>OY986439.1:79153005-79255505 GCA_963920525.1 Dichetophora obliterata | reverse complement strand
TATTTGGTGGGGTTCAACGTGAGTATATTTTCATCTTCCCATTTAGATACCAAGGCTAAGCCCTCATTAACTCTAGCACATAGATCTTTAACTAGGCCGAAAAGTCTAGACAAGAGTAATTGGAGGTCATCTGCATATGCATGTATAGTGAAGTGTTGGCTGGCAATTGCTGAAAATATCATTTATGAACATTGTAAATAGCAACGGTCCAAGAACATCGAGAAAAGATAATGTATAGTATATGTTATTAAGAAAAAATAGCCGGGTTCAAAAAGCATTTTCTTAAAATTTCAGTTTATATGCTATGATACTACTCTATTAATTATTTTTAATGATAGTAATTTACTTAATCCAGGTGAAAAACTTTAGAAAAAATGGAAACATTTTCTTGATAAACACACACAGAACAAACTAGACAGACTGTTTCGAAAGGCGCTACCCTTTCATCTTCAGTGACCAATGGTCACAGCTTAATCACTCAAGTCTACTAAAGATTAAGGGGTAGCGGCTTTTAAAACATTCTGTTTAGTCTGCTGTGCTATTGACTTTATAAACAGAGTTATTGTTGCCTTCTTTCATAACTTCCTTGACCTTAAGCTCTTAATGAAAATATTGGAGAGATAAGTTGCCTTTCAGAATTCCGTTTGAAACTCAAAATAGATCAACTGAAAAAACGAAAGATTAATTAATGTTCAAAACAGACCAATTACAATTGTGAAAAGACCTATTAAAATTCTGAATAGCCCATTTAAAATTAAAAAAGGCCACTTGAAGCTTAAAAATTTTATTTGAAATTTAGAGTAAATCAATTGAAGTTTAAAGGACATGAACTGAAATTCAGAAGAGGTCAATTGAAATTCAAATATTTCATTTCTGGATTATCAATTAAAATTCTGAAAATATGTTTTGAAATTTTGATTGGATTTTGGAAATTCAGACAAAGTCAGATGAAATTTAGAAAGTATCAATTGAAATTATAAATTAAATTCTAAATATACAATAGAACAATTGAAATCCGCAAAAGATCAATTGAACTTTAGAAATGATTAACTGAAATTCGGAAATGATCTGTTAAATTAAATTCAGAATAGATTATTTGAATTGTTTATCTTAGAAACAGCATTAGCCAATTTATTTTTAAATATAGTTTTTTATTGCAAACTCTTCCTTAAAGGTATAGCCTTAATCTGCGTAAAATCCACACAAGTCAGTATACTCCTTCTTTTCTAAGTAATATCTCATAATCTTCATTTTTTTCTAAAACAACATAAGTCAAATGACTTAAGTGGTTTCTGCATGCAATCGTTGTTGAAGTGCGTGCATGCCACTGTGGAAAAATGCTTCTGACATCTTTCTACAAAAACATGTGTGTCAACAGAATCATACGGAAGAAAAATTCCAAGAAAACAAAAAATAGCATTTGATCCTTCAACATACAACAATTTTTATTATGATTCCAATAAAAAAGCCAATATAAAAGTCGAGAAGTTTATTCGTTGATTTTCTAAGCATTTATTCATCGTGCTAAAAAAAACTTCAACCACTGTAACATTAAATAGCGTCTGCTACCTGATCAGTTTTAGTGAGCGCTCCCAAAATAGTACCATTCAGCGAATTTTTACACAACAGTTACCAACTGTTGTCTGCCCGAATGCGCCCCATTAATAAAGAAAATGATAACGTACCAAAATGAAAAAGGCATAAGATATTCCTTTTTTTGTGAATTATACAGTACTTATTGATTCCTGAAAAATTCAATTTGAGTGATTTATGTTTTTTCTGAAATAAACGATTCTATTGAAATTCACTAAGGCTTATTTGAAATTTAGAAAAGATCATCTGCAACTCAAAAATTCTATTTGAAATTCAGAAAAAATAAATTGAAATTTTGAAATTATCAACTGAAATTCAGAAAAGATCAATTGACATTTAGAAAGAGAAATTAAAATTTAGAAAAAGTCAATTCAAATTCAAAAATTCCAGAGTAGTGGCAACCCAGCAAAATTTTTGAAATTTTTTTTTAGAGACACTGCTTCCAGAAGACATTCTATAGATCCGATTGTACTTCTTCTTAGCCTTATCAAGAAACTCTCAAAAGGCATTCTCATAAATTATTTCTTGAAGGCATTCACATAGCATTTAAGATTAAAGTAAAAAAAATTATAAATTTTAGATATTTTTTTAAGCCCCCAAAAAAAACCCAACCACTTTCCACATTACATTCCATGAAATGCTTTCTTAAAAATCTAGAAAACACCTACAAGAATTCTTTCATTGAAGCGTTCAAAGGAACCTTCCATTGAAAAAATTCTGGAAGTACTTCTATAGAAGACTAAGGCAAGCATTCCTTTCAATGACATGCATGTGCTAAAAGAATGACTTCTGGATATGAAATTCAAGACTTTCCCTTCCACTTCACCTTTTTTTGAAAGCCCTTTTTTTCTGGTAATGGAAATGATTATGAAAACCTTAATGGTGATGCTAATGGTAATGGTTAATTAAAATTTTTACATGTTATTTGATTTTTTTTTAATTTAATTTGATATCTCCTAAATTTCAATTGATATTTTATGAATTTTTATTGAAATTTTCAAAATTATAATGGATCTATTCTGAATTTCAAATGAATATCTGATATTCAATTGATCTTTTTTAAATTTCAAATGGAGTTTCTGAATTTGAAATAGTCAATTCTGAATTTAAATAGAATTCAAATCTTTGATTCGTTTGTCAAGGCTTGATCTAGTTTTGGAGATGCAAAGTGTTTTGAGTTTTAAAAATCTTACGTTATTTTTATCCACAAATTAACCTCTTCGCACATGACTACTGTGTCTGTATTTTTTTATATACCTAGTTCTTTAATCCAAAAACTTAAAATTGTTTTCTCTAAAAATACAACTACGAATACAAATGTCTAATATCAAATAAAACATCAAACTTTGCATATCATAGAATATGTTTTTAGTTACTTTTCTAAAATACCAAAAAATGTGACACTCGCCCCCATTTTGTACAATTTATGATATCATCAGGAATCAAATATGTCTGTCTTACCTTTAGCATGAAGAAGTCCTTTTCTTGCAAAGAATCCATCTTGCATGAAAGTTTTGTCTAGACAGTCGGGTGAATTTAAAATTTGCTCCATTGTTGCAGGATCATCGACATAAAGTAAAAGACGTCTTCCTAGGTAAATAGCTAGAGGAGATTTAAAACATCGACGTACTCTGCACACTACACTTAGTATAGCTGAAAGGACAATAAAATAAACAGGTTTTTAAGAAAAAGATCTAATTGTTAGAAAAATGTTTTAATAAGCATTATGTTAAATCAATTAATGAAACTATAGAAAACAACTATTTAAATTGGACATTTACACACAAATTAACACTGTTGTTAAAACAAATGTTGGAAATTTAATAATTAAACTCTGGTGTCCACTTTATTCAATTTTACGGCAGATAAACATCAGATTGAAGCTTTGAAAATGAAAAATAAATTAAGTTTTATGTAAGATTTAAATAATTTAATTTATTGAATTCAAGAATGAAAAATTCTGATTATGTATATGAAAACTAAATTGATTAAACAAATTCACATGTCACTATTATTTATTCCTGGTGAAAGGAAAAGAAGACATCTTGAAAATTTACATTCTTAAAAATTTTAATTCTAATTTTTACTATTTGGATCCATGAAGAGCAGCAATACTAGCCACAATAACGGCTGATGTAGCAATCCACGTACTCCATTAATATGCCAAATAAAGAGCCAATACTTGCGTTGCCACCAGCTGCACAGCAACAAAAGGCCTAGTGCAGCTAACAACAGTGATGTGCACAACGTTAACATCGGTTTTGATGTGTCTGCTTTTTCTGTAGCCTAATATGATGAAAGCGTTTTTGTAGTACTTAATCTGGACACTTTGTATGCAGCTCCAAAGACATTAATAGGCCATTAAAAAATGGCTGTATTACGTTTTCGATATATGAATTTACAATATTTTAATTAAATTATTGGATGAGCTACCAAATTGAGTTGTTGAGGGATTGAAAAGTTTTTCTTTACTGAGACGCATTCGATACGCGTAAAGTGGTTTTATAAGCTTCCTATAAATACACTCTTTTTTCAAATTTACTAAACCTAGATGGGTACTTCCAATGTTTTAAAATATTCTAAAATTTAGTACAACTACAACAATAAAAAAAGCATGCTCAGAAAGGTTCTCGAAGGTTGAGAAAGGTGCTGACAGAAAGGCCATAAAAACTTGCAACGTGTAACGAACCAGTAAAAAATGTGCACCTTGACATTTATTTTCAATGATTGTCCATTCAGGATGTGTTGTATTTTTGCAGCACTTCGAATAAATGGGTTAATGCTTACTATATAAGGTACAACATGTAATTTGCATTTACTCGTAAAGTGTGATGCAAATATTTTTCTGCGAAATACTTAAAACTATGTATTTATTAATTATCGTTTGGCAAGAATCTATTGTTGATGTTGAAAAAATATTTAAAATTATGTAATATATCACACAGTCGATTTTTTTCACATAATCTAATAATTTGAAAGTATTATTGTTATTATTATTTAATGGAGGTTTGTGGCAAACAATTTTTTGAAAATTCAGTTTTTTTTAAATTGATTATTGTTGTACAACAACTCAAGAATATTTAAAAAATTTCAAATCAATTCCGCTTATAATACAGATTCCACAGCGCTTAAAACCCGGCGCACCAAAGTACCTTTAACTAACTTTAAAAGCATTTTTCTCAAAACATACTTTTCCAAAACTACTACAAACAAAATAATCTATACATTTTTTACCAAACGAAGTGGATTTGGTCTAGTTTTAACACGCAAAAATAATACTTATTTCATATTGATAAATATCACAGAGGAACAGTGAAAAAATTGCAGAACAATTAATTCATCACCATTTTAATTTTAGTTCGGAAAAGATAAATTGAAATTAAAAAATTATATATAAAATTCATAATAAATCAATTGAAACTCAGATTTAACTTTTCCTTTAGAAAAGATCAACTGATATCAAGAAATTCCATTTGAAGTCAGAAAAGATAAATTCAAACTCAGAATAGATCAATTAAAATTCGGAATTGCATTTTAAATTCAAAATAGATCAGTTGACATTTTGAAATTCAGAAAAGAGCTATTGAAATACAAAAATTCCATTTGCAATTCAAAAAGATCACTTGAATTCCCAAAAAGATCAATTGCAATTGAGAAAAAATCTTTTAAAATCTGATAACATGCTTTGAAATTTAAAATAGATCTATTTAAATTCAGAAAAAATTATTTCTGAAACAAAACCATTAGTAAAACCATTAAAAATTTCATTACCGTTATCATTATCTCTACTAAAACCATTACTATTTTTCCGATTGCATAACCATTGCAAAACGATTGCAATTACCATTGCATTACGATTGCAATAATCATTGCATTACGATTGCAATAATCATTGCATTACGATTGCAATAATCATTGCATTACGATTGCAATAACCATTGCCATAACCAGTACCATTATCATTACCATTACCATTACCATTACCATTACCATTACCATTACCATTACCATTACCATTACCATTACCATTACCATTACCATTACCATTACCATTACCATTACCATTACCATTACCATTACCATTACCATTACCATTACCATTACCATTACCATTACCATTACCATTACCATTACCATTACCATTACCATTACCATTACCATTACCATTACCATTACCATTACCATTACCATTACCATTACCATTACCATTACCATTACCATTACCATTACCATTACCATTACCATTACCATTACCATTACCATTACATTACCATTACCATTACCATTACCATTACTATTACCATTACCATTACCATTACCATTACCATTACCATTACCATTACCATTACCATTACCATTACCATTACCATTACCATTACCATTACCATTACCATTACCATTACCATTACCATTACCATTACCATTACCATTACCATTACCATTACCATTACCATTACCATTACCATTACCATTACCATTACCATTACCATTACCATTACCATTACCATTACCATTACTATTACCATTACCAATACCATTACTATTACCATTACCATTACGATTACCATTACCATTACCATTACCATTACCATTACCATTACCATTACCATTACTATTACCATTACCATTACCATTACCATTAACATTACCATTACCATTACCATTACCATTACCATTACCATTACCATTACCATTACCATTACCATTACCATTACCATTACCATTACCATTACCATTACCATTACCATTACCATTACCATTACCATTACCATTACCATTACCATTACCATTACCATTACCATTACCATTACCATTACCATTACCATTACCATTACCATTACCATTACCATTACCATTACCATTACCATTACCATTACCATTACCATTACCATTACCATTACCATTACCATTACCATTACCATTACCATTACCATTACTATTACCATTACCATTACCATTACTATTACCATTACCATTACGATTACCATTACCATTACCATTACCATTACCATTACTATTATCATTACCATTACCATTACTATTACCATTACCATTACCATTACCATTACCATTAACATTACCATTACCATTACCATTACCATTACCATTACCATTACCATTACCATTACCATTACCATTACCATTACCATTACCATTACCATTACCATTACCATTACCATTACCATTACCATTACCATTACCATTACCATTACCATTACCATTACCATTACCATTACCATTACCATTGCCATTGCCATTACCATTACCATTACCATTACCATTACCATTACCATTGCCATTGCCATTACCATTACCATTACCATTACCATTACCATTACCATTACCATTACCATTACCATTACCATTACCATTACCATTACCATTACCATTACCATTAACATTAACATTACCATTACCATTACCATTACCATTACCATTACCATTACCATTACCATTACCATTACCATTACCATTACCATTACCATTACCATTACCATTACCATTACCATTACCATTACCATTACCATTACCATTACCATTACCATTACCATTACCATTACCATTACCATTACCATTACCATTACCATTACCATTACCATTACCATTACCATTACCATTACCATTACCATTACCATTACCATTACCATTACCATTACCATTACCATTACCATTACCATTACCATTACCATTACCATTACCATTACCATTACCATTACCATTACCATTACCATTACCATTACCATTACCATTACCATTACCATTACCATTACCATTACCATTACCATTACCATTACCATTACCATTACCATTACCATTACCATTACCATTACCATTACCATTACCATTACCATTACCATTACCATTACCATTACCATTACCATTACCATTACCATTACCATTACCATTACCATTAACATTAACATTAACATTAACATTAACATTACCATTACCATTACCATTACCATTACCATTACCATTACCATTACCATTACCATTACCATTACCATTACCATTACCATTACCATTACCATTACCATTACCATTACCATTACCATTACCATTACCATTACCATTACCATTACCATTACCATTACCATTACCATTACCATTACCATTACCATTACCATTACCATTACCATTACCATTACCATTACCATTACCATTACCATTACCATTACCATTACCATTACCATTACCATTACCATTACCATTACCATTACCATTACCATTACCATTACCATTACCATTACCATTACCATTACCATTACCATTACCATTACCATTACCATTACCATTACCATTACCATTACCATTACCATTACCATTACCATTACCATTACCATTACCATTACCATTACCATTACCATTACCATTGCCATTAACATTACCATTACCATTACCATTACCATTACCATTAACATTAACATTAACATTAACATTACCATTACCATTACCATTACCATTACCATTACCATTACCATTACCATTACCATTACCATTACCATTACCATTACCATTACCATTACCATTACCATTACCATTACCATTACCATTACCATTACCATTACCATTACCATTACCATTACCATTACCATAACTATTACCATTACTATTACCATTACCATTACCATTGACAATTTTGGCAATTTTGTTTTAATTATGTTATATGTTCGTTCTTAAACCTTACTATGTATTTTAAGAAATATTTTTTAATTGATTTTGGTTCTTTAGTTTTTTTATTTTTTTTATTTGAAGTTACTCTAGCCCATGGTGGAAGAACAGAGGTAGTCGCACGGCTGAGAGCGAACCACCATAACTGTCAAAAGGCAACTGGCAGCTCATACAAAATCTGCAACCGATGAGAATGCGATAAGAAAGGAAAAATTAAAAAGAATCTATCATGGCTGAAACTATTTTGCTTTTTTAATTTTTTATTGATCATTCAATTAAAATAGGATTTTGTGCAGCTGTTGAAGTAATTTATATGAAGTTCCAAAAAATCATTTTCGTGGAAGTGTCTGCCATGTCTGCCATGCCATGTTCCATCGTTGTCTTCTAGGCTTGTCAGCTGGAACACGAAAACTCGGCCCATTTTCCTTGCCCAAATGTTTTTACATATATGGACATTTCCACGGGCAAGCTCGTGACATTCATACGCTTTTGAGGTGCAAAAAAATAAAGAAAATCAAGAACAAAAATTTTTTTTATTTTATTTTTCGATAGCATTTTCGTAGCAATATGTTTAGTACAAAATGTAGGTTTTGAAGCTTTTTTTATGTTTTGAATATATTAGCTATAAACATGCGATTTAGCACGCGACAAAAAATGAAACTCGTTTTCAACTGCATCTAGAAAAATTCGGAAATCTGCGAAACGTGTTTTTACACGCACTTAATTTTAATTAAAAAAAATAATTCACTTTTATTCAAGTTTTTAAACACAACACAAAAATATCCAATTGGAGTAATTTAATTTTTCTCTGTTATCTTTGGTTTCATTAAAAAAAAATGATTTTGACAAATTCTGGTAGTATTGTCAAAGAAATCACGATTAGCCACGAGACTACCTGTATTATTCTACCATACTCTGGCCCTCTAATAAGAGAATAGAGCTTTGTTGGCCAATTCGATGAATTATAACGCCATCACTAATTGTTAAAACGTTCGAATATTTACAGCAGCTTATTATCTTGCAGATTATTACTCCAATAAGTTCTTTAATTTTTAAAACAATTTCAACTAATTTTTCATTTTGTTTGTGTTAAGGGGGGAAATAGGTGTAGAGGTCTCAATTTTTTCATAAATCTATTCTACAACTATCCGATACTATACCCTGAAAATTTAAAAGCAAAATTCTAAACCATTCGGAGCGGTTTCACTACTACTATTTTTCAAAACGCGTTTCTCTCGAATCTGCTTTTTTCGACTTTGAGTACACTCTAGCTTGCAGAGTTTTTTTATATATATACTAGGCTGGGTCAATTGTTTTTGTCAAAAAGCGTATAGCAAAAACGTAATCTACGAAGAATTCTAAGAAAACTTCCCCAAGAAACTATGGGTCTAAAATCAAAACCTAGCTCCCGCCAAGAGACATCAAAATTCGCATTTGTAAAAATTTTAAAACAATCGTAGTTTTATTGAAAAATTTTTTTATATGAAAGAAATGCCATATATTTAATTTATATTGGCCTTATTTCTGCTTCATCTTTTTAAGCCAAATTTTAGAACATTTTTTTTTTGTTAAATTTACGCAAAACTTAAGTTTGTAATGTTATTGAACAATCAGTGAGAATACAGCTTTTTTTAAATTCACGTTTTATTTTATAAATTCAGGCAACAGAACGTCTTAAATAAAAAAAACGGGATTTATTTTTTAAAACATTGAAAAAGGTCTTAAGTCTTTTTTACAGTCCATTCGAGGTGTTCGGGTACGACTTTCTACAGTTACTGCCATAACATCATCTCGGTTCTTTGCAATTACGCGTCGGGAGACATGCGTTAGCAACTGCACACATCGCTCGGTTCCCTGAATGTGCGATGGAATTCTTGGATCTGGCAGTGGTATTTCATCCGAATTTATGTACTCCAAGAAGTGCTCGTGTGGAATGCTTGCAGTAAATGGAGGCTCAGACAGTATTTTATCATTATCTAAGTCGACTAAATCCATATAATCTGTGCAATCAAAATTAATAGGATGCTTTTTATAGGTTCTAAGCTTAGTTGAGTCATATAATTGCTCACGATAGTACAAAATTTTTTTAATGGCTCTTTCGCGAACAGGTTTCCTTTCATCGAAAAGCATTGTTAGCAAAATATTTTCTGGATGAGCGAAGAAAGCATTGTTTTGGATTGTTTTGTTTACAATTTCTTGAAGATTTTGCGGTAAAACTTGCGTTGACTTTATAAATTTATATAAAAGTGCACTGCCATATACCACTGAATTATAAAATTTTACATTAAAATACATCGGTACATAAACTTTCATAATGAAATTGGCTAATATTTTTAAATTTTCTGAAGGCAAACTAGTTGCAACGTAAAGGCGCAAAAGTCTGCTGGCTTTTGTTAACCAGCGAGAATGAACAATTTGTCCCGGTTTCATGCTGGCTAGATCTTCTGGACACGAACCTTCCGACACAGCTTTCGCTATGCGATAGAGATATAAAACGTCAGTAGAAAGACTTTTTTCATCTCTACTGTCCATAGGTGGAGGCATATTCCCCAATGAAATTGGTTCAAAATCAGGTAGAGTCGTTAAGAACTTACACTTAATCGTTTTTATAATAACTGTATGCTTACCGGAAGTCGTTCGCAGGTCTCAATTAATTTCGTCAGAGTCCCAGTAGCGGTACGGGGTCCACTTGTGGTAGATACTTCTAAAGCATTGAACAAATGGCGTAGCGGAAGTTCGTTGAAGTGCAACAAGCAAACAAACCAATGTAATGGTTTATTCAACGAAATTTCAAATTTCCGTATAATTCCATTTTCAGTTCCAGTATTGGTGGGTTCTCCATCGCAGCAAACTCCTATCAAACTTGTAAGGCTTAAATTTTTTCCTTAAAGAACTCGCATAACTGCATTTGCTTAGCATTGGAGTCTTCAGCGCCTACTTTTATGTGACCTAACAATTTACTTCCGGGCTCTTTAACAATCACTATATGAGATTCTTTTTCTACTCTCGGATGGTATTTTCCACTAATTTCTTCACGTGTCAGTGCGGAATTTTTTCTGCCATCAAAAGAAAAAGCTAGTAAAGCTGAATCATTCTGCTGCATGCGACGAACGTAATCCCTGCTTTTAAGTTTTTCACGAGCTACTTTGGATTTATCCATAATAATTGGTTCCCCATTTTCATCAGTAAAGCCAATGTCTTTAAATAAAGCTGTAGCTAAACACGAGGCAACTCTGTCTGAAATACCAAATCGATCACACATCATGGCGAAATTAATTGTGTCATATCGTTTAGCGTATGGTCCCCTTTTGCGCAAAATCGGCTCTCTTGCAGCTGGCATTGCAAGCTCGATTTCAGATTCGACGTCCATTTGTGAAGTGTCAGGCCTATACGAAGGATCAAAGCTAACAGGGAGATTACTTGACTGTTGATCTACGATATTTAGCACGCATTCGGGAATTGTATTCTTTCTGCTGGTGTGTTGGTCAATCATGAACGCTTTGAGATAATCCGGAATTAATCCACAGTAGCATGGCATTGTTTTTTTGCAACTGCATTTACCAATATAAAATACATCATTCAACGTTGTCTCAAATTCTGAAAATGTATTGATTCTAGATATGTTTTTAACTTCTTTATGGTACTTATTGAGAAATGTTTTAAGCTTTTTTAAAATGTTTTTTTTATTTATCAGCGTAATATTAATTTTGTTCCAAATTTCAATTATTTTCTCTGCAATTATCGGAGAAAGGCTTGAATACGAATGCACTTACAAAAAAGTAAATTTATTTAAAAAATTGATTTCAGATAAAAATTGGGACCTCCAGAATGTATACAAACTACCGATCCGGGTGGCGACTTGCAATGTGCAGTAGCTAATATCTCCGAGATTTTTTAAGAAAAATGTTTGAACTTTTTGGTAAATGTTCTACTATATGTCTGTAAAATAACCTCAAAATCTCAATAAAATATATTTATTTTTTATATGTAAAAAAAAATTCGTTAAAATTACTTTTAATATGCTGCACAGTGGGATTTTGGCGGAAAAAATCAATTTGGAAAAAATTGGAAAAAATTCCAATTGATGTCGTTGTGAAGCTGTACACAAAATTTTCCTCAAATGATGTTCTGTGTCAAATTGACACAAAACTAAGAAAAGAACGAGAAGAAAAAATAAAAACTATAACTGTAAATTTGTTGTTAATTTTTATAAAAATATTTTTTCTTGTTTTGTTTATGGTCATCTTTTGTTTGTCCAAATCATCTTCTTGCTCCATGTAAAAAACATGCTCAAACCTAGTTAAGTTGAAGAATAACAAATTGTTATTTTGAGGATTTTGTGAATTATTTTATACTATTATATTTATATATATTATAATAATATATACTACCATATCCTATATATGGAAAATTTAAAATTTTTGTTTGTCCTGTATTTTGATATCATACCATAATTCTATCTAGTTTCAAAAAAAGCCCTGCTGTATGTCTGCCGGCCACATGAATTGGAAGTTCAGCAGACATGCTCGCTTCCATACCCGCTTACATCTTTTTACAGAATTAATGCCGTAGGATGAATGCAGCATTGATACCGTGACATGCATGCAGCATTGCTGGTACGGCAGTTCATTCGTAAGACATGCTTTCCTAGGACATGCCTATACACGAAAGATATAAGCGAGTATGGAGGCGAGCATATCTGCTCACCTTCCGAGGCATGTTGCCGGCAATCATACAGCAGGGCTCCTTTTTCAACTGGGATGGGAGAAAAATTAATACATACTTCCTTTTGTCGACAAAAACAAAACATAGATAAATTTCAACTAAATAATGGCCACGTTAGCCTCGCATGGCACAGCAGCGCATGCAACGCAGATAAGCAGCTAGCACACAGCCAAATAAATTGCGACTATGCAACGCCATGATTCAATTACTATAGGTTGTCCATTCATTTGACGTTTACTCACAAGAATGAAGATATACACCCGTAAAATTGAAGAGGAGAGCAAAAGAGTAATTTTTTAATGCCATCAAAGTAATCAGTTGCAGGAATATCATACTTTTTTGCAGTACTAAATACCTAAGGATACATTTCACTGCTGCTTTTTCTACTACGTCCTGCACTGCTTGTTTGTTTTGATATTAAATTTAAGTAAGTTTTAAAAAAACTAATTTCAATATTTTGTTGTGCAAATCTATTCACACCGCTGACGGCCTTATATTTTCCACTGGCACATTATATTTTCGAATTTTATCACCAAAATACACTGTTTTGCAAATACCGCACGTTATTTTAACAATTACAACTTAATAGTAGCGATTTATATTTCAATTGAAAAAAAAACGACTCGCAACAAAATTTAAAAACAATTTTTAATAATAATTATCAGAGCAATAATTATTATAAACGCAATGCAAACTATGTTTTTCCTGCTAACAGCAAAATATAGAATAACTACTTTTTAAAAAAAAATACACAACAAAACACTGAAACATAACTTTTTTCATAGGAGACCACAAAACCCTGGTTGTCATTTATATTTGAGAGAGAATATATTTTTTTTTACAAATTTACGGGTGTTGTCAAACGAATGGACAACCTGTAATAATTGAATCATGATGCAACGCCTAATCACATAGTCAAAATAAAACAATAAAAAAAAGAATACAACGATTTTATTTTAATAAATTAACCGCACTTGGTCAAACAATCCTATAACTTCACATCTGTTTTGCCAAAACGTCAAATACATAGAAGAATACACAGAAATCAAAATGAATAGATCTTCTATGTTTATCTATGTAGTCAGAGATGCATTTCTGTTTTTATCTTACCATGCGTTGCTATGTTGCGCATAATCAGATACACACAAATCCCATTAAACAGATTTCGATGTGACGCTTGTTAAGCCATGCACTGCTATGCCATGCGAGGATAACTGGACCATTACATGCAGCTATTTGCACTACTTTCGTTTTTGTGAAAGTGTGTGTGTGTATGTGTGTGTTTGTGTGTGTATGCATGTATCAACCATACATGCGTGCTTATGTAGATTTATAATTTTCCCAAGATTTCTTTTTCATAAATGTTTAGTAAATGTTTGGTAAACATTTTTATTACAGTAAAAATGGAAGGCATTGGGTAAAGATAATGAAAAAATGGTTGATGCAAGGAAAGGAAAATACATTGATTTTGTTTTTAGTTACTAAATTACTTAACTACCTAATTACTTAATTACCCAATTAAATTGCAATGGACAAATATGTTGCGTGCTAGATTATACTTAAGCTTAAAAAAACAACTATGGTAACCATTTCAAAAAGACAGCTATCATTACAAGGATACATTAATCCGTTTAAGTTTAAAGTTAATTGCTTTGAAATTAGATGCTACGTTTCGCAGATTTCCGAATTTTTCTAGATGCAGTTGAAAACGAGTTCCATTTTTTGTCGCGTGCTAAATCGCATGTTTATAGCTAATATATTCAAAACATAAAAAAAAGCTTCAAAACCTACATTTTGTACTAAACATATTGCTACGAAAATTTGTTCTTGATTTTCTTTATTTTCTTTATTTTTTTGCACCTCAAAAGCGTACGAATGTCGCGAGCTTGTCCGTGGAAATGTCCATATATGTAAAAAAAGTGGGTACATGTTTGCGGCCGCCGAACAAAGTTTTCAAAAGTTCGGACACAGGTCACAAGAATTTCAATACAAATTAGCAATGTTATATGCAAAGTTAAATTTTGGGAACTTAAGGAGATAGCAGGCGTGGCACTTTTTAAATGTTTACATATATTTCAGATGATTAAGTAAGTTGTTTTAATAAAACTTCAATACGAAAAAAAATCATTGCGTTTTAAACTTTTGCGCTACATGGGAGGTAGGCATGGTTGTAGGCGGATTTGCAAAATTTTTTGTAAATAATTTTATATAGTCCATGTGCACTTATATACCGAATTTTATTGGTATCCGACAACTCCTTTTCAATATTTTTAATTTGCGACGAAGTTGCAACGATGCAAAAATGTAAGATTGCGAACTTTCGCATCACTCCAACAACAAACACATTAGACGCAATTTTGCAACTCATCTTGAATTACACTCTGCCCAAACCTATTGCGAGAACGTACAAGCAGTGATGCTAAATAGCTGATTCATGTTTTGGTTGTTCTCAAACATAGTTGCCACCTGGGTAAAACTTTAAAAAGCTTAAGTTTGTACGTTGATTCTAACAGTTTTTTGTGATTTTGAAATGAGGTGGCAATATATTTACTGTTCATTCGACATATAATTTTTATTGCATAATTAAGTTGCAATATCGATGTTCACGCGTAAGTGCGCAAAATATCTTGCATTTTCACACTCTTGCAATTCGCAACAACCCGTGAATACCGTTTGTTTGTAGGGTATTTTTTAATTAATTATAACTACTTTTGTAGAATATTTATATACCCCCACAAATACTGCGTAGGTGGTATATTAACTTTGTCACTCCGGTTGTAGCAACGATTAGGAGGCGTGGCAAGTGTAGAAAAGTGTATATATTTGTCATTAGCATCACCTCCTGAGTCGATTTAGCCATGCCCGTCTGTCTGTCCGTCTGTGATCACTATATGAGCCGGAATTTTAAAGCTATCGTAATGAAATTCAATGTTCAGTCAAATCTGGAACCCCCGAAATAGTGAACAGCTCGAAATAGTGAACGTTTTAGTAACTGACATTTCAAAGAATAAGAAGCAAATAGTAAAAAAAAAACAAAAACATAAATTTTTTGGTACAAAATTTAATCTTGAATATGTGAACAATCTGAATACAATGAACTGCCTTTCAAAAAATAATTCACTATATCCAAATTCAACTGAGTAAGCTTTTTATTCAAAAAAAGAGATCAAGTTTGAAAATGGGATGAAAACTACGCCCATACAAAGTGACATTATGAAAACGGTACAATATCCCTAAATTCCCCAAAAAATGAGTACAATGGCTTCAAATTTTGCATATAATTTATAATTTAACTATGCATTCGATGTTTGGAATTTGGTGAAAGAAACTGAAAACTCCGCCATAAAAAGTGACGTCATTGTAATTGTAAAACCTTCGAAAATTCCAAAAAAATTTAAGTTTAAATTTGATATTTTACACATAAGTTTTGACAGTAAAAATTAGTTCTGAGTTTCAAATTTGAAATATTTGAATAAATATAACAGTGAAATCATCATAAAATACGGCTGTGGGAGTATTTTAACGTCGGTCCAGTCGAAAACAATTCTTTACTAGTTTTTTTAAATTTTTTGACATTTCTCTATATTTGCACCATTTTTACAGCATTTTTGTTGAATTGTGTTTTCATTCTGCGTACCCTTATTCTAAAAAATGGCGTAAATTAAATTGAGGGTTGGAGTGATGATGATTGATTAAAAACAATTGGATAATTTTGCCAACGTTGTGTGCCTACCTCCGCCAAACGGTGACGAAGTTTGCGATGAGATGGTTCTTTATGATGAGCAATGATTTCATTGACAAATCATTAAACCACGATCATTGCCCAAAATAAATGATATGCACATTTCTGTGTATGTAAAGCACTCCTATCGCCGATGTAAAATATGCAAAAAAACATACTTCCTACACTTGCGCTAAATGTAATGTAAATTATCATATGGAAATTGCTTTAAGACCTATCACAAAAATTTTGAAAAAATATTTCACCTACCTTTTACTCACTTTTAAATATTTCATAAAAAAAAATTAATAAAAATAATAGCTAAATTTACCTGTAGCATTTTATTAGTAACTTATCTTAAGTAACCCGTTTTGAAAATGTATTTTATTATATTACGTATCATTCTGCATATAAAAAACTTATTGCTCTAATTATCCCAGCGGTGAAGATATTGACTAGCAGTTTTTCGGAAAACCACGGTTAAACAAAAAAATGTCCAAAAAATATTTTGAGCCTATTTCTAAATAGCCATGAAAATGTCATTAAGAGCCAGTTTCACGACCATTAGTTAACCACTGACCAGAGGTTAACAGATTTGAGTTTCACAACCAAAGTTAACTGGAGGTTAAACCCCCATTGGTGGTGGTTTAAACCCTTAAGGCCAGTTTTTCAGTACGAGTTTAAAGTCTAGTCAAATTAAACCGAGCTTAACTCACCAAAATTGTACGTTTTAACTCGGTTTAGTCAATTTAGTCAACATGATAATTTAAGTCAACTTAACTTCAACGAATGCTAAAATATCTGGTTAAACCTAGTTCGAACGTCCAATTTTGGTGAGTTAAGTTAGGTTTGATTTAACTAAAGTTAAAACTCGTTCTGAAAAAATGGCCCTTAGTTAACTAACAGCTGATTTCTGTAATTAACTAACTGGTTAACTAATGATCGTGACTTAAAAATTAAAACATTTTTGCAGCCTGGTACAAAATGGGTTAATGAGCAAAAAACTTTCTGGGGTATGTTCGCCAAATATCCAGGGTTCTGTACAAAAATATTAATTTTTGTGACTAAAGAAGACACTTGAATTTAAATTAAACTAAATAAAAATTATTTTTTAATAGCTTACGAGAGAACAAAATATTGTTATTATTAATATTTTGTTTCATACAGATAATATTATACTACAGTTCTATTAACAGTTCATTTCATTTATTTTTTTTATATTGCTCCTACAATTGAATTTAACAATTTTCGATTTTAATTATCTAATTTTTCCCGATTGTCCTGTTTTGTCCCGCGATGTCCTGATTTGCCGCAATTTTTCAGCTCCGCGCGTTGATCTCGTGAGTTTATAAGGATATTTGGGATAGAAGGGAGTGTTAAATGTTTATTTAGTGTCAGTATTCTAGTCAACATAAATCATGTTTTTGCTCAACTACCGCTTGAAAAAGCATGTATCCAGTGATTAAATTATGTTAACTACCGCTTAACCCTGCTTTGATAACCTTATTAGAAGTCTCTCAAAAGTTAACCATACGTCTATCAGACGTATCATTATTTTCGTGGCTAAATGTTATGTTAATAGCAATTAAACCATTTTTTTACTTGCATGAATTACATATTCCCTTGTTATTCCAACACATTTTTTATTTTAAAATGATAATAAAAACTTTCAGTGAAAGTATTTCACGAGAGTAAGAGCGACAAATTTAGAAAGCATAAGCCTGGGTTGTTGCCCATCGGGAAGAAAACTACTCCGATAGACCTTTTTGAGTGCTTACAAGTCAGCTGAAAGCGTGAAAGTGCTGTCACGACGTATGACACACCGTTGTAATTTTAACATTGTGTGTCATAGGAAAAAAGCACTCCAATTAAGCTTACTTTGAATTGCTTTATAAGGCCTCTCTTGGAAAGCTTTGGTTCAGCAGTTCGTTTTGGCTTTCGACAAAAACTCTTGCTCTTGGAGGAAGCTGTTGACATGCCGGCCCGTTGTGTAGTTTGGCGTTGTTGTTTTAATCGTATGTCACATTTTAATGCATACTATGTTTTTGTTGTTGTTATTAGTTAATTTGGTTTTATAGCTTTGCCAAATTATGTTCTATTCGTGACATGACACCACAGCACACTCTCGTTTTTATTTTCTTTTGTTTGACATTCGTTGATCACAGATAGAACTATCGCTATTACTTGTATTATTATACTATGGGCTTGACTATAATAGCCACATGCTGGCATTCGCTAATGCCAAAAACTAAACGAAAATCCAGCAGGCTGCTATCAAAATAAAAAAATCCCCATAATTGCCATATACTGACTTTGAAAAAGTCACAAAATTTAAGCCCTTGTTTAGCCACTTCAAATAATTTTTAATAAATCCCTTAATACAGGAATATTTTTATCAGATTGGAAGGAAAAGATTTTACCGATTTCGAAACTTACAACAGTTTCTAAACTTTTTGAACATATAGTCTGGGATAAACACATGAAAAAGGAATGTTATGAAGGGTAAATAATATTAAATGAGGATATATGTATCTTTTATGAAATAAATAAGCTTTGAAGTAGTTTTATAGCAAAACCTTGACTAATTTATTATTACATATAATTTTTTGTTTGGTTTTTTTAATTTTTAATTTTTTATTCAAGAATTTGATGCTCACTTGCATCTTGTATCTTATAAAGAATTTCTTTGTATCATTTGCTAATGCAATGGACGAACATAAATCTAAATTTTTTTTTTTTAAATTGAGACAGTGCTCAATTTTTAAACCATTAAACTTACTTGCAACGACGGCAATGCATTCGTCTTCGAACGTTGTTTTTTGCAACATGGACCACTTTGTACCAAATGACTGCAACAACGGCACTGCATTCAGCCAAAGAGTATTAAAGAGTTGTCAGTTCTGCACAGTTGCGTTTGTGCAGACATTTTCAATAAGTGAAGATTGGGCAAAAGTGGATGTGAAGGAAGGCGAAAAAATTGAAATTTGTTGACTGACTTTGCTCAGCTCTGCTTAGCTGACGTAGCTTTGTGGTTGCGACGCTTAGCGAAGTATGAGCAGTATGAGTGCGAAGAAATAGAAAATAAAAAGCTTGCGATGAAGTGAAAAGAAAATAGTTTGCTATTGTTTCTTTTCGCTTTGCTTTGACTTTTTTTGTTTCCTATAAGAATCTTGCACTCATCGGAATGTTTACATTTTTTAGCTAGATTTAATTTGGTAAATTGAATGAATTTACCAATTTCAACTTTTTTAAATGATGAGAACATTTTTATGCCCTTTACCTATAAATTCATTTTAATTCTTGAAGGTACTATGTATTGCAGGTAAGAAATTTTTAATTTGAAGCTAAATTTTTTACCAATTTCCAGGTACTATTAATTTAGGAAATTTTTTCATTTGAAGCTAAATTTTTTAACTAGATTGGATTTGGCAAATTAAATGAATTTACCAATTTCTAGCTTTTTAAATTATGATCACATTTATATGCCCTTTACCCATAAATTTCTTTTAGTTTTTGCAGGTACAATGTATTTAAGAAATTTTTTAATTTGAAGCTAAATTTTTTAGCTACATTCCATTTGGTAAATTAAATGAATTTATGATATATTGATTTAAATGATTTTTAAGCTACATAGTATATACACATATATGAGACGTATATACTTTCTTTATGTAAAAATATATATACAAATTTCTGTCAATTGTTGAAGGTATTTAGAAATTTTTTTCATTTTAAACAAACTCAGAATGTTTATGTAAGTGTTTCAAATATTAAATACTATCTAAAAGTTTGAAACATTAAAATTTAAGTATTTTGTAGTGTTTTCAAATCCAAAATATAAAACTAATTGTGTCTGTTTAATAACGAAAAAATGGTATTAATATTTAAAAATATTTTTTTTCATTTTAATTACCTTCTTTAAACAGTTATTGTTATAATGACATAAAGTTTCTTGTTTTTTTTTTTATTTTTTATTAAAATTTTGTCTAAAATCTTTTTGTTGAAGGTATTTAAAAAGTTTCGAATTTAAGCAAACAGATTTTTTAATAAATTAATAAAATTAATAATATAATAAAGGAAACAATAAATTCATCTTGTTATGAATTATGAATTTATTTATAGATTTTTTAATAAATTAATAAAATTAACAAATTAATAAAGAAAGCAATAAATTCATCTTTTATTCATTTTAATGGAAAACTATGTGTTACATACATATGAATTTATTTTGCAGTTTTGGTTTTAAATTGTTGGTGTTTTAAAACTTACCTCATTTAATTCTTCTAATTCAATAAAAAATTAAAAATTTTTTAAACTGGCTCTTATTATTTAATATAATACGGTGCTTAATATATAATATAATATCTTAAAAACTAAAATGAAATTTTATTACATTATGCAATAATCTAAAACTAAATGAAAATCTTATTACAGAATGTAATAACTTAAAACTAAATTGAAAACTTATTACATAATGTAATAAATTCTCAACTAAGGCAAACACCTTGAATGGATTTAACTAACCTAAGTAATATAATAAAGTATATATTTACAACTTAAAAATACAGAGGTAAAAGAATTAAATGTACTTGCAATATTTACAGAATTTACAATATTTACATATTTACAGATATTTAAATTACATAAAGTAATTTTATAAACGGTTATTGTAACCTCAAAAATGTATGCACAATGTTTACATTATAAAATTTATTTTTACAATATTTACAATAAATATTTGCACAAATGTATTCACAATATTTACAATATATACAAAAACATTTTGTTAGTCCGGGAAAAAAAGATAAGTAAGAATTTTTTGTGTGTGAAAGAAGGAAAGAATTTAATAACCTGAAATAGTAGATAGAAACTTTTGAAAATTATAAATGAGTCTACCGAGCCCAAAGTTGAAAACGGTCATTTTTATAAAAAAAAGAGAAGTTTGTAAGCGATGCCATAAGAAAGATTTCGAAATATTATGATCCAATTAGCCTCGCATGGCACAGCAGCGAACGCAACTTATATAAGCAGCTAGTATACAACAAAAAATTATGGTTATGCAAAACGTATGCACTTTACCAAAAACAGAATAATAGAATAACACAACATGTTGTTTTCATTTCTGTTAATGTGTAAATATTCTAAATACTGTAATAATTGTAAGTAAATTTAATTTAATTCTTTCAATTTCTGCTTAAGATTTAAAATTCTTGTACTAAAAAATCAGTTTTTTTAATTGTGACGTTATTGAAAAAACGAGCGATATGCTAGCATAGAAGTTCTATCTCATTTTGACACAAATATATATTTTTGTATATTTTGAAACATTAATAAAATGACAAAAAATGTGTCGGGTAAAAGCCCCTATTAAATTTTTAATATTGGGGTCAGCTGTGCATTTTCTCAGTTGTGTACTAAAGAAATTTAATACTCAGCTTTAATCATTATTAGTACTGATTTTTCTTAATACTCAGTATTTTTTAAAGTTTCGAGTATTAAATTCTGTTATTGGTAAAGTGCATACGTTTCTATTATAACTGGGCCTTAAAGGTAGTTTGCTGGTAAAAGTTGTAGTTTGCATCCATGCCATACTTGTCACAAAGCCTGTACACGAACCGTCGCTCATCGCGTCATCTATTAGTGAAATTTATTTTCAGCTGCTGTAAGCCAAAGAAGTAAAATATAAGGAAAGGGTGTTGCTTACACATACACTGTACGTGAACTGTCGCACCATTCGTAAATTGTGCGAGCGAGAAAGAGTGTGTTTTTTGACATTTTTGAGAACCCTGGCATCTGATTGGAAGACTCCTCAGCAAAATAGTTGAAAATAATTTAATTTTAAGCATTTTTCACTGCTTAAAAAGCAACAAAATTAAAGAAAAAAACCACTAAAACAAATGCAATATGAGTTGTGCGGTTAAGAATTGTAATAGTTCCCGAAAACTTAAAAACAATGCGCATTCGTTCCACAGGTAAATATGTCCATACGGTTTAAATTCTTTTAACAAAAGTGCTTTATTTAGTTTCTAACGATATTTTTTTAACTTATTTGTGTTGGAAATGTATATATTTCTTATTAAAAATGGTTTAAAAATGCAATTTAGACCCCGTTGATTTTCCGCCAGTTTGATCAAACCACATCTGTCAAAACACAAATACTGCTTCAGGGGCGCAGTCATTTTTCGCAGTTGAATACATGTTTGGGGCGCTCTTGTTTTCAGCATAGTGAATCAGATTTAGTACCTGTTTGTTAAATTTTTCTGATTTTTACACAACAACTAGGCAGAAACACCAAAAAAAAAAAAATAAGGATTTAAAAAAATTAACCTAATATAATTTGTAATTAAAGTTGAAGTTTAGAATTTATAGGCCTTCAAATATAGAAAAATTACCTAAAAATCTTGCAGTTTTTCTAGTTTTTCAACAAAACTAAGCTTTATGGGTATTAAAACAAAGGTAATGTGCGTATCTATTCAACGAGGTGTCAAATTTAGAATGCCATAAAAATTCATTAAGATATAATTTTTTATAATTAGAATTTGTCTGAAAGACTAGTGGTTTCTCTTTTACGAAAGCAATACATTAAAAAGAGAATTATTAAAAAGATAACTACATTCAGAACTGCTGTAGACAGAGAAGCCTGTGTGGTACTTACTGAGGTTTGTAAGCCCTAAGCAGCATCCGAAAGCCTCCTTTTGATACATTTATTTTTTTTTATTAAATCTGGAAAAACCTCGCGATTTTAAGTAAAAAAAGGGTTGTATCTTAAATGTATGTATTTTTATGTTTGATATCTTGTTGAATAGATACTTGTATTATCTCTCTTTTGATACCCATAAAGTTTAGTTTTGTTGGAAAACTTAAAAAATCAGCTAAATTTTTAGTCCACTTTTTCCAATGTTGGATGCCTATAACTTCTAAGCCAAATGCAAGCGATCAAAAATTTTTTAAATAATTAGAGTTGTTGCTATTCTTGAAATGTTTCTAAAATTTTAATGCATAAGAACAAACTTTAACAGTTTGGGCCTTCTTTTACGATACAACCTAATACGGCCCTTTGTGATTGTTTCTGTATTTGTGTGAACCATAGAAATAAAAGATAAGGAAGTGGTGTTATACTCACACACACTATACGTGTGTAGAAGGAATTTTCGACGCTGGGGAAGAGAGATAGAGCGTCGTTATTTGACATAAGTTCTTCCCGAGCAAAAAAAAAATCCATTTTTGAGGAAGAACATCTGTCAAAACACAAGTTCTGCTTCATGAGCGCATTCATTATTTAGGGTGGCAAGGGCCTTAATTTTTTTTCATATTGGAATAAGCTTTAATAGTTTTTTAATTGCTTACAATTTCTTTGAAATTTGGCATGAAATTAAAGTGGATTAGCAACCTAAGGTTACAAGCTATAACTAGGTATTTTTATATAAAAAAAAACTAATTAAAAGCCGACAGTTCGGAAAAAACTACACAAAACTATTTATTTTAAAAGAGTTTAATTTGGTATGTATTTTAGTTGTTTAGTTTTTGTGTTATTTTAATATTAATTATTATTAGTTTATAAAAAATAGTTTTTTTAAATGAATTTTTAAAAAATCATTTAAAGTAACTTTTGTCGTTTCAGTTTTATTCTGAGTTCATGTCTTTTACTTTATTTAAGCAATGCTTTTATCTGTAAAAAAATTGGTAACGCAACATATTATATAACGGTGCTATATAAAAATTGCATAGTAAGCATGCATCTAAAAAATAAAAAATAGTTTACGCCTTTATTTACTACATAATTGAATGCGGCCCTGTTTGAATGTTTTTGTGTTTGTGTCAACTTCACTGTGTTTGTAAAATACTTCATTTCACTTCAACTACACCGCTTCCTTATATTTTACTTCTATGGTGTGAACCAACACCAATATAAAAAATACCACACTTTTCTGCTATTACTCCACTTCCTTATATTTTACTTCTTTGCTGTAAGCAAATTCTAAACAATCGCCAACTTCACGTTTAAGTTAATGTTTTGACAGCTTATTGGCATTTCCTTATTTATTTCGATCGTTTCTGAGCATAAACTTTTTCATGATAAGAAAAGAAATAAAAACTGCTAAAATAGCCGCATCAAAAATATATTTCATAAGCTAACAACATGCAGCGTGAGGAGAAACAACTGGAAATGACATTGGACGCCGTGCTAAACCGTCTCAATGATCTCAAAATGTCCATCGGTGCGATGATTCACAAGCTGGAAACGGAATACGAAACTATCAACTGGCCAACATTTCTAGACAATTTTGCACTCATTTCCAGTCACGTAAGTTTTTTTCGATAAGTTATAATCGGAGTAAATAAATGTATTGCTTGCCACTTAGCTGACGGGACTTTCGAAGATACTGGCCAAAGAACTGGGACCACCGCTACGCAATCGTACGGTGCTGCCGCTAATGCTGTCACCTGAACGCGATGAGGCTTTGTGGAATCTAACCGAAGGACGTGTGCCAGTCTTTTCTCATGACATTGTCCCTGACTATCTGCGTACTAAACCAGATCCCATTGCTGAGCAGAAAATGATGCAAAATGAACAGAAGGCTGCCAATTTGTCACCCGAAAACGCCATGAAACAGGTGACGCAATACAACAAAGTCGTCTCACATGTGATGGATATGGTGAGCAAGGCGCGCGAAGAGTGGGAAATCGAATCCTCATCACGTGCCGGCATACAACAAACCAGCAGCATGGCGGATACGCATGCATTAGTTGCGGCAATCGGTATGGGTAAAAATCTAAAGGTTGCAATGCCAATGTCTGTAGGACCCGGTTCGGCAGCCGCCGGCATGATGGTTCCACCAGCTATACGCGCGCCTGCTCCAATGAGCTCCATCAGTCCGAGTGGTGGTGTGGTCAATCAGCTGGGCAAAGCGCCTTCAGCCATAAAGACTAATATTAAATCGGCCCTGCAAATACATCCGTTCTCGCGTTAGCTTTAAATACAATCTATGTGACGTCATTAGTGTAAGCCTAAAAAAATATATTTAAGTTATTTCTTGAAGGGTTGGCATTAAGAGTAGAGCTTATTTCAGAAATCATCGATGTTCATTGAAACCCAATCAATTAAGTCCACCAAAAAAGAAAAACAACGCTTTTTTTAAATGCACAATATTTCGTTAGGTTTTGATTTAATTATTTGAAGAGATACAGCAACATATTCTTTGCCTACCTAAAAAATTAAAATAGTTATTTGATTATTCTCTCTGTCCTCACACACGCTTAAACACTCACTCTACTCCTCTGTTCTATAAAATACTAATCTTCTTCTGCTATTGGCTCAGCTGTAATGTTTTTCCACTCATTCGGATTAACATAAATATCCGAAATAGTACCACGTAGCGTAAATATGCCACGATTGAGTGGCACCGGTTTTGGCTTGTTGGCAGCATCGGCCAACCACTGTTCCCAAGCCTTGGCTGCCTGCTGGCGCCGAAGCTCTTCCATTTCTCGACGCTGATCCTCTTCCTGCCGCTTCAACATGCGACGACGTTCCTCCTCTAAACGCTTAATGCGTTCCCATTCCTCGAGCTTAGCCTGAGCCTCCTCTTCGCTAATCTGCGGTTTAGTGGGCTTATCTTCTACCGCTTCACCGATTTTAAACTTCTCACGGGACCTGCTCTTCTCTTGCTTGGCCTTGTTTTCAAACCAAGATTTCAGTTTCTCCTCTGAGAGACGCTTGCGTGCCTCTTGTTCCTCACGCTTCAGTTCTTCGGCTTTTTTGCGGCGTGCCGCTTCATCGGATAGCAGTTTTCTGTGAGAAGACAAAAAGTGTTTGTGTCGTTATTCAACCCTACATCTGTTAATATTACCCGCATAGCATACCTCTTAGCCGATAGCCAGGTCTCATAGGCCACATCTGGCTTCAACACAATCTTGGCCGCCTCGCAATGTTTGCGATACGAAAACGTATAGTCGCGCGTGGTTGGATAATTTTCCTCTGACTCCAAGTCCAGTGGCGGCACAATATCACTGCGGCTTTCCGAAGCTGTGGGCTCATATTTGTTGTCATCAAAAATGCTGCTGGCTTCGCTTTGATCCGGAGTTTTTTCAATAAAAGCAGCAGGATTCACAAACCTTACAAAGAGTGATTTGAGAATATATATAAGTTATGTATTTCCATGTCCCTTTTTGCACTACCTTAAACTGATTTGGTCCTCACAACTGCGCGAACTCAAATTCAAGCATGTTGAGTTGCTGCTCAGCTTCGATGCCATACTTCGTGCCGAGTGCCGGCGCTCTATTTCTGTTCCGTTCTCATCGACGCGTGACGTATAGAAAGCCATTTTTTTTTCTTGGTTTTGGTTTTACAGATTCCGCGTGAAAGTTTGGTTTTTCTGGTAAAGTCTTTATTTGTATAAAATTATATAAAATAAAATATTTCGGTTGATGGATCGAAATTTGGAAAAAACGGCAGTCAAAAGCGGCGTTGTTTTTTGTAATTTAAAAATTTTTTTTCTGAAGTCGATAGTACAAAAAAAATTGAATTCATTATATATGACTTAAAAAGCTGAGACGCAGCCCAAGGAAAGTGCGAGTACTTGTGCAAAATTTTTATTAACGGGGCTGCCTTTGCTTTTGGTAAGATATAGCTATAAACGCTTGGTTTGGACCAATATTAAAAAGTTGCAGCCATGGCTTGCTGGTTAGAGTTTGTGGCCCATATTCTACGAACCACGGCAGCCCAAGTTCAATTCCCATCTGAGACATGATGTTTTTTCATTATCTTTTGATATTTTCTGAATTTCAATTGACCTGTTCTGGCGTCATAAGGAAGAGTGCGGTATCTAGCATGAAAATCAAAATCAGTTTTATTGTTTTTTCTTAATCATCTTTCTTCCATCTTTAAGAAAATAAAATAAAAATTTCGAATTTTTTGCTCAATTGGTTAATATTTTAACATGAAATATCATATCTACTCAAAAAGCGGTATCTACAGACAGATACTGCGTTTTCATTTAGTATTTGTAGTTAATGCTTTGTAAAATGCTGTTTCTTTATTCTTTATATTTGTGACAAAAAATCTTTTAAATATTGATTTTTTTAAATATAAAATTAAGCATATAGGTTTTTTTTATTAAATATCCTTGTGCAAGATATGATGGTATTAAACATATATCATTTAAATATAAATATATAAACAAAAAAGCTTCTTACTATATAAAACGTACATTTGGTGTAGATACGGTTTTTAAACTTATTTAAATTTATAGAACAAACAATAAAAATCAGCAACTACAGTGTTTGTTCCACAGTTTTGGCAATTTTAATAAAATAAAAAAGAAATTCATTAATATTAAAAGCAAACTGAATTTTACTATCCTTTAGAACCAAATATTTATAACCATCCAAACCCTAATCAGTGAATTTCTTCTTTCTTGAATCTTCCTTATGACGGCAGTATTCTGATATTGTTTTTTTGTAATTCTAAAAAAATAATTTTTTTTTAAATTATACGGTCTGCAGTACCGTCCACTTTGATAAGCTTCTACGAAAATCTTTTGTTAATTAAAAACAGAATTATTGTGCTGTATGCCGCCTTTCAAAACAATGTTTTTCTACTACTTTGCAAAATCAAAGGTTCGAATAAGCGACTGCAAATTCAAATGGAATTTCTAAATTTCAATTCATTAATTCGGAACTTCAATTGATCTATTCTGAATTTCATATCAAATTTCTGAGTTTTAATTGATTATTTTTGAATTTCAATTGATATTTTCTGAATTTGGAATGGAATTTATGAATTTCGATTGATATTTTCTGAATTTAAACTATCCTTTTTTTGCATTTCAATAACTATGATGAATTTCAAATGAAATTTCGCAATTTTAAATGATAATTTTTGAATACACAGATTTTATTTCAAATTACATTCGGAGTTGAAGAAAAAGCGGAAGAAATTTCGTTCCTGACCCCACCACTTTTTTCATTTTAATATTTTATTCAATATTTTTTATCGCTTTACCAAAAGATGTGATATGACAAAAGCTATATAATCTTATATATTGGCATTTCCACAAAAAAAGTCATCTGCTAGAGATAATGAAAAAATGGTTGAGGCAAGGAAAGGACAATATATTAAATTTGTTTTTTTATTGCTAAATTGAATAAATACTTATCTACATAATTACTTAATTACCCAATTTAACTGCAATGGAAATTTAAGTTACGTAACGCCAGTAACGTAACTCTAGATCAAAATGCCTAATAAAAAAACCAGAGAAGATTTTTCAATTTATTCACTTGGAAAATATACATACGTTATTTCAAACCCTCGTAAAAAAAGTTGTAGTTTTGCCCAATTCAGAGAGTTTTGAAAATTTTTTAATCCAAGTCAAAATCACTTCCGTTTTTTGCAAATTAACGCCAGCACATATTTTTGCTTATATCTTTTGGTTTATTGTTCATTGATTTTTTTTAATATAATGCTACTTTATTACTACGCTATATACAAGCTTTTTAAAAATTAGACATTTTCATTCTTTTTTTTAATATTTCTTCGTACAAATCGTCCGTAACGCCAGTTTGGAAATGCCCATACATAATTCCGTGAACATCAAAAGTTGTCGTACGGTCTTTTTATATTTATTTTATGAGAAGGGTAATGAAACGTAATAGATGTGCAAAAATATGTTCGATTTTTAATTGATAACCCGAAATATGAGTGTTGAAAGCAAAGATTAGTTTTAGTAAGGTATCTCAGTATTAGTAAGAGGTAAAATTAGGTATCGGATGAATGGTCTGAATGAAAAGGCTTGCACAATATGATTGATGATTGTGCATTTCTTAAATAAAAGTTAAGCTATAAGAGATGGAAGAACATGATGTAAGAGGGAATTTTTGACATTGACAAGATGTGCAAAAAATAAAACAGACATTTTTCGCCATTTCTACAGATACCCTATGTTAAGAATTTATTAAATCATGCTGAAGTTTCTTATAAGTAGTAAAATATAAAAAATTCCCATTATTTTGATATCAAAATTATTTCGAAATTTCCAAAACTATAGATTTTCTCAGTACAACGTATTTTTGTACGAAAAGTCGTTGATTAATAAAAATAAAAGTATACGAAAGCTTTTTTGGGTAAAATTTACAGATAGTATGTTAAAAAAATTATCGTTATTTTGAGATAAAAACTTTTGTGATATCTTGAAAACTAACTATTTTCTTAGTACAACGAATTTTCTTAAGGTAAGGACATCACCTCGAGAACATAACCATCTGAGCTCAGAATGAAAAGAAAACTATTGGAATTGAAAATTTCCCGTCATTTTCCAATCGTCTTCCCTCAAATTTTCTTTGACTTTGAAAGTTAAAATAAGGGGTATGAACAGTGTAGTCGTCAAAACTTTACATATTTTTTGTTTATTTTATAAAAGTAAATTGGTTTGATGGATTCATATCAAACTTTGTACACATATGTAGAACATCAATGAGTACCGCGTTTCAATGGGAAGTTAATCCCTAGTTAACTCCGACTCAACTCGTCATGGAAACGTAGTAATTGTGAGAATTATTTATAGTAGTGATGGGTAAGTTTTTACTAATTAACAGTGCTGCCTGCCCGATGGCTGTTTCATACCAAAAATGTCATTTACGAATGGACCCCAAAGAACGAATGTACCCCTTAATCCCCTAATAACTTCACACGAATCAGAAAAGCTTCTGAAATTTTGAAAACCAAAATATTTTTAAAACCAAAATTTTTTCCAACTAAACTCACAAATATTTTTAGAATTAAAGGGCTTAATGCAATAATGTGATACGCCACATGATCTAAAAAACAGATTTTTTTTTGCTCGATACATAACTCAATTCATTAGCAACAACCACTGAAGAGATTTTGGCTATTTTTTATTAAATTTGGAGCCTATTTGTAAAAGTGTCTGTGTCCAATTCCATTTCTACATACAAACATATATTTTTCAAAACTATACAGTCGATTATTTAAAAAATTTTTAAATTGGCTTATGTTTTTCTTGCAATAAGCCCTTTTTACATGATACGATTCGGTTATTCCGAAGGTAAACATGGTGTTTAAGGGTGTGCCAGACATTCTCGATAGGATTTAAATCCAGAGAATCGCCTGGCCAAGGAAGGGTGGGAATTTTCGAAGAATTTTCAAGGTGCACCGTCCTGTATAAAGACAAAGGGACTGGTACTTATCCGTTCATCCCCAATATAAGGCACAAAAACGTTTTTTAGAAGCTGAATAAATGGGCGCCCTTCTCGAGTTGGAAGTGGCAGGAAAACAGTTGAACGCACTGATTGCTTAATAGTCCGAAAAGTCTTGGAAAAACGCGCACAGCCACTGCGTGAACATTTAAAGTTTAAAGAACGTTTAAAGAGGGAATTAATATAACTAAGAGCACGTTGCAAAAAAGGCTAAAGCAGTACGGAATAAAAGCTTATCGTCCGTCCAAAAAGCCACGTCTCACCAAAAGGATGAAGGTATCCCGCTTGAACTTTGCGAAAGCAAACAAAAATAAGCAAATGACCTTTTGGAACAATGTAAGTCTTCAATTTTTATATAAACAGCACGATGAAACACTCCTTCCTACATTGTTTCTTTGCTGACTTTTATATTTTTTCAGGTTTACTTTACGGATGAATGCATGCTTAATGTTCTCACGGAAGGTACCTGTTTCATCAGAAAAAGGCCAGGTGGAAATCTTCTAGAAAACTGCATAAAACACCAAATAAAACATCCTCCTCACTAATGGTCTGGGGTGCAATAAGCTCAGAAAGCCCAGGACCCAGGTATTCAGCTTCTAAAAAAGTTGTTCTGCCTTATATTCAGGATGAACGAATAAGTAGCAGTCCCTTTGTTTTTATGCAGGACGGTGCACCTTGCCACACGGATAAATCTGTAAAAAATTTCCTTTCGTCTATGAAAATTCCCAGCCTTCCTTGGCCGAGCAGTTTCCGGATTTAAGACCTATCGAGAATTTCTGGCACACTCTTAAACACCATGTTTACCTTCGGAATAACCTTTCCATAACTACTTTGAAAGAAAATATCATTGATGTTTTGAAGTAGAGGCGGAAATACACGTTACTTACAAAACTTTAATCAAAATACTTTCTAGTGACAAACAATTAATGTATTTCACTAACTCATTTATTTTTCTATCATTGAAATTAAAACACAATTATAATTTGACTTCGAACTTGAACATTTCGTTTAATTACTCTGCGTTGTAATAGCTTGAACACCTACAGTATTTTAAAGAGTTTTCAACATCATTTAAGAGTGTAAGGGGTCGCTGATTTCGAATCTGAATTTAGAATTTTTAAATTTAACATGATGGATAGGGTTGCTACATCATTTTTTATTTTTACGAATTCGGTGCTGGCTCGATCACTAGGTAAAAATTTGTCGCTGAAACCGAATTCGTTGTCAGAATTTCAAAATGATGAAATTTTGTATAATGGGGTTGCCACCTAATAATATATATTATTCAGAGTTTGAGTATGAAATCAGATAGAATTTTAAAATTCTGAATTCAGATTCGAAATCAGCGACCTCATAGCACTGTTAAATGATGTTTAAACTGCTTAAAAATACATTTTACTAGGTGACAATACTGTGGAAAAAATTTAGGTGGCAACACTAACCTCCATGTTAAATTTTAAACTGACATTAAATTCGAAACCAAATCCGTTGAAAGAATTTGAAAATTACAAGAATTCGCAAAAATACAAAAAAATCTAGGTGGCAACTCTATCCGCCATCTTGAATTTTAAATTTTGACATCAATTCCCATATCAGCAACCCCTTAAAACTGCCAACCACGGAGTCCACAGAGCCCTTAAAAGTCCCATTACGCATAACCTGTTGGAATAAGTTTGCTTTGATTATCCAAATAGCTAAATAAAAAAAAAATTGTGGGGATTTTTATGAAAAATCCTGTTTTTTTATATACGGCCGGCCAATCGCCATTTTGAATCACCGTGAGCCAGCATTTATCATTTTTCGAATTTCGTAATATTTTGCAAATTACATTTTAAGGGCAAATAGAAACTTTTTAGCAAACGAGTTGTATTAAAATCCGATTTTCGTTTCTTAAGGCTGGTCTATTGCGCAGTTATGTTTTCGTAAACACACCACTATCACTTTTAAAAAGCTGTAACATTTTCTAATGTGCACAACTGCTCAAGTCCTCAAGTTGAAGGCTATAGCAGAAATGCAGTTGAGCACAACGTGAGCATACAGTGCACTAGTCAACTGCATTGGCACGTGTTCTGAATTGTGAATACCCCTATTATTACAGGAACAATGCAAGCGTGAATGACGTCAAAGTAAGAACTGCAATGAGAAAAGTTACAGAACCGAGCTACAGATATCTATATGTAGTAGTTTATTATTTTTTTTTAAATTGTCCTTTTATAAATAAGAATTTAAAATAATCAACTAATTTCTATGTTAGTAAAACTTTTAACTTTACTGTGTAATTTTTAATTCAGTAGATAAATGCACAATTAAAAATTTTAATCGTGTTTCACACGGCCATCTCCATGTGAATCTTGGGGTACGGCTTGTAATCGACTATTTCGAAATCATCGAAAGTGAAATCTTCGATGTTCTTTACTTGACGCTTGATGACCAGCTTAGGGAAAGGACGTGGTTTGCGTTGTAATTGCTCCTTAAGGGGTTCCACATGATTCATGTAAACGTGCGTGTCACCAGTAGTATGCACAAAGTCGCCTGGCTTTAGACCCGTTATGTGTGCAATCATGTGTGTTAATAGCGCATACGAAGCTATGTTGAAGGGAACACCCAAACCCATATCAGCACTGCGTTGATACAGCTGACAAGACAGCTCGCCGTTAGCCACAAAGAACTGTGCCATACAATGACAAGGCGGTAGAGCCATTTGCGACAAATCTTGAGGATTCCAAGAGGACATAATAATACGACGATCTGTTGGATTGGTGCGAATTGTTTCGATAACCTGTTGCAGCTGATCGACACCTTGACCGGTATAATCGTCGTGACAAGTTTTGTATGTGGCACCAAAGTGACGCCATTGAAAGCCATAAACAGGTCCTAAATCACCTTCCTCACGGTCGGGCAGACCGAGCTTATCAAGAAACTCGCGTGTGCTATTGCCATCCCATATGCGAATATTCTTTGCCTGCAGCAACTTGGCATCAGTTTGGCCGTGAACAAACCATAGAAGCTCCTCGGCAACAGCACGCCAAAATACACGCTTCGTGGTTAGCAGAGGAAACGAATTGCGCATATCGAAGCGCATTTGGGCACCGAATATGGAAATGGTGCCGACACCTGTGCGGTCGGGACGAGAGACACCTAGGAACGTTATTATTAATAATGGCTTTTTTTTAATATGGGGTTGAAGTTTTTGCTTTTGCATGACTCACCAGTGTCCATTATGCGTTTAATAAGATTTAAATATTGCTGTTCGTCTGGATTATCATCGGCGCCGTTGACGTAGTTTGATGGCGACATCTTTGGAATTTTGTGCTTGGAATTTTTCTATCCGGTATTTTTATTATTTGGTTTATTATCTTTGTGATGTTGTTTACCTTCCGTATTTTTTTGCAACTTTGCTATAAAAACTTTGAATATTTGGCGGGAAGCGATTTGCCTGTCAATATTTTTGTATCTGACAACTACGCACAGCTAGATGTCGCGAATCATTTTTTAAAACTTATAAAGTTCCAGTGACTCTCAAGCAGATTGAATTATGCACCAATTGACAAGTTCAAGAAAGTTTTATGCAATACAAATCTTTGTCCCAAAATTTAATGCGTATACTCGTACGTTATGAGCACAATAATCATATCACTTTGATCATTAGAATTACAATAATTAGCTGTATTGATTTAAATGTTAATATTGCGAACAGAACTTGAGCGATTATTATTATAAAACGTTTAACCACCTTGAACGTTATTCGCAAACTGTGGAAAAACTAAGCCTTAGCTTCCCATGAACCCTCTAATCTAATATTAATTATTACATTTTTGATATTCAAAGTTTTTCAATGCAATTCTTATCGGAAGCAATGTACTCGTTTAACATAAGAGCAAAGTATTTTATTTTTGTTTATAATAAAAAATCATGATCTACAAATATTTTAAAAGATTAAGAAAAAAAAACATAAAACGTACTTTTTCCTTTATCAATAAAATTATAGATTGTAAAATTTTTTCGTATGAGTCGACATTAATATTAACTCGAAAATTCTTAATATTTCCTGCATGAAAACTTAAATTAATTCATTGTATATTTCATTCATCAGCGATGCATGCTAAGTAACGGAAAAGTTTTGGGAAAACATTTTTCTCGATGTTTCTATTATTCTATTGATAAGAATAGATCCATTCCGAATTTGAATTGTTTCTTTCTCAATTTTAATTGATCTTTGCTTTATTTCAATTGATCTATTCTAAACTTCTGTTGATCCATTTTGAATTTCAAATGTTTTGGTTCACTGGTTTCAAATGATCTTCTCTAAATTTCAATTGAACTAATCTGAGTTTCAAATGGAATTTCAGAGTTTTTATTTATCGTTTTTGAATTTCAATTGATCTTTTTCAGATTTCAATTGACTTACAGCCCGATTCTGTGTACTTGATAAGTTCGACATATTGAATATTTATTAAGTATTGACTATTTATCAAGATTTGGTATTCTGTCACAGAAAATCGAGTGCAGTTGTACTAACTATTCGTGTTGTGCTGACAAGGAAAGTGCATAACATAAGGAACTGCCATAACAAAAAAAAAATAATGTATTTTGGTTGTTAAATTATCAGGTATTACAGCTTAGGTTATTTATTTTCTAATCGTAAGCAAGGACGTTAGGTTTTGAGTTGAAAGACTACATTCACGACTGTTTTTACGGACATTTTGTTTGACATTATTTATTTACAAATTGTAAACAAAGTCGTAATGATATGTGCTTACAGGATAACTAGTTACTAAGCTAGTTATCGCAGTAATAACTTCTCATTTTCCCACTGGGAAGTTAAAAAGTGCACGCTGCGGTACGCTCCGCACGTGTAAGTTGCGATTGAAAACTTTTCGTTTCGTAGATATTCATTTCTCTACTCTCAAATCCTTTGGCAAATATTTATTTTGTACAAATATTTTTGCTTTTATTTTTAACAAAAAAAAAAAAAAAATTTAAAAAATTAGGTCCAAATTAAAATAAATCCATTTTGTTGGAAACATTGAATTTTCGCAATAAAAAAAAATAAGATTAAAGACTAGAAATATTACTTCAAGTCTTCAACTATTTGTTTTCACATCAAAGCTAAGAAAAAGGCTCACATTTCTTGTTCGGGCCAAATTTGTCTATTTTCGTCAGTTATTGTAGTAAAGCGATTGAAATTAGATCAATTTTTAGAAACATAAAATAAAAAAAAAATTTCGACAATTCCTTGTTTTATATTGAAATAAAAAATGCGTTTTAAATATTTTTGTCTAATGAACCATAAAAAGAAATATTATGGAAAAATTTTTTGGTGGCAAATATTGAATAGAATGCAACACATAATTATTTATTAAAAATTTTGAACTTTTTTAAAAAATTTGCTTGTACAAAAAATAAAATTTACCAAAACGATAAAGAATTTACCATTTTGCCAAGTCAAAAATTTTCTTCCAAAAATAGTAATAGTTTACCAAAAGGGTACCAAACACATCAATTTACGACGAAAAGTTGTAGTTGGTGGTGGTAGGAAAAGTTTGCGGTGAGGAACGTTTAGTAACTTGATTTGACTGAGGTCAAGGCATATTACACTTGCTTCAGATTTAATATCACATGTTTCTACAGCTTCTGCCACATTAAGAACATCCTACACAAAAGTTTTACTTAATTAATCCCTTCTTCCATTCTGTGGTATCACAACAGACTAATAACATGGTCTATGTGGGCTGGTCTAAAGACCTGCCACCACCTTAACCTAACCTAACCTATCAAAATGGCAACCGTGCTCCCAACCAGGGGCGTAAAGCAATTAAAATCGCTCTCGCTCTTCTGAATTATCTTTGCTATGAGTTTATAATTTTAAAATATTAAGAGCCATGTTATAATTACTGACAAGATAGTAGCGTAAACTGACTTTTTTCTCAAGAGCGGAGATCGGAAGTTGTCAAAATTAGCTGTTCATGTAATGAATCAAAGAAAAGTAAAAAAAAATAAGCAACGACTTAAACATAGCCAGTCAACAGCTGCAAACTACAACTCCTGTTGCAATTTTTTGACAATACCTGTCAAAAACTGTCACTACTACTTGTCAAATAGTTATACCACGATACAGAGCGTAGGCGGATAAAATATTCACTCTTCTTTGAACTCCTCAACCAAGATTCATTTATAAGGTTGTGGCACTTGAGAGAAATGCACTCTTTTTCCCGCCTTTGGTCGAACTGTCACTGTGCTTTTCCTTGTTCTAAGCATTCATTTTCTTCATTTCTTTTCATCCATTCTGACAGTTCGACCGAGCTCGCTCTCAAGTGCCACAACTTTATAAATGAGCCTTGTCCTCAACTGCTTTCCTCGTTCGTGAGTTTGTATGCTGAGAAATTTCAAAAGAGCGACGTCGTGTTGATGAGAGCATGGTATAATTATTTGACAAAGTAGGAGTGATATTTTCTGACGCACATAGGCTCGATATTGATAAACAACACAAATTCGAAGTCAATTTCGTTTCTTAAAGTCTTAAACTATTGCTATACTAAAAAACATCGTCTCAAAACATTAAAACTGAGAATATAAATTATTAAGTACACCATTTTTTCACGTTTCCTGCTTAATATATTTTTATAAAATAAGAAATAAATAAAAATATGAAAAACATTAATTTTAAATAAAGAAAAAAAAATCGAACAAAAGAAATTAAGTTTAACATTAAGTTTTGAATAAGAAATAAAATCTAAAAACTTCATGCATCGATCTTTAAATAATTATCCAATAGTTCGAACTTTTTTAGGGGAATATTTTTTTCAACTCTTTTTGAGATCTGACATGCCTTAATCATGAAATTTTTGGCCTCTTGATGTGGCTAATATATTGAAGAAATCCTCGTTTTGTAGTTTTCCTGTGCTTTGTCAGACAATTCTTGACAATTGGTAACGATTGATGTTCTATAATGTCTATGCCATGTGCTAAGACTTTATGCAGTGTGAGGTGTGAGCTTAGTTTCAGGATTTTATTTTGAATCAAATCGGCTGTTTCTGTTGCATATTTCCCATATTTTTCGGCGTTCACTTTTTCCCTACAACTCAATACATTGAGGAGGACTTTCAACCTTTTAGTGATCTCTCCATCAACACCTGTTATCTCAGCTGTTATGTTATTACTATCGAAATGTTTTCGCTGCATTTCCATCATTCGTATTTTCATATCTTGTTATCGGTTGGTGTTCTCCAATTCTAAATTTGTTGCGGAATTCATCCTAAATTTGTTTTCCTTTCCTCACAGCCAATATAGCCTTCTTTGCAGTATTTTCATTAAAGTTTTAATTTTATAATAATGAGAACCGATCTGTTTTTAACTCATTAAAGCACTGACAGCTTTGTTAATAGAATATTACTATTTATACTTTCCATGATGAAAAATGGATGACCAATGGTTTCTAAAAGGTTAAAAAATTAGTAAAAAAAACTAATACAGTTTTATGATAAAGCCGAAAAAGAGCATCATGTAACTTTCCCACTAAGTGTTTAACATTTTTAGGTTATCAAATTCTTAAAATTTTTGTACCATTTTTTATAAATTTTTGTTTTTGCCTGTATTGAAAAACACACATGTTAATAAAAATTGAAATAAGTCGGGAAAAATGTGGTAAATTCATTTTTTTATACCTTCTGAGATACTCATTTGTGTGAGTAGAAAGACATTTTTTGTTTTAATTTTTTTATATGGCTTAGAGGTCGCTACCAGTTGTCAAAGTTTAGCCCTGTCACAAGAAAACGCCCCTTGGTGTCATTCACCGATTTTAATGATATCCGAAATATATGATAGAGGACAAAAATCGTAGGTACACGTATTTTTTTAAGGTGCGGAAACTCAGGTTTAAAAGTTCAAAATGGGGTGCGAAAATTTCTTCTAAATTTTAGCACTTTTATGTCCGCCAAATACGTGAAAATAGTGTTTTAGAAAATTGCAGCCACATAAAGAAAAATCAAGTTTAAAATTTTATTCAGCCATGCAATTTATTCTTAAAGTATTCAGATGTTTTTATTTATATATATTTGCTATTATTGAAGATATCGACCTTTAATTTTAAACACGTTTCCACTTAAAAATGTCCACTTAAAAAATTTCTCGTAAACCTTGAACAATTGTTAATTAAGCTCCAGCATTTAGATTTGCCAATTTCAACTACACCAAAATTGATTTTCGCAACAACTTTTGAGAAATCGAGACACTGTGTGATGCATAAAAAATTAAAAGAATTCCTTGAGCAATTTTTTTATATATTGAAGAGTGGATATAAATTGACTCTTTAAATTAAATTTGTATGCTTTTCACATAGTGCCAAAATTCAGCACTAGATAAAGTTTTTAATTCTTCTGTTTGCTCACTAAGTGCTCTTAATTCTCTGTTTTTTATTCAGTGAAGTAAAATGTACTGAAAACGCTTTGGTAGTAGGAAAGTAGGAAAAATGTAAAATTGTGCCAAGAAAGTACAATTGTACCGAAAATATCAACCCTGTTATGAAAGAGCGAAGAAACAGTTTTGATCACGTTGAATATTTAACATAAGAGCGCTCAATTTTGTTTTCTTCACGAATGAGGAAAGTAAAATGAATCGTTCGTCAATTGAATAATATTGATGAGAAGGAGTGCAATTTTTCCCTTCAATTAAGAATTTTTGCAAACCTTGCTCCCAAAGCGAATAATTTAGCCATTTCTTGATAGATTTTTTTTATTTCTGTTTTTATATATTACTTTGGTAACAGTTCTTCATTAATAGTTTTGAAGTTTAAAGTCTATTGTTAATAAATTCATTAAATATTTAAATGAAAATAATCTGCTTATATATCTATTTCAGTAAGGATTTTTGAGATGTCAGGATTGGCAGGGTCTAGAATGGTAAATGAGGTATCAAATGAAAGTGCTGGATGTGGAGGTGTGCAAAATTTGGTTGGTTTTTCGATTAGTGACCTTTGACCTGAAATATGAGCGTTTAAAGAGAAGTTCTTAAATAAAATCTGAACAAAAAGAGATGAAAGAATATGGTGTAAGCATTCATTTAAGACATTGCTAAGATGTACAACAAACACTCCAGAAATTTTTCGCTATCTCCTACGGATACCCTACAATAAGCATTTTTTATGTAACATTGAGATCGTGAAATGTCTTCCAAATAATATATTTGAAAAAATTCCCGTTATTTTGACATTAAATTGATGGCGATATTTTGAAAAATGTAGCCATTCTCAGTATAACGTATTTTTATATGAAAAGTCGTTGGTTGCAAAAAATAAAGATATATGAAAGTTTTTTTTGTAATATTTTCAACGGATAGTATGTTAAAAAAATTCCCGTTATAATGACATCAAAACTATTGCGATATCTCGAAAACTTAAGATTTTCTTAGTACAAAACATTTCCTTGAAGCAAGACCATCTCCTCAGAAAAAAACGATCGAAATTTCAAGTTTTGAATTTGCAAGCAAATATCTGTCATTTTCCAATTCCATCAAATCATTTTTGTCTGAAAGTTCAATTAAATAACTTTGGAAAAAAATTTTATTGCTTCAAAAACCTCTAAAGTGTTAAATATTTGCTCACAAAATAGGTCAAAATTTTTTTTGTTGTAATTTTTATTGTTTTTTTAATTTTCTTTCTCCACACTCTTTCATATGGCATATCATTTATTTGCAAAAATTGCTTCATTTTGACACATAATTCAATAAAAAGCTTCTGTCATCGAAAATAATGAGCTACCTTGTATTTTTTTTTTAAGATAATGAATTTTTTCAAAATGTTGTTTTTGTGTATTTTACAAAGTTGTGAACAAAAATTTTAAGTATTTCAAAGCACTTCATGGCCAGTGGTGTTAATGAACAATGTTACACCATTGTGTGACGGGGGGGGGGGGGTGTGACGGGGGTACATATAATATGGGGTGCGGGTCCAAAATGTGTGATATACAAAGAAACGACTATAATTTTTGTGTAACGAATTGAGAATATGTAAGAAAAACCCAAAAATTTTAGAAAATAAGAATTCAAAGTGACTTCCTGTAGAGGGGAAGGGCGGTCAAGATTTTGTGACAACGTGTGACAAAAAGGAAAAGGGTCTCAAATAGACCAAAATCGTAAAAGTCCAAATTTGGACTTTTTACAAAAAAACGCAGTATGTTTCGATTCTTCCAAGACATAAACTATTATTTTGTTGTCTCAACTGAAGAGTACGGAATGACTTAAAATTTACTTTACGTTCACACCTAATTTTTGTCTCTTTATACCAGTGTCGCCACGAGCTAAAAAAAGCTAAACCAGCAAAAAAAAAGTCAAAACTTTGCTATATGATGTCGGCTTTTACTAAAGTATCGTTTTTCTACAGAAATGTCAATAGAATCGTCTATTATTATGCTGTATAGACTATTTTCAATATCGGTGTTGGAGCCGACTCAGCATAACACTTTATTTAAATTACTAAAAACAAAAATTTATTTTCTCAAAAATAATTTTGCCTTGGAAAAACTGTAAGAAAATTTTTTAGATTTGATTTTGATGGAAGCATATTGTTTTATCAATAGAGAGGAATTAACTGTTAAATCAAACATATAAAACGAAACCTTTAAATAAATAAAAGGGAAAGGTAAAACAGGTATTTATTTATGTTGGAAACGCCATTAAAGGGATAAGTATAAAATACAGTCCACATGCACTCACCAGCTGGACATATCGAACATGGTCCTTCGAGCCGGATTTTGGATCAGTACGATAGAGAGCGACTGTTTATATTTTAAAATGCGGCTTCATCAAATTTAAAATTCATTGTTTACCACAGCAGTTACAAAAAAAACCAATACTAATTTTTTCTTCTTCTTCCTTTTAATAGATAAAGAAAATTCATAAATTTCTTAAGATATATCCAAAAGGACATTTTAATAAAGGCATAAAAAAAGAAGAATGTCTCGTGGTTGGAAAATTTCGAAATTGATGACACGTAAGTTGGAACATTGATTCAGTGAGCTGCTCAAAAGCGATTTCGCTGCTCGCTGCCACTATCATTGACATTATTTAAAGTCAAATGAGCAGATTAATTGGAGTTTTATTTTTTACGCAGACTGTTGAGGCCATCTTTCATGCATTGTCTGATGGTCGACAGTAAGATTTTACGCAGACCATATTAATTGGGTTCTTATTTTTTTTTTACGCAGACTGTTGAGGCCATCTTTCATGCATTGTCAGATGGTCGACAGTAAGATTTTACGCAGATCATGATCAAATAACAGAATTTGATTAATGCAAATAATGAAAAATATAGTTTGACAAAATTGTTCATGCTCCTTCGCAAGCAAGTTTATTTCATGGTTGGTTTATATCAAATTGATTGCATTATGATATCCAATACAAGCACATAACATACGCGCAGAGCACGCACAGAACACACGAGCAGAACACACGAGCAGAACACACGAGCAGAAAACAAACGCAGAATGCAATCGCAGAACGCACGAGCAGAACACAACCGCAGAATACACGCGCAAGACACGCACGCATAATACACACACATAATACATACGCAGAATACAATCGCAACCACACATGCAGAATGCATTGCAGTAGGGGTAATGATAATTTTAATGGAGCAATTTTGACCAACGTCATTTGTAGTTAAGCGCTTATAATTGGCTATTGATTGATAAAATTTAATTAAATCGGTTAAAATCCAATATAAGCTTAAAAAAAAAAATAAAATATTTAATTTGGATGTTCCAAATAATAAATGAATCGCAAACTAATTAAAAATCTGCATACTAAAACGAACTTTTGTTTTATTTTTTTGTCATTATGAGCAGCTGAAGCAGGTGTGTCTGTGCGCATGACCCCGGAACTGCAGGCCGAAATTGATGCAACAATCGATACAGAAACAATAGAGTGCGCCGATGACTCTTGTACGAGGTCAGAAGACGCGGATCGATACCAGGAATCCTTTTTACGTGCGGAGGGTGTAGTTCAGAGAATAACATTGAAGCGAAACAGAAGTCATTTAACGGAGGCACAACTAAATAAAAACTCACTGCCGCAATCACTACGACTAAATTTGTCTTCATTGCACCGATTGGTGATGAGCTATGATGACAACAACTTGGAAAATCGATCAAAAGAAGATTTAGAACAGCTAGAATGTCGATTGAATTGGGTTTGGAAGAATTTTGAGGAAGACTGGTCCAGGTTGGGACGACTTTCGATGTCAAATGAACGAATTGAGGCATGCAGCGAGGCATATAATCAAGCATCAAACGAGTACGCAAAATTTAAACAAAAATTACAAAAACAGGCAGCAAAAACTACAAGAGAAGCTTATAATGAGGGACAATTTGACCAAGCTCAGTTATCATTGGACAACGGAGGCAAGCTTATTCAAATACAGTTGGCTCAACCACCAAAAGTACCAAAATTTTCGGGTCGAGAAGTTGATTGGGCAAAATTTCATGCTATTTTTGAAGCAGAAGTGCACAAAAATCCGCGTCTCACCAATTCCCAAAAAATGCGCTATTTATTAGAATCGTTAGAAGGGCGTGCGGAACGTGCTTACGGCAATTATATAATTAGCGATAACGGATATGAAATTTTGTGGAAAGAAATTTGTACGCAATACAGCAATGAATATAATACTATTCGCGCACATTTACAGGCTTTACAGACCTTGCGTCCAATGCAAAGGCCCGCAAGCGAAGAAATGCGCAAGACTATCGATACAGTGCGTAGTTCACTTCGCCAATTACGATTGATGCTTACCGGTGAGCAAGTAGCAGAATATTTATTACTGCATCAAGTAGAAGGATTATTAGATCCTGAAAGTATAACGCAGTGGAACTTATGTCGAACAACTAATGCTTTGCCAACTTTAACACAAATGCTTGATTTTATGGAAAACCGTGCAAGTGTTTTAGCAACAATGGTAAAAGTTCCAATAATGCAAAGGGAGTTGCAGCGTCGTTCAGTGAATAGTGGGGCAGATGGCTTTTGGGGTACTGGGCGTATGGATGAATCTAAACCAGCGTGCAGTTTATGCCCTGGACATTTTCATTGGCCTTTCCGTTGCGACGAGTTTAAGCGAAAAACTTATGCAGAACGAGTTGCATATGTATTACAACAACGTATGTGTATGAATTGCTTTAGCAAAAAACATTCTGAAAGGGAGTGCACGGATAAAAATCGATGCCTAAGGTGTCGTCAACCTCATAATAGTACTTTATGTCCAGAAAATGTAAGAATATCGAAAACAAATCCTACTCCAAATACTTTAGGAAAACGTTCGCAATAGCAATCAACACTGAATCAGGGGCGCAGTGACCTCGGTGCGTCAACCAGTGTTTCAATAGGAAAAAGAGAGTTTAAGACCGTTTTGTCCGCATTATTAGCTACAGCGATAATAAGAATACAGATCGCAGACGTAATATCACCGCCATTAAGAGCCATCTGTGATACAGGTTCACAAGCCAATATGATTAATTCACAGATAGTGCACCGATTCAATTTTCCGACTCAGTCGTGCCACATTCGTTTCAATGGTGTCAATGGTGTTAGTGATACACCTCATAATCGTAAAATAATCTGTAAGATACTTCCACGCAAAAGCAATAAACTTATAACGATAATTGAAATGGTTATTGTGCCTCAAGTTATAGATATATTGTTGCCACAATCATCCTTTTCAGAAGATCTTATTCCTGTGCTTGTACGCAAAGATTTAGCTGATCCTACAGCATTTATGTCAGCACCAGTTGATTTGCTTCTTGGAGCTGGCGTATGGGCAATAATTATCCAAGACGGCTGTTTTACGAACGACTTTGGGGTGGCTTTTCAACCATCGCTCTTGGGCTGGTTGATGTTCGGTGGTGGTTTTCAAGAGCGTCATGATCTCACGGCAAATATCGCATGTAGCGAAAAGGAACCTCAGTTGGATAAACTTATTCGTAGATTTTGGGAAATTGAAGAAGTGTCAACTACGCGTACACGCACCAAGGAGCAGGAGCAGTGTGAGGACATATTTATGCGCACACATCGTAGGTTAGCTAATGGTCGTTTTCAAGTAAACATTCCTTTACGAAGTGACATAGAACAGCTCGGTTCATCACGAGCGATTGCTTTGCATCGATTTAGGCAGCTTGAGAGACGATTTCAACGCGACCCGCAATTAAAGAAGAAGTACTTCAACGCAGTTAACGATTTAATCATGGCCAAGCAAATGCAATTGGTAGATAGAGCTCCAGGGTCTTGGTGCTATCATATTCCTCATCATCCAGTTCTGAAAAAATTTCGTATTGTAAACGACGCATCATGTCGCACTGATATGGGCATATCACTTAATGAGGCGCAACTCATTGGTGAGAAACTGCAGGATGATCTATCGCTTCTTATAATGCGCTTCCGTTGTCATCCAATAGCGATAACATCGGACATTAAAAAAATGTATCTACAAGTGCAGGTGAATCCTGAACAATGGGATTTGCAACGCATTTTTTGGAGACCGTCAGCTGACAGTGAAATCAGAGAATATTGGTTAACTGTAGTTACTTTTGGTATGGCGTCAGCACCGCACTGTGCAGTTCGAGCAATGATTCAGGGGGCACGTGAAGGACGATTGCAGTATCCAATGGGCGCAGCGGCAGTTGAGCATGACTTTTATATGGATGATTGCATAACGGGAGCGTCAGACGAGGCAGAAGCCAAGCAGGTGTGCCATGAAATGGATTCTATTTTGCGGTCATGTGGGTTCGTCTTGAGCAAATGGCGCTCTAACCGAGCTAATATCGTGCCTCGGGACCAAATGGATGAAGAAGATGAAATTTTGGAACTGAGTGAGTTAAGCGACACAACAATATTGGGACTTCGTTGGTTACCTCGCGATGATGTTTTAATGTTCAAATTTCAAGCGCCACCAATACTTGAACCAAAACAGTCAACCAAGAGGCGACTGTTAAGCCACATTGCACAAATATTTGACCCTAATGGATACATTGGGCCAGTGATTATTGTTGCAAAGATCTTAATGCAAAAAATTTGGAGCGCAAAAATCGATTGGGATGAACTTGTTCCAGATGCAATTTACAGAGAGTGGCAGCAATTCCAACAAAAACTGCCACGGGTGACAGAAATACGTCTACCTCGTTGGCTTGGAATAAGAGCTTCTTATAACATATCATTGCATGGATTTGCTGATGCATCGTTCAAGGCCTACGGGGCAGTTTTGTATGTAAGAACAGAAACAACTGAAGGCATAAAATGCATTCTAGTTGCATCAAAATCACGAGTTGCACCTCTTAAGACTATAACAATTCCTCGGTTGGAATTATGCGCTGCGCTTTTGTTGAGTGAATTGATGCAGGCTTTCCAAATGACAGCTAAGTTAAAAGGTATCAACCCAATCTTATGGTCTGACTCACAAATAGTACTCGCATGGCTTAAAAAAGAAGCAGCCACACTCAAAATATTTGTAAATAATCGAATTCAAAAGATCAAATGCACAATGGGCGAAGCACATTGGCGATATGTTAAATCGCAGGAAAATCCAGCAGATTTGTTGAGCCGTGGTATGAATGCAGCAGAAATCCGAGACGCGAAATTGTGGTGGCATGGACCTGAGTGGTTATCCAGACCAGCGGTATATTGGCCAGAAGCAGAACCAACACAAACACTAGATACAAAAAGGGCAGTAGCAGATGAAGAGAAGAACAGATCGGAGCATGAAACTGCCAGGATTAGAGCAACATTCAAAACTTTGGTGGCAATGAATATTACTTTGCGGGACTTCAATTTGTTGGAGCGAGCATCTAGTGCATTTAAACTGTGGCGACTGACGGCATATGTTCTTCGTTTTATCTTTAATCTACACCATCGAAAAGATCGCAAAATTTATCGACGGAAAGGATGGCTCTCAAACATAGAAATTGAGGAAGCACAAGAATTTTGGATTCGAGAAGAGCAAAAAATCTATTATGCTAAAGAGATTGCAGCACTAAACAATTCAAGTAAAGAAATAGACTCGTCTAGCTCAATTTTCGAGTTTAACCCTAGACTTGACAAACATGGCATCTTACGCTTAACTGGAAGATTGGATCGAGCATTATTACCAGCCCATCAAAAAAATCCGGCACTATTGCCGGACGTTAGCCCGCTGGCGAAGCTTTTAATTCGAGAGGCTCATGAGCGTAAGTTACACGGTGGTCCACGAGAAATGGCATCATATATACGGCAAAAGTTCTGGATAACAAATTTACGACGGGCAATAAGAAGCAGCAACTCGCGATGCATTGTATGCACCCGGCAAAGGCAGCAAGTGACTGAACAAGTAATGAGCGAGTTACCATCAGATCGAGTACAGCCATGTCGACCATTCAGGCACTCTGGTGTAGATTATGCAGGACCCTATTTATTAAAGGCACGTGGGGGCCGCTGCAAGATTTTAGAGAAAAAATATGTTGCAGTGTTCATCTGTATGGTCACGAAGGCAGTGCATTTGGAATTAGTAGATAGCCTTACAACTAATGATTTCGTTTTGGCATTTTTGCGCTTTACAAGTATTCGAGGATCATGCTCAAGATTATGGAGTGATAATGGCAAAAACTTCGAAGGAGCGCAAACAGAATTGAAGCGCATGCTACGCAGTTGGAGCGAAATAGAAATGGCTAACGTATTATTAAAGTATGGGACGGAATGGCGCTTTATTACTCCAGCTGCACCACATCAAGGCGGATTGTGGGAAGCAGCAGTGAAATCAATGAAGTTCCATTTGCGACGAGTAATCGGATCACATCAGCTGACTGATACAGCGTTCAGAACGGTGTTGGCCCAAACAAGTGCGGTCATGAATTCAAGACCACTATCAGCGCAAACTGAGATGCCTGACGATCTGTCCTTCTTGACGCCGGCGCATTTTTTGATTGGAGAGCCAATTATACAACCATTTGGGGCAAACGTTCAAGAAATACCAGACAACAAGTTAAAGTTGCACTTACAAACTATGAAAATGAGTCAATTATTTTGGAAAGCATGGAAGAATGATTACTTAAACGAATTGCAACAGAGAACAAAATGGCGAAAAAAGCGGCCGAACCTAAAGGTTGGTGATTTAGTGGTAGTAAAGGATGAGAACACGCCTCCAACCTTGTGGAAAACCGCTCGGGTAATTGAAGTATATCCTGGTACAGATGGGTTTGTTCGAAACGTAAAAATAAAGGTAGCTAGTGCAGATTGGAGCAAGGGTACCCAAGAATTTACACGTCCCGTACAAAAGCTGTGTCGACTTCCCGTAGATGTTGAAGCAGAGACTTCAAGGGCGCAGTTTGTTGGAGCCGACTCAGCATAACACTTTATTTAAATTACTAAAAACAAAAATTTATTTTCTCAAAAATAATTTTGCCTTGGAAAAACTGTAAGAAAATTTTTTAGATTTGATTTTGATGGAAGCATATTGTTTTATCAATAGAGAGGAATTAACTGTTAAATCAAACATATAAAACGAAACCTTTAAATAAATAAAAGGGAAAGGTAAAACAGGTATTTATTTATGTTGGAAACGCCATTAAAGGGATAAGTATAAAATACAGTCCACATGCACTCACCAGCTGGACATATCGAACAATCGGAAATCAGTTGCGTAGTAAAATACGGCGACAGAATATTTTTATAAGTATACTGTAGTTTGGCTGGTGGCAGTATATTCCTTTAGACATGCCATTTACTGGTATGGCCCAATGGGACAGAAGAATTGTAAGGCCCATGGCATGGTAAAAACGTTAAGTCCGTTCACTTCCGTCAATGACATCGATATGTTAAAATTACGTACAAAATACGAGGCGAAGGGCATGGTCCTACAACTGAGGGTATGTGAATTCTCATACCAAGTATTGGGTTCATTGAATTACAGGGTAAAGCTACGTTTTTTACAGTTCGCCAAAAAAAACAAAAAAAGCTATTTTCAAAGAGCAAAAAGGATAAAAAACCATAAAGTTAAATAGTAAATTTACAGGCTAATCCTCTAAAAAAAGGCTTAATCTAGCCTGGAAAAGGCTTAAATGGCCACACTTATAGTTTTTAAATTATTATTTATTTAAAAAGATACGTTTTTTCGTTCACAAGTTTTATTATTTTTTAAAATGAAAATTTTGAGAACATTGAAAATTATTTTGAATAAACATTAAAAAAAAATTAAAATAAAAATTGTATTTTTACAAACAAGTATATAACAATTGTAAAATAAACATACTACAGTTATCCCCTTTTTAAAAATGAATTGGCATTAAATTAAATGCTACCTTCTTAATTTCACTTGTGTCAGATAATTGATTACATGTTTCACTATCAAGAAATGCTGGTTTAATTCTGTCAATTGCAATGTTTTGAATAGTGTTATTAATTTTTAGTTTGAACTATTTTGAATTTATTTAATTACTTCAAAAGGTCCTTCTATATTTTTTCTTCTTTATTTCTGTTCTAATGAAAACAAATTTGCAACTAGTAAGCGTCTTAGGAATATAAATATTATTAGAATTTTGTAATTTGTAATTTGTAATTTGTAATTTGTAATTTGTAATTTGTAATTTATTTATTTATTTATAAGCGCTTGTAAGAAATAAACTTATAGTTAAGCACCGATAACATGTGTGGATATAAATCAACAAATTTTTAATATTAAACACTTAAACATAAACATAACTTGAACAGAAATTAATTAATTAAATACATTGAGATCAAAAACAGTTTTTAAAAAAACGATTATAAGAATTTAAAACTGAAAATTAAAAAAATAAAATAACTTTAAATTAAGAGAGAAAAATAACATTACAAAGAAATGAACTAGGTAAGAAATCGAATGAAAAGAGATAAATGAAGAAAAATAATAGAATAGCGAATCAAGTAAAAATATATAAAAGTTTTGGTTAGAAGGAAGACAAATAATCTGATAATTTAGATTTAAATATGGCTGTATTGCAAATACGCTGTAGATACGGTGGGAGTGAGCTCCAAAGACGTATGGAATTAACAAAGAACTGACGTTCGGACGCTAAGCAGGCATGTTTTGGTTGGACTAGGTTGTTTCCGCGCTGAGATCTTAAAAATTTTAGTTTATTATACGAGCCCATCGTCAGAATAGTTCGGCCACCTCGACTCTTGCTAAAGCAAACAAAAGGAAGCCCATAAAAATTGTTAAAAAAATATTTTTAATAAAAAACAAATTTTATAATAAAACAAGGATATTATATTCAGCAAAATAAAAGAAACAAAAAATTTAATTAAACTATTCATATTATATAATAGAAGTAATTAAAAATAAAACTTCATTCAGAAAAGTTCGGCCACCTTTAAACTGAGTCTTAATAGTTCGGCCAATTCCATCTACCATTGCGTAGCGTCACCTTTCGCCTTTATGACTGCTGAAATACGTCGGGGCATTGTGTCCACAAGTTCTTGGCAACACTCTGGAGTAATTGATTGCCAAATTTCGTTTAGTTTAACCTTTAAATCTCGAATAGTCTTAGCAGGGTTGCGTCGCAATTCTCTCTTCATTTTTCCCCACAAGGACTCTATTGGAGATAGGTCTGGACTACTTGAAGGCCAGGATATTACAGGAATATTTTTATTGTTGAACCAATTCTTTGTTGTTTTCGCCGTATGGCATGAGGCACCATCCTGCTGAAATAAATATTCACCTTCTGCGGTTTGGAGGTTAGGAATGCATGGAAAAAGCTGCGTATTCAATATTTCTTGGTATTTTAAAGCGTTGATAATACCATCGACCATGTATAAATTACCTACTCCTCTGGCCGACATACACCCCCAAACCATTACAGAAGCAGGGAACTTGACCGTACGCTTTAAACAATCTTTGTGATAAGCTTCAGAAGCAGTTCGTAGTACTCGTTTTCGACTATCCCCTAGACATAACTCAAACCTTGATTCATCGCTCCAAATTATGGAGTTCCATTGGCGACGAGTCCAGTTGTTGTGATCCTTGGCCCACCGCAGCCGATTTTTTTTTTGCGTTGATGTAAGCAAGGGTTTCTCTTTTGCCTATAAAATTGATGAATATATTGAATGAACCCAGTTTGAAATTGAACTTAAACTCACCTTATAAAATTTGTACCCGAGTTTTTTTACACTTCTTATGCATGTACTAACTGATGCTGTAGAATTGCACATTGAATTCCAATCTAATGTGATCTCAGCAGCAGTAGCCCGTCGGTTTTTAACCACTATTTTCTTTAAGGCTCGCAAATCCTGCACACTAACTGAAGATTTCCGACCTGTTTTTTTATCTGGATCAGTTTTTCCAGTTCTTTTGAAAACATTTATAATATCTTGAACCGTCGTACGAGGTATTTTTATTTCTTCTGATATTTTGCGGCATGATTTACCATCAATATGAGCATTAATGATTATTTTTCTAACTTCTTTACAAACTGCTTTACCACGTGGCATACTTCTACTCTAAATCATAAAATTGAACTGACTTGTTGACAAATAATTTAACCATACACAAACAAAATTCGAACACAATTGAAACGGCAATTTCTTTACCGTTATCACAAGATTTCGTTGACTGGCCGAACTATTATGACTCATTTTGCAGGTGGCCGAACTTTTCTGAGCTAAGTTACAATTGAAATTGTTGTTATTATTCAATATATTTTGCAATATGTTGTGTTAGTGTTGTTTTAATATGTTGTGTATACTTCTCAAGTGTTGTTGTAGAAGAAGTTTTTTTTCATTCATACTTTTTTAATAATTCCATGGAACTTCTTTCTGCTAGTAAAGATTACAATTAAGGTGGCCGAACTATTCTGACGATGGGCTCGTATAGGTAAACTGGCTCTTTGGTAAAAATAATTTTGTGCAGAAAAACTAACGCCCTCAAGTTCAAAACACTGTCAAAAGTCAAATTGAATATTTTTTTTGCATACTGGGATATACGGTCGGTTCGTTTAAGTCCGAAGACATAACGAGCGATGTTGTTATAGGAAACGTTCAACTTGCGCTTACTAGCAGCATCACAGTATGCAAAAATTTCAGATCCGTACAATAAGGTGGGGACAAGATACGTTTTAGCTAATAACATTCTTATGTGAAAGGGGGTGAAAAACTGTGTGGCCCATAGGCTACGTAGCATACCATAAACTTTTCCTACAGTGATGTTGACATGGTTCGTCCAATCTAAAGTGCTGCTGAAGGTAATACCCAAATTTTTTGCCGTTTTTACAACTTCAATACATGACCCATTTATCGTGACGTCCGGAAAGGGCAAAGAAGAGTTATGTTTTCTCGTTATAATTAAACTTTTTGACTTATTTGGGTTTATGCTTAAGCCATTAGCGGAAGCCCAATCGTAAATTTTACACAAATTAGCATTCAGACTATCAACACACGTAGTAATATCACATTTGCGACAGCTAGTATACAGTTGTACATCATCAGCGTACATTTGTATACCACAATTTTGCAGCACAGTTGGTAAGTCGTTTATATAAACCGAAAATAAAAGAGGGCCCATTACAGAGCCTTGAGGAACGCCACGGTTTACAGGTAAGAAATTGGAAGTAACGCTGCCTATATTAACGGCTTGTGATCTGTTTGTGAGATAAGAGGTCATTAGTCGAGTTGCAGTGGCGGAAAAATTAAACACATTTAATAATTTCGAACATAAAATTTGGTGATCAACCGTGTCGAAAGCTTTCGAATGATCTAGCAAAACCAAGAAACTGATTTCATTGCGATCGAGGTTATTTCGAATTTCATCGCTGACGTCAAGTAGAGCAGTCACGCAACTACGCTTAGGTCGGAATCCTGACTGTCTGTCAGTTAGCAGTTTATTGTCCAAAAGAAATTTGTTTATTTGGTTGTACATCAGCGTTTCAAAAACTTTTGATAGATATGGTAAAATTGCTATGGGGCGGAATTCATTACCAGTTTTAGGGATGGGAATAATTTTAGCTTTTCTCCAAATAGCAGGGAATTCTGATTTCGTTATGATGGTATTGAAAATGTTAATAATGAAAGGGGTTAGAGCAGAAAGAAGTAACTTAAAAAACCTGGGATGTATTTCATCGAAACCGACGGCATTAGATTTAATCTCTAAGCAACTTCGCAGTACTTCTGTATATTCAACGCATTGAAAATTAAAAGCTGAGTACGAGTTGATAGATCTCTGAAAGATGCGACAACAGTTGACACTGGGCGCTGACATAGGTATATCTATAAATTTGTTATTTAGAGCCTCGACGTCTACGCTAGTGTCTGTAAGCGAAATATTTCTACCAACTCCAATTTGCCGAATAATATTCCACTTCGTTTTGCTGCTTATGGCAGAGCTAAATTTAGATTCATAATATGCTAACTTGGCAATTTTCACCGCCCTGACCACATTGTTTCTGCATATTCGGAAAATATTATAACGCTCGGGTGTTTTGAGACGTTTCCATTTATTATACGCTGCGTCACGTTTTTTCATTAAACTTTTAAGGGTACTGGAAAACCAGGGCCTTAGATAGTGCTTTACAACTTTAGTTTTAAGAGGAACATGTTTTTCAAATAATGAATTCACGTTACGTTGTAGGAAATCTAACTTATCATTTACTGATAGCATGTGATAAATTTCTGTCCAGTCGACGTGATTGAGCTCTGTCTGAAGAGAGCTAAAATCTATATTTGTAAAATCTCGGTATGTTATTTTTTGCTCTGGTATTAGCAGCTGAAAATTATAGCAAAGAAAAATCAGGTCATGCTTGGAAAAAACAGGAGCAGATAACTGGTCATAAAGTAAGACTTTATCATTATCACCGACAAAAAAGAGGTCTAGCAGCGAATTTCTATTTTTGGAAAAGTGTGTGGGTGTGGTGCAGTTTGGCGACGTAAGACCAAGTGCACACATATCATCAGATAAATGAGTTTCAACCAATAAATCACAATTAAAATCGCCACAAATTATGATGTCAGCATAGGAGCTTACCACCGATTCAATTTTCAACATTAAGTTTTCTGTATGGACATAACGATTTGGCCTATAAACTGTGCCGACAAGTAGTTTTTTGGATTCATAGATTATGTCAACAAATAGGAATTCAATATTATCTTCAGAGTTTGATTTACTGATTAAGTTGCATGTAATACCATCTTTAACAAAAATTGCAACCCCACCGGCATGAGACTCTCGATCCGCACGAAATGATCTATAACCCTTTACACTAAAGACACTATTTTGAACAGAAGGCTGAAACCATGTTTCAGATACACAAATTATATCCATGTTTGAGTTTTCAAAAATGTACCGAAACTCATCAATTTTATTATTTAAACTTTGCGCATTAATATGACATACCTGTAGTCCCGTCGCTTGCCTGCTTAATATTCGAATTAAAGTATAGAGATTGTCTCTAGAACAACAACGACCGTAATTATTCGAACTCACAATGGATATGGTTTGAGATAAAAAGACGCGTATTTGCAGCACAGTTGTTAAAATTATTATTAACTTTTAATATAAGAAATAAAAAATTAAAAGAAATAAAAATAAGAAAAGAAGTAAGTGTACATATTACGCAAAGAAATGGAATGAAGGAAGCAAATAGAAATAAAAAGAAGATAGATAGGTTAAAGAAAGACAAATTAAATAACGCAAAAACATAAAACTTAAACTTAGGCAGGAACAACTTCATCTTCCGGGCATCTTTCACAAATTCCTTCGGCAGCAAGAACATGGCTGTGCAGCTCGCTTTCATTTTTGATTCGAATACTTTGGGAGCCTTTGTGTAGCCGAATGTGTAAACACCCTCGGACGGTGAAAGCATTGTAAACACTTTTTCGTTTCTTGTAGGTAATAGCAGCATGTAATAGCTTTCTAGTATCAGCGCTGAGGCACTCGTGGATGTAGATATTGTGATCTGCTTCAAAGCCTGCATTGATCAGATTCACGGCTTTCTTAACACGTCTGCGGTAGTCACCAAAAGCTTTCAAAACCCGATTTCGGTCATGCGGAGTGTAGAACTTGACGATGATCACAGGGTTTGAATTTTGATTTGTTGTTCTCTGCTTTACCCGAAAAATATCTTTTAATTGCGGTGGTAAAAACTCAATAGAGTGACATACAAGGTTAAAGATGCTCTTAATATTTTCGCCTGTCATTAAAGGCACTCCAAAAATAATTGCATCGGAAGAGTTATGATTTTCACTGCTGTTGTTGGAATTTGATGTCGAAGAGCATCGCTTGAGTTCATCGGTTAGCGCATCACAACGCGAGGAAAGAAGTTCGATGCGATTTTCAAGTGAGCTTAATTTAAGTTCATAATCACTAAAATTGTTTTTGATGGTTGCAACTTCGCTCTTAAATTCGTTGCTTAATTTAGTCTCGACGTTCGCAATTTCACTCGAGAGACGCTTGAAGAGGATGTCGGAGTGCTGTCGAAGACGGTCCTCTAGCTGTTCCACTTCAACTTTCAACTTAAATACTTCCCATTCCTAAAATCATTTTTAAGTTTTGATAAAATATCAATATGGTCAGTTTTACTATTGCATCGTACCACTAATTGGTTGGGTAAACGCAAATATTGACCTTTACTCATTTCTGCTGCAGTTGCTTTAAGTTCTTCTTTGAACGACGACCGTAAGCCGAGTAGTATTATTGGTAACTCATCACACCAGTGTTCAGAGTTTTCATGTGATCTAATTGAAGCTTTTAGCTGCCTGTGTAAGCGTTCAACCATGCCATTACCTTGAGGATGATATGAAGAAGTTGAAATTTTATGACAACCTAAAAATATATCTACCTCTGAAAACATGTCAGACATAAACTGAGTTCCTCGATCACTGGTTATTTTTAATGGTACTCCGAAACGAGATATGTATTCACGAGAAAATGTGTTTGCAATTGTTAATGATGTTATTTCTTTGATTGGATATGCTTCTGGCCATCGTGTAAATCTATCAATGATGGTTAAAAGCTATCTGAAACCATTTGAAGGTGGCAGTGGTCCAACTATATCTAATTGTATGTGTTCAAAACGACCTGATGGAATTTCAATCTTTGTAATTGGTTATTTTGTGTGTCGAAAAATTTTGGATTTTTGACATGAAATGCATTCAGTTGTCCAACGATTTATCATTTTATTCATGGCAGGCCAAAAATATCTCTGTGAAATTAAACGACGTGTTGCTCTAGTACCTGTATGTGATATATTATGCAACTTTTTAAATACTAATTTTCGTAATTTGTCTGGAACATACGGCTTAGTCACTTTAAATGATTTTTCACACCAAATTTCAATATTTAAAAATGGAATTTTAGCTAGTTCTAATTTATGTAAAGAACTAATGCCTGTTTTAATGTTGTTAATTTACTAATATTTTTGTTGTTCTTCATATAGTATTTTGAGATTTAATTCATCTTTTTCAATTTCTAGTATTTCTGAACATCGTGAAAGAGTGTCTGCTACAACATTTGATTCACCTCGTATATATTTAATATCATTAGTAAATTGGAAAATAAATTCAAGATGTCTAGTCTGTCTTGGACTTCTATCAACTTTATAATTAAGTACATATACCAACGGTTTGTGATCTGTGAAAACCGTAAACTCTCTGCCTTCTAAAAAATGTCTGAAATGTTTGATCGTTAAATAAATTGCGAGAAGCATGTGTACTGTAGTTTGATTCAGATGTAGTAAGTTTTTTTGAATGAATTGCCATAGTTTTAATATTTTTGTCGACCTCTTGATGTAAAACACCTGCAATAGCTTTATTCGATGCATCTACTGCAATCGAAAGTTTAGATTTTGTATTAAAATGATTTAATATTGTATTCGCTGCAAAGCTTTCTTTTATCTGTTTAAACGCTTTAATTAAGTCTAGTCCATTCGAGGGATCTAGTTTTTCTTTTAGATGCTTCTGTAATCATATAATGAATAGGATTAAGTATTTTAGCAAGATTTGGAATATATATATATATGGTAATAGTTAACCATTCCTAAAAACTTTTGCATTTGTTTTATTGATTTTGGAATTTAAAAATTTTTAATAACCTGAACTTTATTTTCGCAACGTTGTATACCTTTGTTTGAGATATTATACTTCAGAAAATCAATATCTGATACACCAAAAATACATTTTCCGGGTTAAATATTAAGTCCGTATCTATCCGATCTTTCAAAAACTATTCTTTAATGCATTAGCGTAGCAAGCGGGGGGAAAGGGGGGCAGTTCCCCACTTATTTAGCTCGATAAACAATTAAAAAAAAAAACATCAAAAGTTATTCAAAAAGTTATCAGTTTTTTTACAACGATAATATTTTTGTATTATATAGTTTACTCTTCTTTCTCTCTTCTTCATAAGCATGCTTTCGGATAACCATTTTCTTTCTCTGTGTTTGCAAAAAGATAAAACAAAATGTAGAGTCTCTACTGCAATTCCAATTTGAAAAAAAATTCGGATACACTGAGAAAACTATTAAATGAAGTTGAAAAACTTGTTGCTTTGGTTTTAACTGTCCCTACATCAGGAGCTTCATCTGAGCGTCCTTTTAGTGCACTAAGACGACTTAAAACGTATCTTCGAACAACTATAACACAGAAACGACTTACTCATGCAGCACTTATACACATTCACAAAGATAAAACTGAAGAATTGAATTCGATGGAGGTGGTGAAAGAGTTTGTTTCTCGCAAGGACAGAAAGAAACATTTTGGAATAATTTAAATTGATATAACTTTTTGTACCTTATTGCATTTAAACCATGTAAAGATATACCTAGTTTTGCTTTATAAAAGCAACAATTATTTCTTATATTTTCATATTACCATATTACCTTTAAAAAATGATCTCTAATATCGAAATTGGAAAAACTTTTCAAAATAATGAAATTTTAATATATTTTTATTTAGTTTTATATAGTTTTATTTTGAAACTAAAATTAAAAATTTGTTTATTCATATTCATGTTTCTTTTAAGAAATTTTGGTGATTTTTTTTTCCCCCCATTTGTACTGCCCCCCCAGATGAAATTAGCTTCCGACGCGCTTGCTTTAATGTTGCAAGTGTTCGTTTTCATCTTGACTTGCGATAAGAATATCGTCTATATAAGCGAAGATGAAGTCAAGTCCAACGAAAACCTCGTTGATGAATCTTTGAAAGGTTTGGGCTGCGTTTCTAACTCCAAATGGCATTCTTATAAATTCATACATTCCAAAAGGTGTTGTAATGGTAGTCTTGTGAATGTATTCTGTAGCCATCAGTATTTGGTGGTATGCTCTTACTAAATAAATTTTAGAAAATATGTTTTTATTTCGTAAATCGATATTCAAATCGTGAATGTGTGGTAACGGGTATCTATCTGGTACTGTTATGACATTTAATCTGTGATAGTCTCCGCAAGGTCGCCACTCATTTCGCTCTTTTTTGCAACTAAATGTAATGGTGAAGCTGTTTGAGAATGAGAAGGTCGGTAAATGCCGGATTTCACTAAAAATTCGAATTCGGATTTAGCAATCGTGTATTTTATTTTATCTAGTCTTCTAGGTCTTGAAAAAGGAACAAACCCTTCTGTAACGATTCGATGTACTGTTGTGTATTTTATTGGTTTACAGTAATCAGGTTCTATGATTAAAGAAGGGTATTGTTTAAGTAATTGTCTGAATTTGTTATCTACTGAAAAAGTTTTGGTAATGAAATAATACAAATAGTAGATATTGCATTTACTGATAAATTTGTTAAAGGATCGATTAAGCAATTGCTTTTAACATCAATTAGAAGTCCATGTTTTGCCAGAAAATTTGCACCTATAATTGGTCTAGTAATATTTGATATTAAAAAAATAAATGGGAAATTGCGGTACAAAGCTAAATTAACTTTAAAAGTTTTTTCCAAAAGGACAAATTGTGCTGCCATTTGCAGCAGTTAAAATAATGTCTGAAGATTTTTTTGTTTTCTGAATTTTGAAGAAGGAAGAATCGAAATTTCTGCACCACTATCAATAAGAAAATTGATATTGTTATCTTTATCATAAATAAAAAAACGACTGGTGGAAAATTCTACGTTGTTGTCGCATCAATGGGATATTTTAGTTTGTTGAATTTTAATTAACATTACTTCTAAAAGAACAAGGTTGTTCACATTTAATGGCATTATCTCCGAATCTGTAATGAAAACGACAAAGCCAATTACGTGAAGGTGATCTTCTTTGATATTGAGTATTACGATTGTAACTTAATTGTCTAAACTGTGGACGAGGTTCTCTATCGTTAAGTTGTAGTTTAATAGCATCGATATCAACGCACATTTTATTAAGACTTTCACACATCAAAGAAGTTGATTGTATTAATTTTTCCACTACTTTTTCTAGATTATATTGAATATAGTTTTGATTATAATTGTTTTGTATTTGGAGAGAATTTCTTCGTCATGTGCAACTTCCAATATACTATCAGCTAACCGTAATTAATAGTTTGTATTATTAAGATTTGCAATTTTTAATGCGATGTTTAAACTTTTTGGTAATTTTCTTAACTAGAGCTTTTTTAAAAGTTCTGAATCTATATTTGTTCCTGCTAGTAATTCTAATGAACGATAATAATCGGAAGGCTTACGGTCGCCGATTTCTGAATCAGAAAGGATTTTATATAATTTGTGTTGTTCACTTAAGGACTGACGTTCTATTAATATCCTTTTTATGTTTTCATATTTATTATTTTGAGGTGGTTTTTAAACTACATCTAAAACATTCACTATAATTGACTTCTGATAAAGAAGCTATAATGTATTCATATTTTGTTTTGTCTTGATTAATGCCTTTTGTTGAAATTGCATTTCTGCATGTATAAACTATTCATCAGGACAATTTGTCCAAAATTGTGGAAGTTTAATAGAAGTTGCAAAAATTTCGGACGAGGTATTTGCATTCTGAGTGTTTGTTTGCATTGTAATATTTTGAGAATCTAACAAAGTGGACTATGTCGTGATTCTATTTTGAAGCAAATCTTGGTTTGTGGAACGTGTAGGAGAATGAATCATTTTTAAAAGTAGAAGAGTTTACAATAAAATAAATTAGAATTAAACTTGTAATTAGGATTGTAATTTGAATTGTTAAAAAAAATATACTGAAATTGAAATTTATACATTTTAGTTTTAATGCAATCGATTAAATAAATATAGTAATGAAATAATACTTATCATAAACAGGATAAAACAGATGATAATCAGGAACACAAAGCCAATTAATAATGAGGATAAACGAAACAAAAATATTGAATTATGTAGTTATGTTGAATAGATTAATATTATAGATGAAGTTGAATATATGAAGAATATGTTGTTTTTTTAATTTTTTTAAACGGTAAAAATGTAGACGAGATTATTGTTAGAACGAACTGATGAAAATGAGTAGAATCCAATAAATGTAATGAGTAAATCCAATAAATCCAATAAGAGTAATGATTATTTATTTTTATAAATAAAGCTGGTTTGTTAGTTGATAGAAGATTAAAATTCGAAGGAAAAATCTCTAATTCAGGTAAGATTCAGGTAGGATATAGGCAGGATCACCAATTATAGTTTTGTAATTATTTACATTGAAAATTATTTTGAATAAATATTAAAAAAAATTTCAAATAAAAATTGTATTTTTATAAGCAAGTATATAACAATATTAAAACAAACACACTACAAACTGATCGCTGCACCCAAATCCTTTGAATTTTTTTTAAGCTTCAGAGTTTTCCATCTAATAATAATATAAATTTATGCTGAAAATTTCAAAAGCTAAACTTAACGGGTTCTGGTAGTGAGCATTAATGGGTTAAGTTTAAGCATCAAAATTCTTTTCCAAATATTTAAAAACTTTAATTCCTCATGTTGAGGTGTAGATTAATACACTATGCACGATGCAGCAAGATATATCTAGTAAGGTATTGTTAAGAGGATTCTTTCGTCTTCTTTTCTACTTCATGTTTTCTTCTTCTTTAATGCAAACTGGAATTTCCCCAAAAAAGCGTATTAAAAGCCTTCCAGATCAAATATAGAAAATGTTTTTTTTTGCGTTGAAGAAAAAAACCAGAAGGTAAATTACAATCATTACTTGGCCTAGAGTCTGTGCCTAAAAACTCTTTTTGAAGCATATCAAAAACGAAATGTTTGCACGGTTTATCATGTCATGGTTTAAGTACATGAATTAAATAAATAATAAAATTATTTAATCTAATTTCAAAATCAACGCAAAGTATATGGATGTAGAAATCTACACCTAAACGTGGAACTATAAATTTTTTTCAACGTAGGACTACGGTTAAATAAACTGAAAAATACAAATATTTTAAAAATGTTTTAATTCAAAATCACACAAACATGAAAATTTTAGCCATTTTTCATTTCACAATTTCCCAGATTTTTGCGAAAATTAAGAGCGGAACTTACTTATAAATACTTCAAAAAATCACTTCGTGATAAGAATATGCCAATCAATTGTGACATGGTCCCCCAATTAACCCTCTGGCATTAATTTAATCTGCGTTTCGGTTCAACTACAGATAGTCAAACCGCCTGTTTCAAAGTTTTGTGGTGTATGTGCTTTGGTTTAATCTAAAAGGTGACATTTTTTACAAAATCTCTGTAAACATTTGATTAAACTCACAATTATTGTTGCAGCAAATGATAAAGTTTTTGAATTAAATTTCAAACACTAAGCTTATTACAATAGTGTGTGCAACATTTACAACGAACGTTCTATATTTTAACACTGCTCAGTCACATGTCGCAGTTGGAAGAATCGCATCGTATCTCATCGCATCACTGCTGAATCAACAACAATTATTTATTTGCTGTTTGTTTTTAATTAAAAATTTAATTGATTTTTCACTTGCGTGCTTTTGTTGCCATTTTGTACTATTCTGGTTCGATGCCGCTTTTGTTTTTTTTTTGTTTGTTTATTTTTTACTATCGTTGTCAATCAGAAAAGTTATCAAAATATTGCATGCGATGATAAATGAAAATCAAAAATTGAATTAACAAAAACTTAAAGAAAAACAACAACAAAATAAACGTATTGATTTGAAAAATTGGCTGATAGAGAAACTTGACAGCACTCAGCAACAGTTGCCAAAAATTTGCATAAATACAATATCTAAAACAGTTCAACCAAGGCCAAGCGAGTTAAAACAAAAAAACTGAATGCCATCAACATTTTGCATCAACTTTTCGCTAATCTATTACCACCTTCTCCGCATCGTGTCATCGACCCCATTTATTAAGCATAATTTGTCAAAATGATGTATTAAACAAAACTGCAACTGAAGTCCACCTCATCTGTAAGAAGTACCATATAAAAAATATAAAGCATTAACTCAAATTAGCGCCAAGGAAAAGAAAAAATTGTCAGTACAAAATTATGCAAAAATGGCAGATGACAAGCATGCACGGTTGATGCGCCTTCATCAACCCACTTGAGTTGCAGTAGAGTAGTATATCACGGTGCTCTTATTTGTATACTTAGCATGTTTTAAAATTTGCAACCAGGATTGTTGAACTAGTTGTTTCATTTTCTTTTTGTGTTTTTTTTTACAATGACAAGCATTACAATAACGAAACTCATTAGTTTGATAAAATGTTTGCTATTATTTTGTGCCACTTTTAAGACAATACAACTTTTCTATTTTCTGTTTTCCATTTTGTGAAGCATATTCTTTCGTAGTAGACTACACAGTTCAACAACCAAAATAATATAAGACTTCGACCAACTGACTCTGATAGAGGAGATTAGTAGAAAATTATTCATGTAGCAGCGTTTTAAAGTTAAAGTGTGAGTAATTTTCAGTTTAGGTTTTAAGTTTACCCTGAATTTAGCTATTTACTTACATAAAAAGTAAGAATTATTAAGTTTACGCCCTCGATATTGTTGTTGTGTTCACAGACCTATAATAAAAATTTATGAAAAATATTTTTGTAGAATATTTTAACATATTTATTTAGAAAAAAGGTTAAAAAAGTACTCTGTTGTAGAGGGTTTAAATGTTCTGTGAACATATTTATGGAGAAATTTCAGTGTATTTCATTTATAAGTGCTCAGGTAGCGAAGTAGCATAATGTGATACTTTCTGCTGAATGGGTTTTTTTGCGAAACGTCAAACGGCAAACTGTTCGCAATTCGTTGTTTTTTTTAACATCTAAAATTTGTTTATACTATTGTGCATTCCTTTCACCCAAGAAATTATTAATTAGCAGCTTTATTGAAGAATAATCTTCTAATCTATACTATTATATAAAAGGAGACTCACGAGTTTGATTCAGAATAAGCTCGGTAACCGCTGAACCGATTTTGATAATTCTTTTTTTATTCGATTCCTATGATAATATAGATTGTTATAGCTTATCAAGGTTTTTGAAAAATGTATTCTTTAATTATTTCAAAATCACGCATTTTATTTGATGCCTACATTCAACCAGCAGCGCAATATAACAGCAAACAAAGGTTTTCTCTCTTTGTCGAGAGAGCTTCTTTCAATATAACACGGCATGCCGCGGCAGCCATGTTGTGTAGTTAAGCTGAATTCACTGATAACCTTCAGCATGTTTTTGTGTGATTTAAAATAATGTTAATCAAGTTGAGAGCGTGCAGAAATTTTTCTCTCTGAGCGAATACTTCATATGAAAAAATTTTTCAAAACATGCTGAAGGTGATCAGTGAATCCAGCTTTACTTTCAGGGGGATTCTTGCTTTCATATAGTGTTAATTAATTTTCTTTGTTAATGTCTTGAGGGGAGTTGCCAGAATTTAGTTATCAGCATTAATAATGTTTTGCAGCCTTGCCAGCCAACTTTTCCCCACTTGAGATTGTGTTAGTCTATCTATACGAATATATAAAAGCGTTGTGACACTGCACGGATGTTTGACAATCACGCAAGAACCACTCAACCGATTAACACGATATAGGTATCAAACGTTTTGTTATTTCAACTTAGTCGTAATATGCTATGTTAGATTTTCCACGTCTACTTTTCATGCCCACTTTTTGCAAAAAAATGCTATATTTCAGATGATTTTGGTCGTATGAGACTAGAATTTGGTAATCTACTTTGCATGGTTACTTTCGCTAACTTTACTAAAAATAGGCATGACCCACTTTAGTTAAGTCCACTTTTCGGGGGATAAGCTTGGAGTAAAGCAAAGCGCTTTAGGATTGAGGTCAATCGAGCTGAAATTCTGGCATTCTATTGTTTAGAGTATGATATGGTTTAAGTGAAAAAATTTGCCACACCCCCATTACCGCCCAGAATTAATTAAAAGTTATACTTCGAACGGTTTTGGTTGTATTAGACTAAAATTTATTAAGTTAGTTCATACGGCTACTTTCGGCAACTGTACTAAAAATGACGAATATATAAATTTTTTTTTTTCGAACAGCATGAAAATTCGTATATAGCAGTAAGGTGGCCTGCGGCAGGACAACGTCTGCCGGTATACATCAATAAGAATGCTGTATATATCAGAAAATTCTGATCGTCATGAATTGATGTTTCAAACGGAAACGTCTAGTATGTGTTTTGTTCGAAGGTCAATTTACACTTTTACAAATTCACAAAACGATCATAAAAAATTCATCGAATTGAGTCAGGACAAATTCTAATATAACTATAACGTTAACTATGAATATATAGATAAGGAAATAGATTAAAACATAGATTTATGTATATAACTTTGGAATAGTTTAAAATATTTTTCACAGAATTATTTTTTAAGCCATATTTGAAAACGTTTTTCACATGAATTAGTTTTTAAGCTGTAACACATTGCAAAAAATATGACAACATTTTAAGCAAATTATTTTTCATCAAAAAATCATGGGGGTGGTGGGGGGCTACGTGGTTTGATTTTTAATTATAGAAACTGTTTGTGTCAAAATAGAAAAAATTTTGCAGGTAAATATTGTTATATGAAAAAATAAGGAATATGAAAATTTAAAAAAAAATTAAAATTAAAAAAAATATGTACAACAAAAGCAACTCTTGGCCTGTTGTTTAGTACAAGTTGGATATTTTAGAGTTTTTTTGAAAACAATATAAAACATTGCATTGGTGTGGTAACGGTAAACCTTTTCTTATTTTCCCAATTTACTTAATTGAACTTTCAAACAAAGAAAATTGGATGAAAATCGATTTGTAAATTGCAGAAATGTTTGCTTGCATGAAATTTCAATAATTTTTTTTTCATTCACACTGATTTTTTCACAGGATTTTTTAAAACATACCTAATATCCGTACAAAATATTTCCGAAAAGAAAAGAAAATTACCGTTAATTTCATTAATCAGTGACTGTCCATACAAAAATGCATTGTTATGCATTGAGAAAGTCTATAGTTTTTGAGATGTCGCCAAAAGTTTGATGTCATATCGGTTTTTTTTTTAATTTAAGAAGAATTGTTGTTTGGCCGAAGCCCAATAACAACAATTAATAACTGAAGAAGGCCGATTAACTACAACAATTTAAGAAGAATATATTTATTTTCAGAACATATGTAAAAAATTACATTTTTGATTACAAATTTTAAAAATTTTTTACCCAAATTTTTTACCAAAAGTAAAAAAAAAGAAAGCTAGGTAAATTTATGTCATCATAACAATTACCGTTAAAATTAAATAAAGTAATTTCTTAATAGTATATATACCATTTTTTCATAACTAAACAAAACGAACACAATAATTTTTATATTTTGAATTTAATACAACTAAATACTTTAATTTTAAGATTTAAAATTTTAACATGGTATTTAATATTTTTATCGCAGGCGAAGCAGCGGGTATTTGCTAGTAATTAATAATTATCTATTTTCACTTCACAGCACAACTTCAGCAACAATTAACAATTTGCAGCCATTTTTTTATAGCTGTCAAAATGAAAAGAGCATAAGCAGCTCAACCAAAGTAGCATACAATTTTTTCGATACCTAATATGGCGACCGATCGGGGAACATGTTGTTTGAGCACATTATGATACATACCATTCAGCCCGAAAGTTGTGGAGTAGCTACTTAGCAAATTTTCCGCTGAATGGGGCATTGATCGTCAACTTGGATTGTTAGTCAGTTAATTTGAGTGAAAAATACCACTGCCCTATATATAAGTTTTTGTTTTTATTAATATTGTGAAAAAAGTTTCTTACTATGAAGGATTTAGCTGCATTGTGTACTTTATGATAAAGCTATTTTTATCGATAATGAAGCTTTAATTAATTAGATATTGGATTTATTTTGAATGTTTGCAAATGGGCAGTTCTTTATTTTTTATTTTTTTATTATGGACATTTTGTTATATTATTTGGCGATATTGGCTAACATTTTTTGGCTCCGCTAAAAAAGGAATATGTCAAGAACAAAAACCAAAAAAAATGTTACCCATAACCGCCCCCCAGATTTTATCGTCCCTGATGTATGTCTAGTTCAAAGAAAATTTTTTAATCATAAATCTAGTTTCTTGTATAAAGACATGAATTTGAATTAAAATGGTTAAGATCACAGCAGACACAATATAGCTTTTTTAAAAAAAGTGGAGCTTGGCTTTAAGATGTAATCTGGTGTTCCGGCCTAATTTTTAAGGTTTATTTCAGGAATTTTTATTTATAACAAAATAAAATACAATCTTTTAAAGTTTTTTATATGTTATTATTGACATCTTTAACTGTACAATTTTTTTTTGTAGTTTCTTTTTCAATTTATAAGTGCTAACGTACAAAGTGGACACTAAAAAAAGGTGTTTTGACAGGCTGGCGCGCACACAAGGAGGATCACCCGAAATGAATGAATTTTAACGATCTTCGAGAGAAACACTCAGCACAACATCGACGTTGTGTGTTTATGGTCACAAAGATCTTGATCAAAGTAGATCAGAAATAAAAAGACTTAATTTAAAACATTTATTGTGAAAAGGATATAATATATTGGCTTAAATTTTTGAATTGAAAATTTCTTGAGGCGCGTTGAACGATTTTGATAGAGGGTAAATCTTTGGTTTGCGTCATTGTCTTTTTCCGTGTAACTCTCGTCATCAATACAGACGATCAAAAATAACAAGATAGTAAACTTAGAAAACATAAGCTAGCTAGAAATCGAGCTGGTTTTAATTTTTGTTTTGTGAATAAGCCGCTCTCTAGATCAAGGACCACGGGAATGTAGCTATTGAATGTTACTGTTTTTTTCAATGTGTATGTAGAGCTAGCTGTAGGCTAAAATAAAATAAATTTTTGTTATTTGCTTTTTGTTTGACTGGCATTTTCCGCCGCCAATTCGGTTCATCCCCTCTAACGTTGCGCAACCGATGTTATACTGCTCTTTTCTGTTCATCGTTGTAGTAGATTTGCTTGGTAATTGTTGTTGCAAATGTATTTTATTTCAGCTACAGATCTACATATACATTGACAGAAAAACAGTAAATATTAGGGCTGAATGTGTTCTCTTTCTAAGTAACCATAACTGTCAAACTCATCCATTTTGATATATTTGCCAATTCTTGCTTTTATGTTGCATTCTCATTGGTTGCAGATTTTGTATGAAATGTCAACTTCGTTTTGACAGTTTTGGTCACTGGCTCTCCGCCTTAACACTACCTTGTTTAATTTTGCCATGCTTGCTGCATTTGCTGAGCGCCTGGTAGCCAATATTCAAGAGCGAGTATTTGAGTTTCATTACCAACATAAAAACATTTGAAGTTTTATAAATGTCGCCAGCATATTCTCTGACTGGGACCATGGTATAATAAGTAATAGGTAGGAGTGACATTTCGTGTTTCGACTATCAAATGTCTAGCAAAAGAAAACAAAATAGAGAACGTGTGTCACACACATTGGCCGCATTCAGAGGAGTCACCTGCTGTGAATGGATCATTTAATTGCAAAGGTTTCTCACTCAAATTTAAAAAAAAACAGTTGCCAGCTATTGACTCCGCTGAAAGCTGCCAATGTGTGTGACACAAAATTTTTTGTTTCTTATTTCAGCTACCATAAGCCTAAAGTATCTTTTTTAAAAATATAATGCAATGATTAATGACGCAAACAGTGAAAATAATGTAAATTAAATTCAATGAAATGTATGTAAATACAAATATTATGTATGTGTGTATTATTATGTATTTTAAGTGTATATAAATCATTTCAATGAGTTTAATTTATATTTTAGTTTTTATTTTACCTTGTTTTTTTATATTAAAATATATAATTTTAAATATAATGAAGTGATAAAAGATGAAAATAATGTGCATTAATGATGAGCAGGATGTACGGATGAACCGAATCGGGGGCAGAAAATAAACTGCACTTTGCATGCTATGTTTTCTGTTTTTCTTGTAGCAAGATCTCAAATGCAGGCATTAAAAGAGACTTCAAGACCCATCAAACAAAATATCACAAATAAAAAATTAAATTTATTTTATTTTAGCTACAGCTCTACATAAACATTGAAAGAAAAAAATTTAATATCCTTTTTGAGCATTATTTTTCATTCAATAGTGCTCCCTGTATTTTATTTTTATATCAACAATATTCAATTTAAATGTAATAATATAGTTTGGTGTAATTATAAAATAAAAATGCTATCTGAATAAAAAATATTTTGAAAGAAATAATCAAAGGTTGAGGGGGTGAAAATAAAAAATTTTTTTCCGATTGGCATGAAAATTCTTATATAGCAGTAAGGCGGTCCGTGGCAGGACAAAGGGAATACTAATATTTTACATATATGTTTTCGCTTCGGTCAGCAGCCCCCGTACTGCTATACCTTTTTTTTAAGGAAGTATTTACAAATTAATAAGTTTTCTTTAATTTTTCACAGCGAAAATTATAAAAATCTGTCCGCACTACGGCAGATTGTCAACTAGTGATGGGGAATTTTTCGGTATCTAGTATTTTATATTTGATACTCGATAATACTTGTTATCGATACTCAATACCGAAAAAGACTCGATATATTTTGTTTTTATCTATATTAACTTAAAATGGATGTAAAGATAAGGATTGTTTCAAATCTTTTCCTCCTTTAGTTGGGCACCTTGCAAGGCTCTGACGAGTGTAACACTGTCCTTAGCAGGTATAATTAAATAGAAGCGAGCGGAAAAGTGGGCAGAAAAAGGGGAAAAAAGAACCAAGTGACCAATTTGACTGCCTAAACCATAAATGCGATTTTTGCATTTTTTTCTTTATGCTTAGAAATATATATTTTTTAAAAATAGGTTAATAACAATTTGTATCTTGGATATGATGACAATTCATTGATAACTTTTAGTCAAAACTTGTCGACATGCGAGTTTTTTACATAAAGATTAACGCTTCTAAAATTTCAGTTTATGTTCATCTTAAAACTTTCTCAAAACTATGAAAATAATTTTTTTTTATTATTTATTTCTGGAACTTGTTAGTGACGGTATTGTTCATACATAAAACAGAATAAAAAATTATTTTATCTACTGAATTTTCAATACTAACGCAGCAACTAAATTTTTAACCAAAAATGGTTCACTTTGGTTTTTTAAAATATTCCCAAAATTTTAAAATTCACTTGAATTAAAATTTTTTTTAAGAATATATTAGCGACAATTTTCTTCAAAAATAACAATTCATTACAGTTCAACCTAAAGTAATGCGCCTTGCGTTGCGTTAACAAGCGCCACGCAAACGTTCTATGAGCGCTACCGAAACTGAACTCTGCGTAAATTTTAACAATCATTGCATTTGCTATTGTTTTTCTTTTCGATCTCTTTGTAGCAGCGAATCGAGCTGCGTTGCGTATTTCGGTAGGCTTCGTACAAAATGTATGTATATGAACCAATTTGGACAGATAAATGACGCTGGCGCACCAATTTAGGTTGGTCTGTTTTTTTCGTAGCAGCTATAAACACACTTTTAGTAAAAAACTTGTGCACGATGGTTGTTTTGGCATTAAGGGGACGATAAATACTTGATCAGCGAGACTAAGCAGAATTCTGTCAAAAGAAAGCACCAGTCTAACTCTCATAAGGAAAGAAGATGTTATGTGGACAGAGTCTGCCAATAATTCACTAGAACACCTACTCAACACACACTTCCCCAGCTGCAGGAGCAGCTGCAATGAGACCTTAGGTATAGAATCAACAGAGGAAACTGCGGTGGTTCCAACTAGTTCCTTCATCTCAATGGAAAGGATTATATGGGCCTTAAACAGTTGCTCTCCATACAAATTTCTAGGTCCCGACGGCATTCTACTAACAACGTTGCAGAAACTACAAGATGTAGTTGCACCTATCATACTCTCTATCTTCACAAATTTCCTCCGCCTTAAGGTAATATTTATACACAAAGTTGGGAGGAGAGGTCACGAATCATCCGTGGACTTCAGACTAATAAGCTGCAAACCCTAGGGCGTATACATGATATTTATCTTAGGGACGTTTTAAAGGGCAGATCAAAAGATACCGACTCTCAAGAGGTTATTACTATAATTGAAAATCCATCTTCTTTAAACAATACACTCTTGCGGTTTTCTTAGACATAGAATGGGGCATTTAACAATATACAGACTTGGTGTGCAAGCACTGGTGAGAAACTGGATGGTCTCAATGCTCAGTAACAGAATAATCCAGGAAGACCTGGGTGGTTGCCAACTCACGAGACTTGTCAGTAGGAGTACTCCGCAGGGAGGAGTGATCTACCCCCTGCTCTGGCTTATCGCCACGAACGAAGTTTTTAATGCACTAAATTTCAATGGGGTCAAAGAGGTGGCTTATGTGGATGACGTGGTTGTAATGGTATCAGAATTGTTCCTTTCTACGCTCAGTGAGCTAATGGAAGTTGCTTCGGGAAAACTCAGTGTCTTGGCTGCCAGGAGTGGCGGGTCAACCTTAGCAAGACGGAACTGATGCTATTCATCACAAATACCAAAGCGCCACAATTTGTCCTTCCAAAGCTAAACAACCAACCTCCTACACTATCCAGCAGCGCAAAATATCTAGGTGTCATTCTGGATTCTAAGCTCAGCTGGAAAACCGACATCGAACAAAGGGTCAAGAAGGCCTGCATAGGCTTCTATGCCTGCAAAAAGACCTTTGGTAGAAAATGTGGTCTCCAACCAAAAATGCTCTTATGGCTATATAAAGCGGTAGTGCGTCCTTTGTGGAATGGTGGCCTGCACTGAACAAAGCATACAACACAACAAAACTATCTCGGATTCAGCGATCCGCGTGAATAGGTATCACAGGGGATATTTGCTCATGCCTCACCGACGCACTTAACGGCTTGACACACTAACTTCCCATAGATTTACACATTAAGCTTACAGCAACAAACAGTCCAGTCAGATTCAGAGAGTCCTACACTGGCAGAATAGGCCATATGGACTTCGCTACATTCTAAATCCGCTACCTTGGAAACTGATTCCTAGAAACACGGACTACGACATCCCCAAACTCGCCTTCACGAAATCCTTTATAACCGAGTTTCCGACCAGGGTGGAATTGCGCAATAGGGGAATTGATCTAGCCTTCGATGTGTCCTTTTACTCTGATGGCTCCAAGAGTGCGCAGTGGGAGCTGGCATATACTCTGAGAAACTATGGGTGGCGGATGCTCTTTTCGCCAAACTCAGTCAGCGTCTTTCAGGCCGAGCCTTTAGCGATAAGAGAAGCTTGTCGCACCTTAAGTAGAGCTAAAACCAATCACTTAAATGCAGCTTTTCTGACGAATAGCCAAGCCGTTACTGAAAATAAATTCATTGTGACCATAAACTCCTGTAAAAGTATTTTTATTTTTAATTTTCCCGTGAATAAGAAAACTAGGCCCGATTTCACAATCAATACTTAAGTTGTGCTTAAGTATAAGCTCTAAAAATGCGTTTCATCGACAGCCAACAACTGATTATATTTTGCAAAATAATTAAGCTAATCAGCAAAAACTAATTGGTTAAACTTAAGTGCAACTTAAGTATAGTTGGTGAAACCGGGCCTTAATGATTATATTATTAAAAATTTCGTTTCGAACTTAAGAATTCATTCTACTGCAGCTGCTAGTTTAATGCCGAACCTAAATGGTTCTTGTGTATGTTTGTTGCAATTAAGCTTAGGCTAAATGGTCTGTCGTTTTTTTATGCAAATAAATAAAATTTACTTCATATTTTTCCTCCGACGTTTCGCTGGTTATTTTTCAGCCTCCTCAGGGATATTTATTAAATCTTAAAGTAAAACAAAATATTGTTTTTATGTATACAAATATTAATGTAAAATTGAGACTATAACGAAACAAAGGTAACAATAGATTTTTAAATTATTAAACGAATATGTACGTACAAAATTTTAAATTTTACATTAAAAACTGATTTTTTACATTAAATTTACATTAAAACTGGTTTGACTGTTTAAATAACATTATCACAATTTAAAACATGGACTTTTTTAAAAAAACATTAAACATTAAAAACATCACTATTTGAAATTGTCAAGTAGATCTAATACTAATATTGCACCAAATGAAAGTTTAAATTGCCATAGAGTAGACCTGATTTATGTTGTCCTTGTCTTCTTTAGTGTTCATCGTTGTTTTGATTTTTTGCTGTATTCGTAGGCTCTCAAGTGTGAGTCTCTTATTTGTTCTCTTTTCTTTGTCCAGAATTTTAATATTATCAAAATCAGCTGTGTGTCCAGTATCCAATGGTTCTTGTTTTCAAAATGATTAACAAGGCAGTTTTAAGTCTCTATAAATTCAATTAAAAAAACATTCTGTGTCAGCTGGGATCTGAGTTGCGGTTCCTTACAACCCACTTAATCCATATACCACGGCCCCCAACTATATGCCAAATATGCAAAAATAAAAAAAAAAAAATAATTAAGCTTAAGAATATTATTTTGCATAATTTTTTTAAGAAACAGCATTTTCCGCCATTCTCTCTTAACCTATCACCCAGCTTAAGCTGCTTGCTTCCACGAAAACAACTGCTTCCAAGCAAAGGTTACTTTGATAGCCATTAATTATGATTATGTACACTAATTAATTTACTCGATATTGGTAGATTGTATAGATGCATTGTACTTATGTGCAGGTGTAAAGTTGGATGAATTGAAAAATATTAGTGCATTGAACTAACAATAAGTAACAAAAGTGCCCTGCAAGCATTTACTTAACGAAAAAACCTACAACTTGTGTGCAAAGATTAAGATAATTTCAACTGGAGCTAGGTTAAAAACAATTTACAATTTTGCGATATCTGCAACGTTAGAAGTTTAATCAACTTTCCGTGCAAAACATTTCGAAATTTTATTTTGTCTTCATTGCAATTTCTTACTTCCCCCAATACAAATTAAGGAAATTAGTTCATTGGAAATTTTACACTAAAGACACATATACAAGCACGCTACTGGACAATGCAGATGGACACATTTCTTGTATACGTTTGCGAAATTTATTTTTTGTGACGTTGTTTCTTTTTTGTTAAGTCATTGGAAAACGTTTTCAATTAAAGAAGTAGTAAATGTTGCTCGACAAATAAAGTCTTACGTGCAATGCACTGAGAAAAATATTAATTTATTTAAAGAAATATTATCATAAAAAGGGCTTTAAGCCAATAGTTGATATTTTAGGATTGTTTTGTTTTAGTTACGATGTTAACAATTTGTTAATTGTTCAACTTTTTTATTAAAAACCTTAATAACTAATAAAAGGCCATACTTCGAGTGTCCCTCGAGTAAAGATTAAAAAAGGAAGTTAGTGCCGGTTGTGTGTTGGTTGCATTAAAAATGCATGAGTATGTGTGTGTTCTTGCGCCATAAACGCCCACTCAGTCCAACATATGAACTATATTGAACAATGGACGTGGTTTGAAGCCATAGATAGACTTAGTTACAAATTTACTTATTTTTCCTCTATACTGCAGTTTATTTCATTGTTATTCTCCTTCTTCAACTCGTTGTTCTAACTAAGAAATTGACTGTCGCAGTTAGAACAATGAAATCGGCAAAGTGAATAGAAAATATAAATTTGTTAAAGTTTTAATGTTTTACGGTTTGGAAAGTTTTGTTCTTGTAAATGTAGGTATAGGAGGAATTGCATCCTACTAGTGAAGTGTTTTGTAAAAATATACGATTGCTCGGTTATAGGGTTTGAACAGTTTAATCTTAAAATTGAAATCAAATTCATAAAAGACACAATTAAAATTCAGAAATATTTATTGATACTCAGATTATATGGTTGAGGTAAATTTTAATTTTTATTTTTTTCTGACTTTCAACTGATCTGTTCTGAATTTTAATTGATCTTTTCTTTATTTTAATTGATCTTTTCAAAAATTCAAATGGAGTTCCGAATTTTTATTGATCTTTTCTGAATTTTAATTGATTTATTCTTAAATTCAATTTATCTTTTCCGAATTTCAATTGAACTATGCCGAATTTTAATTTATGTCTTCTGAAATTTATATTGGTCTTTTCTGGATTTTAAATTGAATGAAGTTAAATTGAATTGTCTGAAGTTCAACTGATCTTGTTTAAATTTGAAATTATCTTTTCTTAATATTAATTGAATTTTGAATTTAAGTTAATGCAGTATGAATATCCATTGATCTTATTTGAATAGCAATTCGTCTTTTTTGAATTGCAATTCATATTTTTTTGATTAAGGAAAAAGACATTTTTGAATTTCAAGTGGCCTATTCTGAATTTTAATGGATTTACACAAATTTTAATTGGAAAACAGAAATTATATTCGACCGGGATAGGAAAAAAAAACAATTGGCTATGTCAGACCTTTAAAGGAGTTTGACCGAGCTATTGTTGAACTATGTGTTGTGCTTGTTACTTAATGCTTGAACACAAAAAATCGAGAACTGGACCTACGAGCTCTACGCCAACTCCGAACATCTGATGTTCTCTAGAAGGTTCAAATGACTGTTTCTACTCTCTAAGATTTGCCATTCTCTGCGCCTGAACAGAAATTTAATTCAATCGTGAAAATTAATTCAATCGAAAAAACATTATGCTGGAGCTTAAAATTGAGCCCGGGCTGTCGCGGTTTTTTTAACATACAGCCAATTTACGCAGAATACGTACACTCAGAAAAAATTTTCACGAAGATCTAGAAAAATAGCACCCAATCGTTAGATATTCGGGCTTCATTTAGCGCCATGGCTGATTTTCTATAGCCATGTATATATTTTTCGTTAAATTGACACCAGCATTGTAAAACAGTTTAGGAAAATTATCCAATCATTTACAAAATATCTCGCTAAATTGAAGAAACTTAGCGCAATTGTGTTGAAATCTTATAACATTTGTGTAAATTTTTTTACCGTGTAGTTATCATCGGCTATAACTAAGAGAAAATTTTTCTCTAAAAATAAGAAATTTTTCATTCAATCCCCGGAAAAATGTTGGAACTTTTGAAAAAAACAACCTTGTTAAAAATTTGTTAAGAGAATTATAATTTTTATAGTGACGAAAAACTGCAAACATTATTTTTAATAACATTATATTAAATTGAAAAATTACCACTATCCGGATACTTGAACCTCAGCCGCGTGAGTGTAAGTGCATCAGCTTATCCATTTGACCATCGCAACTGTTAAACATTCGTCACTTAATTTGCTTCATTAAGAATCGTTTACTTTTTAAGTAGTTTTAAAGTATTTTCCTAGATATATAAGAAAAGCATCGTTAAAATAAATCACTTTTGGTATACAAAAATAAAAAAAAAAATCTTACATGTGGAATAATTGGATATTCCTATGAAATATCCAATTATTGTAACTTAAATTTCTCCAAATTTAGGAAATCATGCTGTAGAATGTTGCAAGCGGACTTGATGTCAATACAGTTTTTCTTCAAACTATTTCTGCTTTTATACAATTTTTGGAAATTTAACTTTTATCATACCATCATCTCTTATATTTAAGTAAAAACTTGTCTTCAAAACTAAAAAGCTGTTTTGATAACGTTGCAACGACATGAAGACGTGAGTTCGTTAAATCATTTAAAAATCCTCTACATTAAGGGGAAACCTCTAAAGAATATAGAAAAGCCCATGCATATGGATTGAAGCCACAGTTTGTTAATATAAGGGAAGTAGATTTTTTAGAGTGCAGTCGTACAAAAGTTTACTAAAAATAATATGAATAGAGTAAATAAAAATGATTTAATATCATTCGTTTCCAACAACCGAATATTTGATTTTACAACGTAGTTTTTACACGTTTAAAACTGTAGCCTTCAAAATAAATTTGTCTGGTGCCAGCTGTATCTTTGAACACTCTAACCTCAATATATGAGTAAGACACAGACACAGATACAACTTGCTTCATGTAAGTTTAATTGAAGCACCTGAAAATAAGACTAAAGCAAAATTTTTAGCAAACCATTCAACGTCGCTGACTATTCATGCGCCAAACTTCGGGGTCGCGGTATAAAGTGGTGTTTGGTGAAGGTGAAGCAAACACTTCATCGATGCGGTTTTGTTCAATGCTTATGCAGGACTTTGCTCGACATCATCGATAAATTGCTGTTGTATATGTTTTTATTTATTCTCCTGCTTTATTCGTCCGCCTTTTGCCTTCCTCCTCTTTAATATTAAGTGATTTTGTAGTTCACAGTGAAATTCGATTACTTTCCACAGAGCTTAGCACTAATTGGGAATCCTGATGGGAATAAGTATTCGACAACTTCGAAGCGAAGTCAAATAAAAAAGAAAAAAAAAGAACAACAAGTTCTACTATACATCAAGAGCAACAAGAACAACAACAAAAAGAAATGGAACACAGCTTTAGCTAAGGACGAAAACAAGTAGTAGTAGTAGTAATGGCTAGAAAAAGGATATGTAATTATTGTTCAAGAAAGTTCACGTGAGTCACGCTTTCGGATGCTGTACAAAGCGTTCAGGCATAAATGAATTGCTTGACTATGACATCGTCCACTCTAACGATTATACACAAACATATAAAAGTTTCTCATACATGTGTGTGTGCACTTATGTTTGCATGGTGCAGTCATAGTATGGACATAGCTGCACTCGATGCATATTATTTTCATTTTCAAACATTCTAAGGCATGACCAGCTAGTGGACGTTTATTTCTCGACATCAAGAGCAACAACAGAATCTCGCAAGAGCAAAAGCAACTGCAACTTGCAAAAATATCAAAGTCACTTTGAGTTTTGACAAAGTCTTAAGCCAACATTAAGGTCAACCTTGGATTTTTATTTCTAGTCGAAACGCTGCTATAAAGTTGATTTAAAGAATGTGATAATAAATAAGTTGTTTTTAAAGCAGGGCTGGGCATTCTAACACAGTCACTTTTAATTTTGTCTTGTTAGCATTGATGCACTTTCGAATAGCACACACTGAGCGAAATAGTTTTCACAATTATCTAGATTTGTGCGTTTGTATGTTTATACCCCCACACAAACTGTAATATGTGTTTATTTTTTATTTTTAGTCATCGGTATTGTTCAATATTTATTCTATGTCATGATTGCCCCTGCATTTTCTTTTAAGTAAATAAATTATATTAGTTTGCTTGCAGTGGCAAATTGCACATTCTGCTTCCCAAGAAAGGTTCTTTGCAGAACAGAAATCGCATTCCGATTTAGAGTCAAACATTGTTTTCAGGAGTTTTATTTTTGTTTTAATATCACTAAATCCTAATATATACGAATCATTCAAATTTTAAAAAAACCTCATAAAATTAAGTATCAGAAAATTAATGGATACAAATAATCTAAAAAAAAGGAAAGCAAATCATCTTAATAGGCAATAAGTATGAATTATATTAAACCTTAACATATACGAATAATATAAAATTCTAAGAAATAAAAAATATTTGCATAAGAATTATGAATCTACAAACAAAAAAGTTGGTTTTTTAAGAGTGTACATAAAATTTCCGACATAGGTCTTCACAGCTTCACTGTCAGCGAACGACTGATTTATATTCTCTTCTGTTGTGAGTTTTGTGTACATGTGAAAAGTTACGCTCAGAGAGCGCTCAGTGAGCTAATATACAGCAAAGGGATATTTCGCTTTCTAATTGATGCTTGATATACTAAAAATTTCTTCCTGTAAAAATAAAAACGACTAGGGAGAGATATTCACATTACACTAATGTTGTTGTAGAGCAAACAACTCTGATTCCAATTGCGATAACAAAGATGATAAAATGGAAATTCGACTTCTATGACAGCGGTGCAGTGCTTAGATTTGGGGTAAGCATTGGGTCGGTGTGGCGGCCGTAGCCTAGTGGGAAGAGTGCGTGGCCGCTAAGCTAAAGAACCCCGTAGCCCGGGTTCGATTCCAGCTCAGACAGAAAGTTTTTGCAATTGAATTAATTTTTCTGTTCGGTCGTCACCTCTCTGACAATGGCAAACCTCAGAGAGTAAAAATTGCCATTTTAAGCTTCTTGAGAACATAAGCCGTTCGGAGTCAGCATAAAACACGTAGGTCCAGTTCTCGGTCATTTGTGATCAAACATTTAATAACACGCACAACACAATTGATTAATAGAAGCTAGGTCAAAGTCCTTCCAAGGGCTGAAATGGCCAGTTTATTTTATTTTTTTTATTGGGTCGGTTCATCGTGGGCGGCATAATTTTGAGGGTGGTATTGAAGCTTCAGTTACACAACAAAAAAGATTATTATCAAAAAAATTTTTTACACATGATATTAACAATATTAACAAAAAATTAAAACAACACAAAATGCTTGATTATTTAGCTAACTTTTAGAGAAATGGGCGCTCATCTTCACGAAATAAAAGAAAAAAATTCGCCTAATATTTTACAATGTTAGAGGTTCTAATGCTACCTTAAAAAAAAATACGATATTTTAGCTTATATTTTATGAATATTAAAGGCTGTAGGTATACCCGAAACAGTAAACAAAAATTTTGCATGTGCTTGAAAAACTTTGTAAAATAACTCCCATATAAACAGCGATGTAAGACGTAATCAGACGCTAAATTAATATCGCTTTTTGTAGTCTAGGCAGTCTGGGTTTATTATTTTCAAAATATAGATTAAAAAAACACCCAGTTTTATGTATAAGATATAAGAAATAGTACACAAAATGTTATTTAAGTCGCCGAGATGGAGAAACATGTATAAAATACTTATATTTATACATGTTTATATACTTATATTTATACATTTATTTATATTGCCATCAATGGCAACAAAAAACTTTAAACATGTTTCTATAGAAACAACGCTTTTGGACCTCATTGACGTGATTAAGAAAAAACTATTCAACCCATCAGAAAAAAAATTTTCACATATTATTGTACATATCTGTAATTTAATTTCGTAGTAAAATTATAAAAATCCATTAATATTTAACCTTTTTTTGATGAGACCAAACATAAAAAATATGTTAAAAAATTAAAAACTCCGATATATTGTTTTTTTTTGCCCAAAATAATTCATTTTACTACCGGACATAGCGAACAACATATAGAGAGAGGTGAAGCGTTATGGGTAGGTACCCAAACGCGTCCATTTTTGTTTGCTTATATCTTTAAATCGTTTCCATCTTTTACAATTAAAATAGTGCTAAAGTATCGAAAATTGTTTTTAAAGATTTTCGTATCGGTGGGTTCATGCGAATTAAGCTTTTTTTCATGAAACTCAAATTAATAAAAAAAAAATTTATGGCTTATAATGGTGTATTTAAGACTAACAGACTTCTCAATCTTATCTATTGAAGTCGCAGAGGTTGAGAACATTGATTTCGATGAAGTTATCGAAAAGTTTGCATCCCTGAAAGCAAGAAAATAAAAATAATAATTTATAAATTAATATCACAATAAAAATTTCAGTTTATATATTTTTAGACACCGAATCGATGTTTTTTAAGTGCAAAAGTTCAATATACTCAATGCATCTTAACAAACATTTCCACCAAAAGGTCTATCGCGGCTGAAAAATTAAATATTACTGAAAATTCTTTTAAACCTCTATAATAGAAAAACAAAATGTTCATATTTGATATTGTGAGAGTACTGAGGGCTGATCTCAGTAAGAATATAAAAAAATGGCAACAAAAATGATGAATGGCAAAAATTTGAAAAATGGTGGCAAAACGTTGAAAAATTTGAAGGAAAGTTGGAATTTTATGAGCACCTACATATAATATATATATCAACTCGTACAAAACAAAGTTTATTTTTTTTTATTTTAGAGTTTCTTCGGTCCTGATTTTCACTTTATACTTCTTTTAAGAGAAAAATCTGTAAAGTAACGTATTTATCGAAACGTATCATATTATGGTTTAAATAAAATAATTTTAAAAGGTTTTTTAACGAAGCACTTATGAGCATATAGCAACATTATTCCAGATAATATTAAAATAATATTCATACAAGAACCCGCGCACACTTCGGAGATTTTTTCGTTTTTATTAATGCAGACAAAAACCACATCTATTTTCTGCTACGTAACGCGTAAATTTTTGTTTGCTGATATCTTTAGCCCATTCCTTCGACCGTTTCCATCTTTTACAAATAAAAAAGTGCTGCTAAAGTGGTATCCAAAAGGGAGAGGTAAAGGGAGGTTTTTACTCCCAGGATCTTGAAATCGAAGCATCTTTTAGACTTCCAAATTATTGTAGTGTCTACCAAGATGAAATGACGGCTATTCACAAAACCGCTAAGATTCTAGGTCAAAAAGACCTTGACGAAGAGAGTAATTGCATCTTTTCAGATAGCCAAGCTGCACTGAAGGCGCTGAACTCAAATATTGACAACTCTAAAACTCTCACTGAGTGCCGCAGATTTCTTAACGAGATGGCAAGGCTACTCAGGATCTACCTCATATGGGTACCCGGATATATGGATATCGAGGGCAATAATTTGCTGACGAATTGGCAAAGAAGGGTACGACCTCTAACACCCTCTTAAATAAGGACTTTATTGGTATATCCATTTCCTCCTATAAACTCCAGTGCAAGAACAGTAGCTCGGTTCTGTAACAATTGCGGCAAATAATCACTTTTTCTGACGTCACAGTGCTTCATTCCAAAATACTCACTTTTGCGAAAACTAGTGTTTCTGTAACTGATTAGCGAATGAATAGTGGTCCGTGATGAAAAAGATACACAAGCAAACGAGAATATATGAAATTCAGTGGCAGACAATTTTGTGTGGAATTTTGTGAGATTCTTCTATGCACAATAAATAAAAAACAAATATAAATATTATAAGTGCTTTATTTATGAAAATGGCGGATATACATGTTTATATTATTTATGCTGACGATTACTTGTTCTGATGTTAAACTTTTTAACACTGAGTGATATTGATGTTGAAAACACGAACCTTATCCAAAAATTGCAATCCGAGTATTATTTTAGTGCGGTTGCCTAATGCAACGATACAAATATTATCTAATATATAAAATTCTTCTGTCACGGGGTACGTAATCGAACTCCTTCGAAACGGCTCGACCGATTTTCATGAAATTTTGTATGTATATTTTGTAGGTATGAGAATAGGTCGTAAAGTATATTTCAACCTCCTACTAACAGTGGGCGTGGCACCTCCCATACAACCCAAATTTGCGATATCGAATATCTTTGGAGTTATAAGCCGCTTAGCCTCGGAATTCGGTATTCGACAATTTACACGTGCCGCTTCGCAGATAAAATTTTGTGAGAGTTGGACAAGGGGGCGTGGCACCTCCCATACAACCCAAATTTGCGATATCGAATAGCTTTGGAGTTATAGGCCGCACATCCTTGGAATTCGAAATTCGACCACAATTTACACGTGGCGTTTTACTGATAAAATTTTATGGGAGTTGGACAAAGGGGCGTGGCACCTCTTATACAACCCAAATTTGCGATATCGAATAGCTTTTGAGTCAATCAAACAAAGCAAACAAAGCCTCGGAATTCAGCATTCGAACTCAATTTACACATGCAGTTTTACTGATAACTTTGTATGGCGTTGGACAAGGGGGCGTGTCACCTCCCATGCAACCAAAATTTGAGAAATTCTACAGCTTTTGAGTTATAGGTCGCACAGCCATGGAATTGAGTATTCGACCACAATTTACATATACAGTTTCACTGATAACATTTTATTCGCGTTTGGCAACGGGGCCGCGGCAGCAACGCGCCGGGTTTAAGCTATCTATATATATTAAAATGAATGTCTGTCTGTTTGTTTGTTTGTGCTTTATAGGAGGCCAAACCCTTGGACCGATCTTCCTGAAACTTTCACTGCATTTTACTATGACTCTTGAAAGAATAATAGGCTATATGAAGTTTTTATTGGACATAGGGGCGTGGCACTGCCCATATAACCCAAAAATTTAAATCGCCATATTTTGGGCATTTTTTGACCTACGTTGATGCTATTTAGTACGTATGGTATTGGCATGATTAGGAATACGTGCCAGGAGAAAAGTGGGTGGGACCACGCCCCTTTTTAGGAAAATTAAAAATCGCAATATAGTCTTAACTACTGGACCGATCGTCATTAAATTTTCACAATAGGATATTCATACGAAATAATAAATTCTTGACTATATAAAGTTGTGAGTTAACGAAGGGCGTGACCTCGCCCATATAACCCAAAATTTAAAACCGTCATATCTTGGGCATTTTTTGACCAACGGCGGCAGTATTTGCTATATATGGTATTGGCATGAATAGAAATACGTACCAAAAGAAAAGTGGGCGGAGCACGCCCCTTTGTTTGCGATATATTGGAGGCTGGACCTGATAACCGATCTTAAATTTTCACAGCGTTCAGCTTTGACTCAGAAATACTTATTATTGTACATGATTATATTTTTCGACCATGCACACTTCTGCACCTACTTTTTTACTACGTTTATTAACGGCTTTACCACAAATTTAAAATACATATTAATTAAAATAGAGAGTGGGGTAACCCCATTCTCTTTCTTCCTGCCTTCAAAACAGCTGATGCCTCAGTGATGCCTCATTCACTGCCTTCAAAACAGCTGATTTTATAATACGTGTTAATTAAAATAGAGAGTGGGGTAACCCCATTCTCATTCTCCCACAACTGACTGCGAAACAGCTGATTGTGTAATTTCTGCTTTTTGATTGGTCTAAAAATAAAAAGGGGGAGCATGAAGCAAATTACATGCGATTCAGTGCTGAATTCTAATTGGTTTACAACAAAAAAAGAGGCGAAGCATTGCAATAATTAAATTAAATAAATAAATTTTTGTAAATATATAAATACTTTTAATTTTATTTTATACGAGGGGGGTAGCGAAGCACACCGGGTTCAGCTAGTAATGAAATAAATTTAATTGATGAGATATTTCAGTTTATGTATTCAATAATTTAAACATTGTAGTACATATAATATTGTGTTTATAATATATTTATAATCTACATGAAAAAAATTTAAGTTGATACCTTGTACCCCGTAGAAGTATTTGTAACGTTGATTTATTTATTTCCAAAACTTCATAAAATATGAATGTTGCATAAGCAAGCAAACATTATTCTCACCAAGTTAGAAGACAGTGAGAACAGCAATCGATTCGAGTTGCATAATTTAGTTTACAGAAACATTTCGTCTTTCGAGTTCTACTGAATGTAGAATTGAAACAAGCGACACGAGTCACCGATTTTTATCATTTTATTACAGAAGTAGTTCAAATGAGAATGACATCACAATCACGTCATAGTGAGAAAATCTGGTGAGAGCTACGGTGAGAAAAGTTACAGAACCGTACAACAGATTCTTAAGTCTTGCACAAGAACGCTGGGAATACCTTGATACATGTATGACAGCTAAGCTTGAGTTAAGCAGGGTAAACCTGTCAAAAATAGTAGGAGTCCTCACGGGTCACTGCCTAATCGGAACGCGTGCTATTCAGTTGGGACAAGGCTCATTAAAAAAGTTGTGTCACTTGAGAGTTTTATGCATTCATTTTCTTGATTTATTTTCATCCATTCTGACAGTTTGACCGAGCTTGCATCACATGATTTCTGCGGAAGCTGCAGATGTGAGGAGGAGGTAGAAAATGTCCAGCTCCTCCTTTCCGAATGTCCGGCTTAGCCTATTAATGCTCACTACCAGAATCCGTTGAGTTTAGCTTTTAAAATTTTTAGCAAAAATTTGTATTATTATAAGACGAAAACTCTGAAGTTTTTAAAAAAAAAAATTCTTAAGGATTTGGGTGTGGCGAAGCGTATGATCATAAAAGCATAAGGAGAAATATGTAGAGAAATAAAAAAAAAAGAAAAAAAAGAAAAAATAATAAATTGGAAAATTTTCATTTCGTAGCGTAGGCGTTCAACTTTAACGTAATGCACTTTTTTAATTATATTTTCTTTTTTCTTGATGTTTATAAAACAAAATAACTCACCTGAGTAACATTTTTCCCTTTTTTTCAGTACTGCTATATATACGTTGATATATTATACGTTGTCATTAATGGGTTAAGCTATTCGGTAATGGGAATTGCCGAAGTCTCACTCCTGGAAATCAAGAATATCCCTTAATTCATTAATTCCGCTCAAACTGGTTTAAGGAGGAAAATCTCTTATAGGTTTAAAAGAGATTTATGTGGTATCATAACGGGCCTGCACTTGCCTAATTGTACGAGTTGTCTATCGGCTCAGTCACCTTTACCTAACCTAACCTTACCTAAAGTGATATCCGAAAATCAAAACAGGGCAAAAAGTAAACATTGTTCTTTGCTTGTCTTAATTTTTAGAGACATGATAGGCATACGAACGTTACGTGCACCTTTATGGAAATGCCTATATGTATTTACAAATTATTATAATTTGTATAGAGATTTTAGATATGGATAAGGATAACTTCACTTTGGGGGTGCAAAATCTATCTTCTCCCCGGGTGCCAGCAACCCTAGCTTCGCAACTGACACTACATTCAATAAATACTTACAATTTTTGTAACGTTTTGGAGTTATTTTATTTATTTTTTTTTTACTGGCTTCATTGGGAATTATCACATGTTTGTAATTAGGAGCTATTTCATTACGAAAGTGGTTATTTAATTTTTATTAAGTCATAATTTTTTAGACCTATGTTTTTTTTGCTTGCGAGTTATTTCACTTCTTTGGGACTTATTTCATTGGTACTTATCATTTGTGACTTATTTAACTAGATGTATAAAAAGACTTAAATTCTCTAATTGATTTCAAGGGTGTGACTCAAGAAATTTTTGAATAAAAATTGTTATATCGTTACACAAAGCACAAAATGTTTGAACGACTGCATAAAATTTACTTTAACTTTAGTGCTTTTTAATCTTTATTATGTAATGACAGGTCATACTGCAGATCCGTGGGGTCTATTTTCATTATGGCCTTGCTATAAATATTTCCATATTAGAAGGTTTTTACAATTTTTTTTTGCTTATGTAAATAAGTAATCCAAAATAGTTCACATAATATAAATAAAATCACTTCCTTGCCACTTCCGCCATATGTTGGGTTGCTGTCAATTTGCATCCTTTTGTTTTTTGCGTAGAAGAACTCAATGTTATCGTCGTAAGAGTCTGTGAGAAGGCTGCCTGAAGGATTTAAAGAAAATCCTTATGTTGGCAATAAACCGCATTCAATTATTATATACATATATGCACACATGCCAACAGTTGGTGGTAGAAGACGTGAACGTGGATGAGAATTACAAAGGGATGCAACTGCATGTCCCACAACAACATGTTGGCACACTTGCAGTTACAATGATTGCAGCAGCCACAAGGATGTATGTCGTATGGCATAAAAGCGACAGACATTGGCAAATCGCTTAGATTTGTCGCAAGTAGGTTGCTTTACTTCCCACATGCAGACAGACAAGCACAATCAACAACAAAAGCAACAACAATGTTGGATTAATGTGTACGGATGCATGTGTGTCTAGTGTGGGTGTTGTTATGCGTTTAGTTGGTGTAGTGCAAAGACTTTGGCGCCGAATGCTCGATTAACCACTCGAATGGGGGAAACCGGAAGCGGAAATAGTTGGCATACGCGCCAATGATTTAAATATAAGATTTTCAAATGTCAATTAAGTGGAAGTATTAAGAGGCGTCTTAAATTTTCATTACCATATTGTAAAATAGGAGCACTAAAGGGATAAAGGGATGTTATAATTTTATAAACCTAAGAAATACGTAATTTTTATTGCTTCAGAATTCTATCTATACTTTATACATGGTATCTATATAAAGCGATGCTTACATACACATTATCTTTCAGGTTGACGTTATACTCTTTAGAATTAATTTATAGTTATAAAGAATAAAGCCAACCTTCGAAGTTTCCGTATCTAAAGAATTCAACTGCTTTTTCCTCTGTTCATTTATAATCCTCGCACAAAGCCCTTCGATAAAATTGCGTCAACTTTGTTGGTATGAAACCATAAAAATGTTTACGACAACATCAAAAGGATTATTCAATTAGCACTGGGTTGGAGGACATCATCACAACATTCATGAATGCGGTATTTAAAAAAGTATTTCAAAAATGTAATTAAATTCCAAATTTAGGAGGCTATGGTGAAACCCTAAAAATATTAAGGATTTGAATAATGTAATTCTTATACATAGTCAAATATACAGAGCAGTACTGCATCTTACAATAAAAGCTTTAAAAAATACTATTATCTGTATGAGTATAAAAGTAATAGTTGATAACATACTTCGTTTTGGTTTTCCTATTTTATAAAGTGTTGCTATTGTTTATGAACCTTTTCTAGAATCGCACCTTGATTAAGACATAGTTTTTGGATTTGTTCTTAAGTAAAGCAATTGCTTGATTAAGCAAAATTATTTGCTTGGAGTAATCTACAAAAAATATTAATACTTTTAACATTTTATTATTTTTTTTTTTAGAATAAGGACCCGAGAAACAATTTCATTTTTTGTGTTAATAAAGTATCTGACATATGTCCGGTGCCCGTGTCGGTAAATGTCCGACCTCTGCACCGAAAGAAGTGCTAGTTTTGGAACACCTTGGACAGGCACAATGTACGAACGAAGACCGATTTGGGCACTCGTCAGTTTATTGTGTCCGAATATAGTCGCTCGTTTTTAAACACTTTATTGACATAATACAGACTTACTACGGTACTATTTCATGTGCCTTTCAAGGTACTTGTTGGGTATGTTTCGGGTACATTATAGTTAAGACTCAGGCCAGTTTCGATACATCTCAGCTACTTTATTAACACAATATATCAATTTTTTCTCGGGTTCTGTTCGCTGAAGCTCGTTTGTATTCGGCTTAATATCAATGTGCTATTAATTTGTTATTAATTAATTTCATAAACTTCTCAGTTTTTCGTTACTACTCGTAGCTTTAAAAATAAAATTGAGTCCGATACTCTGGACTTTTGTACCTGACTAGTTTGGTACGGACATAAATTGTTTCTCGGGGAGAATATAGTTTTTCAAAATTGCAAAATAAACTATAAATTTCTTATGACCAAAATGATGTAGTTCTAAAAAGTTTAGTTTAATTCAGAGAGTATTGAAAACATTTGCGATATTTCTTTCTGATCTGCCCACTGATACTTGTAATTAGTCTTTTAATTGATGGCTGGAATGAATGGTTGGAGATATTAACTGTTTCATCATCATAAAATAGATCATCATGTCCTTTTTTTAAAAAACATCAGTTTCAAAATTTAGATTGCGAAATATACTATCTTAAAAACAGATTTTTTTTGCCCGTGTGTCTATATTTTCGTCTGTCGATTACATTATGAAATTCGAAATAAACACAGAGAGAAAAAAATCAAGCATTCAAAACTTGAATCAAGCAAATAGGCTACTAGTTTACACTTAAGCGTAAAGTTCTCAATTCTTTCTCAAAATTGTGTAATTCAAGAAACATTTGCTTTAAACTCTAGAGTATTTGTTTAGATTCAAGTCTGATATTTGCTTGAAGTGAGAAAAATTTGCTTAATATATGTAAATAATTTGCTGAGAATTAGAAAAATTTGCTTGATTTGAAAAATTTATTTTCCTTGATATATTGTTTTTATAATTCTAAAAACATTTAAAATTTTTTTAGAATCATATTTGAGCCTAATTCCAAATAAGTTCATGAAGTAACTGGCTGCAATATCAACAAGTTTTTTGTAGAAAATCAGATCTTCAGTAGTCATTTGTAGTTTCTTCAGTCCATTCACTCTAAAAAATTATACGCACAACTTTTGTTTAGCAAAATAAATTAATTGTTAATTTTTTGCCTCTCAGAGGAAATTTTTTCTTCTATTTTGCAAAAAAGCAAAAGTTAAAAAAAGTAACTGCTTCCCTGAGTTGAAATTAATTTGCTTGATTTATGTAAACACTTTTTTTAATAATGGAACGCTTTCAGTTAAGTTATTAATTCAATAACCAACTCTGCTTTTGATTAAAGTAAGAAAATAAGTATTTTCTTGATTTAAGTCTTGTTCCGGGTTTCAAAATCAAGATTTTATTCTTGTTTCAAGCAATCATTTATTTTACTTATTTTTAGAAATAAATACTCTTTATAAAATTATTTTCTGAACATTAGTTCAGTGAGGCTTAGTTTTAAATTTTTTTAAATCAATCAATATATTTTTTTAATATAAGATTATTATTTCTCTCCGTGTATTTAAGCTATTTGTTGACAAATACGTACTCTGCGTTATAAATTTTGAAAAATCAAATGAAAGCCACGTTTACCTCCCATATAAAAAGAATATGTAAAACAGTACACTGAAGATCACTTAGTAAAATCAAGTGCGGTTTATTTAATAAAGTTTTAATTCCTTTTTATTAAAAAATTGTTACTCTCACTCAAAATGTAATAAGAGGCTATTAAAATTTTTATTACTTACTGTTTTTCATTGCTTATTTTTTTTTTTTGTTTAAGCATGCTTTTTAATTTTTTTTTTATAAATAACATAATAAAAATTTTTTCATGATAAATAATAATACAAATAAAATGTTTGAAAAACGGAGGCTTCGTGGACTTTGTGGAAAAAGGTGGACTTCGAGTTAAGTAAAGTTTTCGATTAATTAAATTGTAAACATTGTACAAAAGTGATTGAGATACAGCAGAAAAATAATATAATAATTTTTTAGCTGCCGGCATTGAGTTTCGGCATTGTGCGAAATTAACCGAACGTGACGTAATAATTTTACATGATAACGATATATAAGTACTCTCAGAACGCATTCTCATCGATGAATTCAACGCATGGTATAAAATAATAGAAAAACTTCCCAGCAAACATTTTATGAGCCCTCAAAATATATGACTCTAAAATGCGTCACTTATGTGACTGTTCTATGAGTGTTCATAAAAATAAGTCATAAATGAATGCTTTTTATGCGTGTTTTATGAGTGCTCATAAAAGGACCCCTAAACGAATCATGTTTATGCGTGCTTTATGAGTGTTTATAAAAAGGACTCATAAAATAATCCTTTTTATGCATGTTTTATGAAGTCATAAAATAATACTTTTTATGCGTGTTTTATGAGTGTTCAGGAAATGCACTCATAAAAGAATACTTTTAATGCGTGTTTCATGAGTTCTTATAAAAAGGACTCATAAAAAAATACTTTTAATGCATGCCTAATGAGTGCTCTTAAAACGGATTCATAAAAGATTAATTTTTCTGCGTTCCTATGATTCTTGTGAATGTAATTCTTGTATAAAGCAGGCGCTTGCAATGCTGGTGCCGAAATTCGAGGAATTCCTTTCTTGCTGCGCTTAACTTGCTGCATTTTTGGGGAGCAGCAAGCAATATAAACATATTTGAAATTATTATTGTGAGTAAAAAGGTTGGAGTGCGTGAAAGTGCTTTCATTTTTAACTTTTAAACAAATTATATATACAAATATTCAAGTAAGTTCTCTTAAATTTTTCACTAGATATCACGAATAATAGCGACAAAAAACAGTGTAAGAAAGAGTCTTCGGAAATAATTAACTTTTTAAAAAATAAAAATTCATTTAGATGTGGAGATGGGAGAAAATAGTGAAGAATATGAGTAAGCGAATACGGAGGTTTTCAATTATCGAACTCCTGATAATAATTTTCCGGCAACCATTTAGTCCTTATTGAGTAGTGGACAAACAAATATTAGAAATCAATTAGCGACAAACATGGTTTCAAATATGAGTCTTAAAAGAGTTTTTAATATGAGCCTTAAAAGAGTCTTTCATATGAGCCCTAAGGGAGTATTTAATATGAGAGTTTATGGAGAAGTTTTGAGGATCATAAAATCGTCTTTGTCATAAGTATTTAAAGAGTCTTTGATATGAGTCGTAAAAGAGTCATTTATGTGAGTCATAAAAGAGTATTTAATGTGATTGTTAAATGAGAGTTTTTAAGTGTAATACAATAGTCTTTAATATGAGCCTTAAATACGCTTGTATTTGAATAGAGTCATAAAATATTTTTTTTGCGTCATACAAGAATCACTAAAAGGAGTCATATCAAGGTGCCCTCAACCTAGGAAAAAAGACTCAAAAAAGAGTCTTCTTAAAAGAGTCTTAATGTTTGCTAGGTTACCTCAGGGTTCAAACACCTCTACAAAAGTATTGCCTAGTATTAAGTTGTTTAATTAAGTTATTTATGTAAATGAACACGCTGAATTATTCTTCATCTCATTTTATAAAAAATATGTAATGAATAAAAATGCTCTTTTTTATTTATTTTTAAAAAATTTATTAAAACTAAAAGATCCGTGCTAAATATAATCTTATGTTACCTTAATTACCTTATTAAATTTGCACATTAATAACTTCTTATTAAAATAAACAAATTCTTATTAAATGTTTTGCTTATTACTATTTTATTTAATTTTAATAAACAATGTATTGGGTGATTTTTGAAAACGTTTTCATTAAAATTTAATATGTTTTATTTAAATTTCCTACCATTTTGTCTTCAGTGTAAAATTCTTTCAAATTCCACATAAATTAAATATGCACTCTGAGCATAAAATTTGGGAAGATCGAAGAAAAAATTCGACTACCTCCTATACAAAGTGACGTCAATGTGAATTGATACCTATTTTAAGGGTTCAATACTCCACTGTGGATTGGTTCAAATTTTGATTACTTGATTCAATGTGTGCGGCGTTATTTCGTTTTTTTTACACGGACTACTCTAAATAGTGAACAACCGATAATGAAAAATCAGTGAACAAAATAGTAACTGATATTTCAAAGAATAAGAAGCAACTAAAATTATTTAAGCAAGAAATACATTTTTAAAAATAAAAATCCGTCTCGAAAATGCGAAAAAAGTGAAAAAATAGTTCGCTATATCCAGATTAAACTAAATTATAAAAGTTTGGGAGATGAGAGTTAATGTTGACACTCCCGTCATTTTGCTTTCACGTTAAAGTAAAATGATGTTAAAATGCTTTATCACAACTTTGTTCGATTTGCCTTTTCTATAACATTGCTTCTTTGGAATTAATAGAAGAAGAACATTGTTAATATAGTTTTCATTGAGAATATAGTTTTGTATTTGGGTTTAAAAAAGATTTATATGTGGCAGACCCGTACTAACATCACATTAACACAAAACTAATGTACTGCAGAAACCATAGAAGACCAGAGATGAGCGATCAGGTGATTTTTCAGAAACGGCGTTCTTAGTGAACGTGATTTTGAAATCGCCGTTCTTTTATATGTTTACCGTGATCACGTTATTTTATAACTAAACAAATACATATCCAAGTATGCAGTTATGAAAGCTAACCGAAACAACGTTGAAACTCACACCAAAGTGCGCATGGTATGCTTACTTGAGAGACAGAACAAAAATTCTCGCGAAACCAAAAAATCCATAACCATATCGCGAATCGTTGCAAACGACATAAGACAACAACTAAACAAAAGCTCAATCACTGATCGCTGTTTTTGATAGTATTTTATCACCGTAATTACCAGCGATTTTTTAATCACGGTGACTAAATCACCGGTACCAAAAAATCGCTCATCTCTACAGAAGACTTGAAGAGTTGATGTAGAGCTATCAACGAAAGAGTCTGTCTAGTCTTCTTGGTGGCTTGTTCTGCAAAGAACTTGTTGTTGTTGCAACCTGTAGCTTCATGAACATATTAGACATTAAATACAGATATAATTTTAAAATATTTATTTTTTTAGAATTATAAAAATAAAAAACCATGTTTGTTATATAGTATATTAAACGAATAAAAAAGGTTGAAATTTCTACCATTTGACAAAAAAAGTTGCCAAACAGCGCTTACTTATACAAAGGTACCCGGTTAAAGCTCAAACTAAAGAACCCGGTTTGGACTACGTTTTAATCCCATCTTTTGCTCAAAGGAATCTTTAATCCAAAAGGTATTATATTTTAATCCCTTCTTTAGTTTAGCTGGGTTTCGAACCCACGTTCCTGAAACCTTGTTAACAACTGAGTTAGACTAAGTGGATAAGGTGTTGAACCAGCACATCAGAGGACGTGTGTTCAAGTCATGAAATGGTCTGTGTAATTTTTTTTATTTTAAGTTGATATTTATATTGCTTTTTTAAACTTCTGCGGGTTAAAAAATAATTTGGCATGTAATCCTAGATTTTTACCCGTGTACAAACCACAAAATACGGTACTCAAAAATGCAAAAATCTTAGAGAAATATTTTTCTGCAAAATTTTATAACGCATTAAATCAGATGTTTTTTTAGTAAAACTTGTACCAAATTGCTCCGTTCTCTGAAGGTATTTGTGTTTATTGCTTGAATAAAAATTCATATTATTTGAAATACATGAAAATTTTACTGATTATTTTGGCTGACATTTCCATTGAATGCCTCCTTTCCTACTCGTACTGAAGCTAAAGTTCTTCTCTTCAACTAACTGCCAGCAATGACTTAAAATGCTTCCAATCTGGTTGCATTGGCATTTCTCTTGCGCTTCAATATCCAAAGACTGCCAATTTTAACTAAGTATAAGTTTTTTGGCTTCAACAGCAGCTGGTGGCTTTATGTATGTGTGTCTGCTTGTGTGTGTGAGATTTTTGTTTTTGAATGTGGGCGTAAGTGTGGGTTGGTGAGTGCGAGTGGATATTTGTTGCTTCTTCTTGGAAATCCTTAACTGAAATGCATTCAGCTGACATCATGTAATACGATAATCCTTGCAAAGCCACATCCAGTTTATAACGTCGCAATGCTAGACCGATATCTTTGCCAATTCGTTCTTGTTGTTGTTGGTTTTGTTGTTAAACAAGCCCACATGTGGGCTGCCATATTAGCATACTTAATGGCGTTGCAAATAAACAATAAATGTTGTTGCTGTTGCATACTTTATAAGCACCCAGTGGTAAATTGAGACTGACTAAAGCAATTATTTTTTAAGAAATGTAGTTGCGAGGCATTCAAAGCCTGCTTACAATTCTCTATTACATTTGCTAGGACATGGCCGCTAGAATACTGATGACATACACAGTAAGCAACGATTGGTGTAGGTATGCTGCTACTAGCTTTTAATATTTGTCGGTGATGACATTTTGATAAAAAATGTAAAAGAGATGTAAAAAAATCTGTTTGGTGTTATATCAAAAATGTACGCGAGATGTAACAAAATCTGGTTGGTGTACGAAGGCCGTTTGATACGTCCGTTAAAAATGAAACAAGGAATGATTTTTAAGGCAAAAAAGTTCTATTTCTCAATATAGTCTCCTTTTAGCTCGATACACTTCGTCCAATGTTTCTAAAATTTTTTGATCCCATCCGAAAAATACGTTTTCGGAAGGTCTTCAAAATAGGACCCTGTTTCGTCGAACCATTTCTTCAGGATTGGAGACAGAAAATAGTTGGAGGGGGCTAAATCTGGAGAATATGCTTATCCCTGTCTTCGCCTTCTTCGGAGCACGTTGGTCGGTGAAGTCCACTATTCCAACTGCTGCTTTGTCTCTGGTGTGTAGTGATAGATCTATGTTTCGTCCATGGTTACTAATCGACGGAAAAAATCATTCTTATCTTTGTTCAACATCGCCAAACACGCTTTTAAATCAGTCACAAGATCGCCTTTATGGCACCCATCTTGCGGGCACACCCGTTCGTTTGAGATGCCTACTTCCTCAAAAATCTCGCGCACTTCAACTCTGTGATCGGCTAACACGACATAATGAATTTTAGTGATCATTTCTGGCGTGGTGACCTCATTTGGGTGTCCAGAATGTTCGGCGTTCCTTGTGCTTGTACGACCGCATCGGAATTCAGTAAACCACTTGTGAATTATTCCAATCGATGGTGCAGAGTCCCCATAGTTTTTATCAAGCCTTTCCTTGGTTTGACTGATGGTTTTATTTTTGTAAAAAATAATGCTTGATGAGCACACGAAATGCACTTTTTTCCATTTTCGCAAAAATTCACAAGAACGTTTTCTGGCCAAACACAAACTAAGCGTCGAGCGAGTTGAAATTTTCACAGGACTCTATTAACAGATGGTAGTGGACAGGATCAGTGTTGCATTTAAAGTCACTACGCGGGAAATTAAAACATTCACTATAGTATGTAACAAAGTCTGATTTGTGTTATTGACAGATATAGTTTGTTTTCATTGTAAAAGCGTCTGAGCAACTTCATCGTGTATTCTAACCGGAAGATTTGCAGTGAAGAGTATTTGTAAAAATTATTTATCTCTATGTTTGAACCAGAACAAGGATTTATATATAATATTACTAAAATTTTATTACTAATTAATTCTGAAATGGTAGCGGAAAAAGTAATAGGTAAAAGATAAAAGGCAAATATAGGAACACAAACTATGGATCTTTATAACACAAATTAGATTTAGTCACATATCGCTTACAGATCTGCATTACAATGACATCATCGAACAATTTTTACAAACGTGTAGATAAATTTTTATATATATGTTTTTAGTGAATCCTTTATTGACACGGTTGAATAATTCCAAAAAATGAAATGAAAGTGAATTTTAGCTGCTGTAGGGCTTAACTTCTGGAATATTGGAGTAAGCAATATATGCATCACCCACTTAGCTTGCAATATCCATGCAATATCAGCAACTAAAGTTACTGTACTGTAAAGATACTGAACGATCTTTTTCAGCTTTAAAGCTTATTTAAAGTGATCTCTGATGCAATCTTTATACTGCAGAAGATATTTTCAAACAATTGATATTTGTAAAACCGAATTGAAACATAAATATATTACAAAATTAATAAAAAAGCTAAAAGCGAAACTTTCTATTGATATTTGACACTGATAAACGAAAAAAATTCATTTCAGAAAATAACTCAGAAAGGAACTGTACTACCCCAACAACACTCAGTTCGTACACCTGAATATATTTTAATATAAACACTTTCAACTTTTATTTACATTAACAAATTAATGTTTTTGATACAACAAATTTTTTGTATTCTTAAAGCTTGAAATTTAATTTCTAAGACCGCTTTCATAGTTTTTTTGCAGAGCTGAGAGGTTTTGCTGAAAAATGCTTTGTGTATAAACATATAGAAAAAGCTCAGTGTTCTAACTCCGATCATAAAACTACTTTTTAAATGGTTTTTAGGGCTTATATCTCCATCTCGCTTGTTCAACCAAGCAGAAGGCAGTACTATAAACACCAATACGCTCAAGTAGCTACTTTGTGAAGCGCTGAATAAGCATTCGCTCTGATATAAATAAACTCGGCAAAACTGCTTAATGAATCAGCTTAAGCCAAAGCGTCCACTGTGAATGCGGACTAAGAAATGATATTTTAAACTTTAAGAATACAACAAACTTTGTTGTATAAAAACCATTGGTTTCTTAATACAAATTAAAGTTAAAAGTGTTTATATTAAAAAATATTCAGGCGTACGAACTGAGTGTTGTTGGGTTAGTATATGTATACATAATATCAGTTACTCAAAAACTCCAATGCATCTTTATGAAAAATTACAATTTAGACAATCAAATAGAAACCGAAACTCAATAACACCTAAATTTAATTATTTGAATTCAACAAGAATTTTCTTCATTAACACCATAATATTATGGAACTCTTATAATTTAAAATGTGTTAAAAAAAGGGAACTTTAAACTTTTAATTTTTAAACATTTTTCTTCTTTAAGCTTCTAAGTAGATTTATTTTAATTACTGATATAGCCAAAAATCTATTAGCCGCATTACTAAGATATGAGATTTAATAAAGATATAAATAAGTTTGGAATTAATTCTTAGTTTTTAAGACAGTATGCCTCTAATTTCCAATTATATATTGCACTATAAAAGAAATTATTCTTAATGCACTAATTACTGTCGCTATAAATAAAAAAATCAATTAAATCAAACTGTCAAATTAAAATTTAGTATCCATATGTAAAAGAATTTAGTCTAAACTGTATAAAAAACGAAAAATAATACAGAATTGTTCTTAAACTTAAACCAAAAATTTAAAAATAACGCTGTAATATTTATTTTGGTTTAAGTTCTAGTACATTAGAGTTATGATATGAGTAAGTATTTTTAATATGAGTACAGTTTTAATTGTAAACTGCAATTTGAAAAAATGCAGAAATATATAAGTTGATCGAAAATTTAATCCAAGAAAAAACTTAGTATTCCTAAGTTTAAACACACAGAATCAAGAGCAGTTAAATGTCAAAATCCCAACAAAAACAGTGCTTCCAAAAGAAGGTAGAGGGGAAGGGAAAGTCTTGAACTCCATCCCTTCCACTTTCATACCCAGAAAGCATTCTTTTAACATATGCATGTCATTTGGAGGAATGCTTTCCTTAGTCTTCTCTAGAAGTGCTTCCAGAATTTTTTCAATGTAAGGTTTCTTTGAGCTCTGAAATGAAAGGATTCTAGTAGATGTTTTGTAATTGAAATTAAACGCTATTTGAATGTCTTTGAGAAGTGGTTTATAAGAATGCTTCTTGAAAGCACTTCTTGATAAGGCTTAGAAGAAGCAAAATTGGATCTATAAAATGTCTTCTGGAAGCAGTGTCCCTAAGAATGCATGTCATATTTGTAACAAAAATTTTGCTGGAACAAGGAAAATAAGGAATCTATGCAATACAATTTTCTTTTTTATCATCGTATCAAAATAACAAAGTTTCTACAAAGCTGCCAACTTTTGGCTGCTTTTTTTTATATAAATATGGCTGTTTATAAACTAAATCGCAACAAAAAATTTACTAAAAACAGGACAACTTTTTTTGAAGGCACTCTCAGTGTTTTAAACGCCTACAACAGAACACATTCTTTTATAGTCTGTCAAACAAATCTGACAATTGCACGCTAAAACTGCAGTAGGCCCAAAACAAATGAGGCAAGTGGCGCTCGATGTACTAAATTCAGCGCGACTGATTTGAACAAATTTTCGATGACAAATGGGGCGGGATCAGAAGCATGTTAGTCATGTGGGCGAATGCAGTAGAATCTAATGTTGGGGGATGAAGTGTTGAAATTGCTTTGTGACAGCAGCAACCGCAACTTAGTATGCATATTTTCAAGGCGTTGCATTCATTCAGAGCTGTGGAAACCCGCGAAAGTGGTGTTGATGATAATACTGCTGTTGTCATTGATGCTGTACATTTCGGTTGAAATTTGTTGCTATTCAGTACTTCTTGCTGTTTAGGCTTCTGCCACTTTGGGCGAAATACGTTGTTCACATAAAAGTCATGCTCTGTGGTCACCATTAAAATTAGTAGAAACAGACAGCAAAAATGCATCAGCAACAAGAAAGCTTAAAATAATATATTTAAGATAAATAAATATGAGTTAACAAAATTTCTACCACAACTTTAATAAAGGAATTTAAAAAATACTTTCAAACTGGCAACTTTATAATACAGCAAACAAACACTAATTGCTACAACAATTAAAATTTCTTCCAAAGATTATTTTTATTTTATGTAAAATTTCATATTTTGACAGTTACAAAATGTTGTCAGCACCCAACTGACAGCTGTCATTTTTACTTGGCTTCGTTAGCATCGAATAAAAACAAATAAAAAACTTGAAAAAAATTAAAGAATAAATTTAAAAATGTTTCTGTTTTGAAAATGAAAACTAGCACAGCTGCAGCTGCTTGCTATTTTTGCCTGTTCGTTGGCTGGAACTGGCTGTCAGCATCTACTGTGCCAAGCTGCTACTGCTGCTGCTGCGGTTAAACAGCGAAGATCTGCATAATTGCCGCTGACACAATGGCAGAAATTCAGCACATTTGAAAATTCGATACAGATGTATGTATCTGCCTCATCTTTCGTAAAAAAAATTTAAGAGAAAAAATTTCGATATTTTTTAGAAAATCAAACCTTGTTGGTAGTGCGAAAAGATGTATAAATACGAGGGCAAGTTGATAAGTCAGTGACTTTTTGAATATGTAATAGGTATTTTCTTCGGCAATGAAGAATTTTATTTCTCAACATAATCTCCGTTAAGATCGATATATTAAGTCCAGCGATTTTATAACTTTTTATTCCATCCAAATAATAGGTTTTATCAAGGTCCTCAAAATAGGCATTTGTTTTATTGAGGATCTCTTCATTATACCGAAATCTCTAACCGCTGAGCCATTTTTTCAGGTTTGAAAATATTAAAAAGTTGCAGGAGACTAAATCTGGAGGATATGGAGAATGGGGTAGCAGTTCGTAGCCAAATTTTTGCATTTTTGCCAAGGCCACTACAGACGTGTGCGTCGGTTCGTTGTCATGGTGGAAGAGCACTTTTTTCCACCAAATGCGGTTGTTTTTACTTCAAATCTTCAACACCTTTGAATAATTTCACCCTTTTCAAGGTTATCGATCTGAATGACTTTTCAAGGTAATCGATCTGAATGACTCTGCATGCATCCCAAAAAACTGCCGTCATGACCTTGTTGGCCGACATACCCACCTTGGCGTTCTCTGGTGCACGTTCAGCCGGAGAAGTCTGATGCTTTGACCGTTCCTTGGCGTTTGGTCTGTTGTGATTATCCATGTTCCGTCTACGGAGTAAAAAACTTGTTATAAAACTTATAGTAAAACAAACACTCCTTCGAAATAATCACACGACTGCGCTTAAGGTCGGGTGTGAGCAATCACGACACCCAAAACCCAGATATTTTCCTCATATTCAAATATTCATGTTAAATATGATGTACCCACCCATTTGAGGTGCCTACAGCCTCAGCCACTTCACTAAGTTTCATTCTCCGATCGTCCAATATCATTTCAAGGATTTTATCGAAGATTTCTGGCGTGACGACCTCTTTTGGGCGACTTTAACGTTAAGCGTCATTTGTGATAGTGCAACCGCAACGGAATTTAGTAAACCACTCCTTAACCATTAAAATTGATAGATCAGAGTCCCTATATTAATTTTCAAGCCTTTTCTTTCTAAGAAGATACAACAAGCGGATTATTTAATGGAATATCTATTGCAGATCATTGATTTATATAATAATTCTATCTGCTTCAATTTGCTAACCGGTGGAAGTACTGGTTAACGAATTATTATACCAAAAATTTAATTCGGTTCATCGGAAACATCTTCCTATTTAAAATTAAACGAATTCTGGTTTTTGTCTATTTGGCTGGGACGGTTGTTACAAACAGTTTCAATACTCTTGCCAAACCCTGTTTTCACACACATTAAGTTATATGTGGTAAGCGTGGAGTGAAGCAAAGCTCGCTAGGTTTAAGCTTACTTGAGCTGAAATTTTGGCAGTCGATTTGTTTCGGGCCATAAATCAACAAAAAAGCTATATTTCGGATAGTTCTGGTCTTATTAGTTAAAATTTGGTAATTAAGTTCACATGGCTAATTTCGGCAACTATACTAAAATTGCTGAATATATAATTTTTTTTCCGAATAGCATTCAGATTTATATATGGCAGTAAGGTTGTCTGTTGCAGGACAACGTTTGCCGGGAATACTATAAATCAATATAAATACTAGACATACATACAAATACAAAAACATAAATATATTAGAAGGCTTTGATAGTTAAGCAATGATGCTCCACAAGGAAACGTCTGGCATTTGTTGTTTGAAGGATAATTTACACACTTTTCATAAATTCACAAAACGATCATAAACAAATTCATTGAATTGGGTCCGGAAAACTTCTTTCGGATCAGATATAAATATAAAGATAAGGAAATTGCTTTAAAAATAGATTTATGTATATCACTTTGGAATAGTTTGAAATGTTTGAAAATTTTTATCACATACATTTTTTTAAGCTGTATAATATTTTCAAAATATTTTGATTTTATGTGATTAATAATTTTTTATATCTGTGGAGTTTTGACAAAACAATTTAAGTCGATCTGAAATTCATTGACAAAACCCTTTAAGTTAATACGAAATTCATATAGACTTAAGTTGTTTTGTCTATGAATTTCAGACAGACTTAAGTTGTTCTGTCAAAACTCCACAGATATAAAAAATATGGTGTGACAATGGCTACAAAATAAACTATTGAGATTAGTTTTTAACACCTACTGTTAATTTTAAGCAACATAAACCAAAAAATTTAAAAAATTGTTTTTTGCCGCTGTCATTAAAAAAAATATCGTGTTGTGCGTCCGTGAAATCCTAGTTTTGAGAAAAACGCGTTTAAAGTTTTGAGAGAGCTCAGGTACGTGCGCGCAGCTAGTAAGCGTTGGGTTGAAAAAAATACTTATACTGCTTGGATCTTCATAAAAATTGAATACCATTTTCTTAAATACATATACATTCGAAAAATTAAAAAAAAAAAGAAAGTGACCAACTAGAACTACACCCTTTAGAAAATGCGTTACACAAAGAAAATGTATAGTTCTCGAGATATCGTAATATTTTTGATGTCATAATAACGGGAATTTGTTTTTACATAGTATCTGTACAAAATATTTTCGGAAAAGCTTTCATGTTTTGTTATTTTTATTAATCAACTACTTTGATTCATAGTTGTTTTCCAGATAATTTTTTTTCCAGATATCGCCAAAAGTTTGACGTCATAATAACGGAATTTATTTTAAATTAAAGAAAAAATATTTAAATTCAAAATATATGTTAAAAAAAAAAATTGTGCAATACATATTTTCAAAATTTTTTACCCAAATACTTTTATAACCCTTTTATGCAGGACTTCTTAACCCTTTCAGTGGAATTGCCCAATATATTGGACACGTCAGAAAGTAATTTTTATTTTTATCTTGCAACGCATTTTTTAAAATCAAATTGTTTAGTTCTATAAAAAAAAAGAAGAACCAATGTGATAAAAATCAAATTTATGTTTTTTTCTATATTTGTATAGCTTTAATGATAATAATATTAAGAGGGCGTGAAAAACAAAGATCTTAAGGGTTGAAAAACTTTCTAGGGATTAAAAAGAAATGTTTGTGCCGAACAGGAGCAGAACAATTTTTTCTTTATACTAGCTCACAAAAATACTTACTAACGTAAGTAGCGCAGGTAAAAATCAAAGGTATGTTTTTTCATCATTTTAGGACCTAAATGATAGGAACATTACCTCAAAAAAATTATTCCGGTTTTAGCTTAGCCTAACCATTGAAAGGATTAAAAAGTCAAAATAGAAAAAAAGTCAAGCAACTTATGCTTATCTTATTTATCATAACAATTAACGTTTAAAAATGGTTATTCAAATTAAACAAATTAGTTTTTTAGTATTTATTCCATTTCTTACATTATTAAACAAAATAAACAATTATTTTTACATTTTTCATTTGAAGATATAAACAACTAAATTAATGTTAAGATTTCAAATTTTTACATGGTATTTAATGTTTTTATCGCTGGTAAAGCAGCAGGGTATTTACTAGTATGAATATAAATTTTAGGTTATTGCATGAACAAATACATATTATGTAAATAAACTTATAAAAATGTTGTTGCGTCCGTTTGTCATCATATAACTTCTGAACGACTGAGATCATATTTGCAAAATTTATTAATTTCTTTAAGACAAAGGTTCATAGTAAACCAATATGTAGGTTGCCCTGTTAACAAGTTTTTTAATATTAACTTAATATGACCAATAAACATTCACTCATATTTGTTAAGACAGGAAAGGTTTCTTTTTAAAACTACGATTGTGTTTTTTTTTTAAATATAGCATTCTACACGCTGAAAGACATACTTATACCCAATTATGTTTAGCAATTTAGAATTGCATGTATGATTTAACATTTTTCGAATTATTTAGGGGACAGTGGAGAGTTTTGAAGCATGGAGAGTTGCGAAGTACTGCCATAGATGTCGCTGAGCAGTGGTTTGCTTCGGAAATTTTTTTTATATTCGTGTTTGTGGCATTTTCATAAGCATTTTCAAGTGAGTCGAAAAGATGAGTACACACAAAATAATCAGCAACGATTAGGCTTTCGACGTTTAAAAGGATTTATGCAAAAACATTCTATGTGTTACTGACGCGGTGGGAACTCTAAGAGAGTAGACAATGAGGAGAAATAAATCACATCAAGTGGGGAGTTGTGAAGCACGGCAAATATGACAGATGTCAAATTGAAATCTACTTTACATGTGTATGAGAAAACCACGAAAACTATAAGAAAACTTCAAAATTTTGATTTCTTTTTCATTTTCTTAACTCTTATACATAATAATCATTATAATTTGTGATTTTCTTCATTATTAATAAAGA
>OY986439.1:78502400-78514900 GCA_963920525.1 Dichetophora obliterata | reverse complement strand
AAACTATTGAAATTTTAAGTTTTAAATTTGCAAGCAAATATCTCAGCCATTTTTTAATCCATTTTTAACAAATTTTCTTTGTGTAAAAGATCAATTAAATAACTTTGGAGAAATAAGAAAAGATTAACCGTTATCCTATCAATTCAATGTTTTAAAGTGTTTTAAAAAACCTCTTAAATATTTAGGTTTTGCTCAAAATTAAGACACACGTTTTTTTGTGGTAATTTTTTTCTTATTACATTTTCTTTTTTCACACTTTTTCATATGACATATCATTTATTTGCAAAAATTGCCTCATTCATGAGTAACACCTTATGATTTTTTTTGATGAAAATTCAATTTTTGCAAAGTTCTACACCTCAAGAAATAATTTCTGTGAAAAAATTTTCAAATATTTCAAACCACTCCAAAGTTATATACACAAATTTATGTTTTAAGCCATTTTGGTTTATATGCGTGGGATAAGCAGTTCCTCCGTGTTTTTGATCCTCATTTTATAATTTTTTTAAAGAAATTAGAGTAGGGAGAAGGAGTTCACTGAATATTTTTATGACCTTTGACCTGAAATATTAGCTTTTAAAGAATATTTCTTAAGTAAAAACTAAACTATAAAAATTGGAAGAACATGGTGCACGCAGAGAAAAAACATAGTTGCAACAACCATGTTTTAAGATTATGATTATGATTGTTGCTTACATTTTCTTAAACATATAATATTTTCTTTGATCATGATAAAATTATTACAACAACTATATTTAGAAAAGGAACTTTTTGTAGGAACCAAAATATTATTGAAACAATCATTATTCTCTTATTGGGTCGAAAATAGCATTGATTGCAAAAACTATATTATGAATTTATTTTTAGAATTCAGAATATTATTGAAACAATAATTTATTTTCATGTCCTCCAATTTCCACAGCTATTAATTAAGATATATCCAGAAGTTTGCGATTGTCTGGGCTGAACAGAAATATTAATTCAATTTAAAAATCTTTTTGATAAAATTTTCTATCCGAGCTGGGGTTTGAACCGCGGCTTTGTCGCTTACGAGCCACGTACACTACCAGTAGGCCACAGCCGCTACTACCGCTCGCTTGACATTGTGCATTGTCACAAAAATAGCAATATTTGTGATAAACAAAATATCGTTAGAATAGCGAAATATGTTTACGGTAATAAGAAATATGTTTACTACAATTAAAGTCGAAAATGTCACTTTTTTGCGTGCTGTTTTTAGGAAAAGGCGATTTAAACCAAAACACAATAATTGAACAGTTGACAAACGAAACAGCACATAGCCAGGAATCGATAAAACTTAATGTGTCTAAATGAAGTGAAAGTCTTTCCCGCAAACTGTTCAGACACAATAAATTCTTTCGATTTTTGGTTATGTTCTGCTTCGTTTGCCAACAATAAAATAATAGTTAAGAAAAACATTCAAAATTCTAATATGTTTGTCTCTATAATAATATTCGCATTTATCATGATTGACAGAACTACAACATTTTTGTTGCAACTAATAGTTGAGGCAATCATAGTATGTTGACGATTTCAATGATGTTATGATTTCAACTATAATGTTATTTTTGGTACCACCATTAGTAAATAATGACTTTATTAAGGCAAAAATTGATGTTTTCAGTCAAAGTACAATAATTTCAGTAAACAAATTATTATTGTAGTAATCATGTCTCAACCATGTCTTTTCTCTGCGTGTGTAAGAGGAAATTTTCAACATTAATGCAATGTACAAAAAACATTTTTCGATATTACTTAGGAATACCATACAATAAGCATTCTTGTATGTAACATGTGTGAATATATATTGTGATGCTAAAATTTCTTATAAATAGTAAATTCTGAAAAATTTCCTTTATTGTGACATCAAAGTTATGGCGATATCTTGAAAACTATAGCTTTTCTCAGTGCAACGTGTTTTTATATGAAAAGTCCTGGTTGTGAAAAATAACGGTGTACGGAAGTTTTTATGGGTAATGTTTTTACAGATATTTTAAAAAAAATTTAAACTTTTTTTGTATCAAAATTATTTCGATCATTTGAAAATTAAGATTTTCTTAATACAGCACATTTTCTTAAAGCAAAGTCATGCCTCACAACTAGAAAAAAACGGTTGATATTTCAGAAAGTTGGTCGAATTTCGACCAAAGGCGATCCTAGTTAACTAGGCGATCCTAGTTAAGTTAAATTGTCAAATTTCTATCATAACCCGAAACACCCTGTCGTTGCCATATGGCAACGCATACACAAACACTTAAAGTGTGCTTATTTTACTTTAAACCATTTTATATTTGCGTTAACAGGTCATTCTGAAAATTAAAAAAAAATTACTTGGGGTGATTCGGGTTAAAGTATTATTATTAGTGACTATATTATTCAAAAGAAGTTATTTTTATATTAAGATTAAGCACTATCAATCCAATTCACAATAGAAATTTCAAGACTTCAAGGTTACAAAAATTTTAATACCAAATTAGTGATCAAGTTACAGTGTGCAGGTTTTTGAATTGAGCAATATTAAAATTCGTCATTTTTGTCAGTGAAATCTTCCTGTCGTCACAAGGACCTCAAAATCGTCCAACTGACGACCGCATCGTCCATCTGGCATCGCTGTCTGTGAGCCAAATCTGGCGAATATGGTGGATGTTTAAGCATTTCGTACTTTAATTCATTCAATGAAGCCATCGTCAAAAAACAACTGTGCACACGTGCATTGCCTTGATGAGCAATAATTTTGTTCTTCTGTACATCAGGTCTTTATTTACGAATTTTTTTCATTCAGCTGATCCAACTGTTGCAATAGTAGTCACAATTTTTGACTTTCTCATGATAATCAATTAACAAAATCACTTCTTCATCGCAAAAAACTGATGACATAACCTTTTTTGACGATCGTTATGATTTCACCTGTTTTGAACGTGACAACCAGATTTAGTCCTTTATAAATATTCTTGTTTCAGTAAAACATCACAGTGGTAGATCTAAGTCTCATCCATATTTATGAAAAGATGCACAAAATCTGTTTTATTCTGCTTAACATGCTTCAAATAACGCTGAGAAATTTGTTTTCTATTCAGATTAGGTTGAATTGTTAACGTTTGCAGCACTAACTTTCCGAACAACATTTTTATATTTATGTTTTCATGTGGAGCAGCAATCCATGGTATCAGCAATTTTGATCTTCACAAACCATCACTCAGAAACTATCACTCCACGTAAACTAATATAGCTGTATGCGATATGTATAGCATTTGTGCAAAGGCGTAGCAAATCTTAATATCGTTGTGAAAACAAAAGGTGTTAACAATTTTTACAATTAAAGTGTTGAAGAAATATTTCCATCGCACCGTGAATAGTTCAATTGTTATAGAGTTTGAATTTTGAAATGGAAGGTGTTTTCTTATGGTTTTTTTAACAATTTAATCAATATTTGTATTATAAAATACTTACTTTCTTAAGTTTTTTATAAACACTGAAATATATATTTTTAATCTTTTATTTAAAAATTCATGAATGCAATTTAAGTTTTTCATCTTAGTTAAAATTTTGAAATTTAAATTTTTACATATCAAATTAAAAGTTTTCAATTTGATTTTTCAAATTTATAGCGTTTTAATTTTAATTTAAATAAAATTTATTAAAAATTTCAATTTGAAATTTAAATTTAACAATGAATTTATTTATATAATTTGAATTTTATATTTTGAATTTTTTTTTAATTAAATTTTTAATTCATTTTGAATATCAAAACAAAAGTTAAAATTTTTTAGGATTTACATATTTTAAAGTTATGTGTTTAAAAGTTTATTGCATTAATGCGTGAGCATTTTAAATACATGTTCACTTCTGTGACCGACTTGTGTTTACTTTTTCTGTTGTTTTCTCGTTTTATTAAACCTATTTTAAAGTTTCCCTTTAACTTATGAAAGAATTTTTTACACATAATTTTTTAGCATCGAGTGGCCTACAAATATTTGTATGCAGTTTTTTTCCTAGAACTTTTATACTCTAAGAAAGCAAATATTTTTCAACTTTGTTTTATTATTCGTTTTGTTTTCTACATTTTTTTTTTCTGAATTCATTTATAAAACTTCATTTCATTGTGGCTACGTTCTATTTTTTCATATTTTATGCCTTGGTTAGGCTTCCAAGCATGGTCACTGCATTTCTTGGGCTTAGTTTCTGTGTACGTCTTGCTGGCAGTTTTAATGCAAAATTTTATTTCTCAAGAAAGTTTTGCGGGTTGCATGCGGAAAAAAGTATTTTAAAATGTCTGCAATTTTTTATTTCATAAACAATGCAACGAAGTGGAAAAAAAGTTAAATAAAGTTTTGTAGGTTATTAAATTAGTTGGCGTTTGGGAAGAAGATAAGAAAAAAGGTGGGGGTTAACATTAAAATTTCGTTAGGTAAGGTTAAGTAAGGTAAGGTAAGGTAAGGTAAGGTAAGGTAAGGTAAGGTAAGGTAAGGTAAGGTAAGGTAAGGTAAGGTAAGGTAAGGTAAGGTAAGGTAAGGTAAGGTAAGGTAAGGTAAGGTAAGGTAAGGTAAGGTAAGGTAAGGTAAGGTAAGGTAAGGTAAGGTAAGGTAAGGTAAGGTAAGGTAAGGTAAGGTAAGGTAAGGTAAGGTAAGGTAAGGTAAGGTAAGGTAAGGTAAGGTAAGGAAAGGTAAGGTAAGATAAGATAAGATAAGATAAGATAAGATAAGATAAGATAAGATAAGATAAGATAAGATAAGGTAAGGTAAGGTAAGGTAAGGTTAGCTTCTTATTTTATTTGAGAAATTATTTTGTTTATAGACACATATTTGTGTTCGATTCAATCTTTGAATTTTGCACCGATGGCGATGCGTTATATATTTAAAAACCGATGCCGATACGATATTGATGCCGAACCCTAAATTTTAACCGTTTCTGATACAAAACCGATTCCTATTCTATGATTTTGAACCAACACTGATCAAAAGTTGAAAAAAATCAAAGTGGCAAGCAAAATAAAATGTAAATAAGAACAGACAAACTTCACAAACGGATCTTGAATTTTGTCCTATATCGCACCAATTTTATAATTTTGAAACGATGCCAAAGCTTAAATTTCCTGCCAATACCTATGTCTAATAGAAATATACATATATATATGTTTCGCATCAGTGCACTGCAGTGGCATAGATGGGAATGCCAGATGGGAAAAACTAAATTTGAAATTATATTTAAAAATAGAAATATATTTTATAATTTTATAATTTGGTAATACATATTTTATTTAAGCGTTTTTAATGCTTATGCACTCCTGATAAACAGTAAAGGAGCGTGTTCCGTTGAGGAATTAACAATTTTGTGAAGGCTTTTTTGAAGAAAATTAATTGCTGATACTTGTGAATACTTTGAATAAATAAATAAAATTTTAGTTTACATGTAATGTATGAACGACCTCTAGATTTATTCTATGAGGTATAAAGTTTTTCTGATATAAAGTTTATAAATAAAAATCTAAAAAAGCCTTATTTTTTACTTACAGTGGCTCACACCGTAAGTGGGGCAGGCATTCACAAGCACTTCAGAAATGAAAATATAAGAAGAAACTTGGAGTAAATATTTTTTTTCAAAATATTATTTACTGGTGAGCAAAATTAAACGGAAACATAATTGAAAAATTAGAACATAACGGTAAAACTAAATTAAATCAAACTAGGGCTTAAAAAATGAGCTCATATTGAAAGTCGGGCAGATAAGGACTTCAATGCTAAAACGAAGAATTTAATATTTTGTTGCCAATCCTTTTTCTTTTATGACTGCCTGCAGTCTTTTTGGCATGGGTGCATCCAAATTTTTACAAACATCAGCTCCAATCTGATTCCACTCTTTACTTAGGATACTTTTTAATACATCTTTAGTTGTCCATCTCTGATACCCCACTCTAGGTTCAAGTTCATCCCATAGATGTTCCATAATATTTTAATATGGGCCTTGTGAGGTTATTTTTATGACATTTAGACAAATAGCAAGTAAACAAATCTTTATCAAGAGCGTCGTATATTTCTGGTCATTGTCTTGGTAAAACTCAAAACTGTCTGCAATTCCTTATTTACCCGCTTTTTCTTTTACGTACACCATGAGAATATTTTAGTCCATTATACTAAATTATCAATAAAATTAATCCTTCCAACATCAGACGCAGCCCCAAACCTTGACTGATCCTCTACTATGTTTAACCGTATGGTTAAAATTTTTATTGCAAAATTCTTCATTCACTTTCCGCCTTCCATTTGAGACAAATAAATTAAATTGATTCTCATCGGTAACGAAAACCTTTAAGAAATGTTTATAATTAAAAAGTGCTAAACATCCCAATTTATTCTGTTAACCTATTAACCTTGCTCCAGAATGAAAAGTCTTTGGTTATTTGCTAACGCACAAAATTGAGGAGTTCTTTTATATATCTTTTGCTAATACATGGCATTTTTTGTGCTACTCTTCTATTTAATCTATTTTTTTCTCAAAACTCTTTAAATTTTTTCTGAGAGTACATTATTTTTCAAATTGAGTTTTAACATGACCTCTAGTTTTGGTGCAGATAAAAACGGGTCTTTTATTGTTTCTCTTAAAACATACCTTTCATCTTTGGAGCAAAGTTTATTTTTAGCTACTATACGTTCTTTATTGCAAATTTTTTTATCTTGTATATAATGCTTGATTATATCGTGCACTGTTGATTTATTTTTTAAGACGATTTGTGAAATTTGTCACTCGGATTTTTCTTTTAAATAATGATATATCACGAGCTGCATTTCTGCCAGTGTTGATTAATTCACTTTTCGAGAAATAATTATTTTTTAAGTTTTGCGTTTGACTGAAGTTATTCCAGTTATTCCAATAGTGATAAAAAGTTTAAAGCAGGAATAGCGGTTTACGGACCATGATTTACATTTTTTCTTTACTTGCCCAACTTTCGATGTGAGCTTGTTTTTATAGGTTTGTTACGATTTAAATTTGTTTCACCGTTATGTTCTAATTTTTTAATTTTGTTCGCCAAAAAATAATGTTTTGAAAAAAATATATATTGCTATTTCTTCATACATCTAACTTTTAAAAGACATTTTAACTGTCAAATCTGACTACTAAGTGCCAAAACTTACAAATCTTTTAAAAAATGTAGAAAAGCGACATCTTACGAAAATATTTCTAACTAAACTTATTTGTAGGTCATAAAGAAGCTTTCAATACCTATTCAACGTTTTATCTATTATTAAAAATAATTAATAAATAAAAGAGATATTAAAAGACAACATGTTTAAAAAGATTTATTATACAGTGTTATTTATGCTAACATGTTCATTAGGACGTGTCGAAAAATGTAGATCGTATTCTAAGAAGTCTCGAAAATTGCATGGGTTGGTCAACGTCACCCAAAAATATTTAAGGAAAAAAAGGATGTCTTCCTCTCCCGCAAGGACAAACTTGTTTCTTGAGGAAAACAGTAAAAATAACGATCTTAAAATGCTTTGATTTTTGTAAGAGAAACGGGAGCGGGCCAGTTTTCTGCTTGTCAAATGTTTTTATTGTCAAAATGCTGTAATTTTTCCAGTATTATTTATATACTGTATTTGGGATACAAAATAGTGTTTTTTAAGATTAAATTATTTGTTTTTGTACGGAACGTTGTTATTTTAAGCTTATTTACCTTAGTTGTTCTTAGCCCATATTTTGCTGAATTTTTTAACAGAGTTTTATGTTTATACAGAATTTTGTATACAGAATTTCATACATACAGACAACTGCACCGAACCCAAATAAAACTACATATGTCTTACACTTTAACTAAAAATGTCTTGCCAAACACGATGCCACTTTCGATTTTAACCATAGTGTCCTGTGTGAAGGATATTCGAATCTATAGGTAGACTCAAGATAGCACAGAACTTGTGATTGTTTAACTTTTGGTGGTACTGATTATAGTGATATCGTTTTAATTAAGTTTAGTGAATCAAAAGGGGTATTATCTTTATCTAGGATTGACCGTTGCTCAAAATACAAATAAAAAACCGTACAGTATTTCCTATGTATGCTACACTTAAGCCTTTTCCACATGGAGCAATTGAAAAGTAATGCAAATGCAACGCAACAGCTTAAAAAGTTTCAAAACACTTCAATTTTAAACTGAACTGCAACCTACGCTTTCAGATGAGCAAGTCACGTCGCAACGCAACATTGAAAAATTCACAACAACACAAACACTTATTTAATGGAACCTTTGTTAAATAAATATAAAAAATAAATTGAGGATAAAAAAAGATATTTCTTTACTTCCTGCACTTATTTCATATTTATTAACTGATTAATTATTTTCATAGTAGACAACACAAATCGCAAACGTTACAAATTGCCGATTCAAATTGCAGCACGACGTGTTGCATAGAACTGGTTGCGAATGCGTTAAAAACTTGTTGAGTACAAGTTGTTTCATGTGAAGGTTTCGGTATAAATACATTGGTTAACAAATTTTGTTGCAGTTGCATTAGTTTTCAATTGCTCCATGTGGAAAAGGCCTTAAACTTATGTATACCGCGATGCTATGAAGCATAGTTTGCATGAAATGCAACCCTGTGTTTGTAATGCTGGAGAGCAGGATGAGAGAGCAGCCAAACAGTATGTGGAATGAGCGTGAAGTAAAGCTCATTACAGAGTTCTTTGAGCTGTTGATTTTACTATGCTACGCTTGTACAATAGGGTGCTCTTGATTCATTGGATATTTAGGTATATGATTGTTACAATCCGTGCTCTCATGCTATTATGCTGGCCATAGAGAATACCCCTAATAAATTTCATATATTTTTAATACGCATTTTTATTATATTTTCAAAAAGGTGTTAAGTAAACAAATTACAAAAATTGATACTTTAACACAATATTTTGCAATAACTTTGAGAGTAATTGCCGAATTTAGAGCACTTTTGAAACTTATTAGCATTTTAATTATATTGGCTTAGACAATAATTACACAAACGGCAAAACAAAAAACTCAAAAATTCAGTTTTCTCAAAACTATGAAAATAGAGACCCTATGTTTTGACGTTGTACGGGAGCTATTTGATAACTTTTAAAAAATATTAATATTTGATTCTAAATCTCGGGCATCAGAAGTAGTAACAAAGATGATTCTCTCAAAATGGATTCTTCAAATATTTCTTAGCGAAATATTTCTTAAAATATTTATTTAAAACTCCAGGAAAAGATTTAGATTTTTTTTTCCTATTTTGATATATTACAAAAAAACCTTCCAAGCATGAAATTAAAAAATTTTGTTCGTATCTCCTATATGGTTATTATTTCTTTAACTCAAAATTGTAGTATAACATATTTGTCAATTCTTAGGTGAGGTGCTTAACGAAATAATAAATTTCATGCTATGAAGTAAAATATTTTTTAAAGTTGAAATTGAAAAAAAAAGGGTTGTCTTAAAATATTTTTTGAAAGAGATACTCCTAAACAGTGTAATGCTCGGAAATATTTGTAAAATCTTTATTGAGAAAATATATCTTCGGTACCACTTTTGATGCCTGATATATAAAACCTCATATGTAATAATCTTTTTCAAAAAAATAAAAAAAATTGCGTTCAAGTAAACATATCTCACAAACCAAAAAATGCATACGCGAAGAATATGCAAATTATTAATTAAAAATTAAGGAAAACGCAAACACTTAAATTAATATCACCAAAATTTATACAATCAGATAGCAATCAAAAGTTGTGGCTATATCAAGTGTACCTTCAAATTCGAACATCCTTCACACACGACACTATGGATAAAAACTGAGAGTGGCATCGTATTTGGCAAGATATTGTTATTAAAAGCCTATATTAACTTTTGATTTAAGACTTAAATTTGGAACTTAGAACACACAATATGAGATTGCTATTTATATTAAATACAGTTAAGCCACTCCGATTTACCTCAAAAGCATTGTACTAAACTTTTGCGATGCTAGCAGGGAATCAAGTTCAACTGAAAAGTCAAATTTTTCTCTTAATCTATTAATCATTCCTAGTGATATTCTTCTATTAACTTCATAATTTTGACAACTTTTGTGTAAATTATAGGTATTTTCAACATTCCATATACCAGGAAATCTGTATTTTATATTAAAAATGTTGTGCTTGTGTTGAAAGTTTTGCCAACGCTGTGCACCACTTACCTAAAGTAACGCTAAATCCAATTCAATGAATAATGTTGCCTCAAAAAAATGCAAATTTGGGTTACATATTTATTTTTTTTTATCCATTTTTCTGGAAAACCGTAAACCAATATCGTAAGAACATCCAACAAGAATTCAGATATATGTTACATAAACAACAGTTGCTCAGATGACCCTTCCATACTTCTTCATATATTTGTGCGATTTCAAAAATAAAAATAAATTTTTCTTGTTTTTTTTTAATAAAATTTTTATAACTTGTGCTGCAAAAAGTGCAATTTAAAATTGATACTCACTACAAGTATGTTCTTTATAAAAATACAAAATTATAAAATATTTAGTATTCAATAAAATGGTAATAACACAACCTTCTCAAAACAAGGAGATTTTTGTAAACATCTAGGTATCAGGCACCCTGTATACAAGGACATATTAAAGTATTACATATTAACGCTAAGTATACACCCTATCTAATGAGTGCTGTCAATGATGTGGATTCAAAAGTTTAAAACAAAACTTTTTTGGCATCATGCTAATTATATTGCATAGGAAGTAAAAAAAAATATTTTCAACAAATCCCTGTTTGAAAAAAGTATTGCATGGAATGAGAAATAAATAAATTAATAAGTAATGTTTATTACAGCAAATAGACTTGCTTTGTTCAGTTTTCGATGTGTTCTGAGAATTTATATTTTCATTTTCAAATCTTTAATTCAAACAATAAAAAAACGATAACGAATAAATTCATCATCAGCAAGATTCAAATTAAAACAAATAAGGTAAAAATTATTAATTAACTGGTAATACAATAATACAATTAAAAAAAATGTTATACTAATTATTGATAATATTTTATATATTGACCTTTATAAAATAACCCTTTTGTATATTTAAAGTAAATTTTTGTTAAACCGTGTTATTTAAAGTGGAAGTTTTCACGACTTTTTGATTTTATCTTGATTTTTATGTAAAATTGATAGCTTGTTGCCCTAAAAATCTTCGGCATTTTCACAAACTTGAGACTCATCACCACAAAAAATAGACATAAGCTTGATGTTTTGTTAATTAAAAGTTTTGCAAGCGGCCAAAATGTAGCTACTGCTAAGAAGTAAACTAAAAAATTGCATACTGTGAGTACTTTTTAAAACTGGCAACTTGATATGCACGCCAGTTGGGTTTGACTGCCAGGTATGGGATCAGGATTGTCATAAGATCAATATTTTATATAGTTCTGAAAGCAAAGAGTTTTGAAAGTAGTTTTTTTTTCAGTAAAAACTTCTAACGCTAAAATTTGTTCAATATCTGACTTTGATTTATTTTAATTAAATTAAGGGGCAAGTCTTTAAAAAATTATGTGAAAAAAGTTCTAGATACATATAAATGTTCTAGATAAAATATTTTGATTAGTATTAACATTTTTATTTTTGCATCTAGGAATTTTTTTAAATGCTATTTATTTCTATATTATAAATAAGCAAACAAAAGAAAAATTTGTAAAAACATAACTATATGAAATTTTTTAAGATTTCGAAATGTTCTCCAATAATTACCAAATAGATTTTTTTTGTCTTGGTTATGCTAGGAAAACATGTTTGGTGAACTGATTTTGTTGTTAGTGTTTTACGAATAAATGAGACATTAAATTTGTCTCCTGCTCATTTTTTAGCTCTCACGCCAAATATCTTTGTTTGCTGTTGGAAACGGCAATCATACCAAACATTTCCATTTTATAACTAAATTTTATATATTTTTCAAAAAAAGCATAACCAGGAAACGAATATTTGATCAGAGAAGAAAATGAACAAAATTAAACAGCACACTCGCATATCAAGGGCATTAGACAAGATTTATATTTCAAAAGTTATAAAAAGAATTTTTTTAGAGTTATAAAAATTATTATGTTGGTAAAGATTTTGTGTTACTTAGTTGTGGTGGCCCATACGTTTATAAATGCATAAAATTTTAATATTAGATTAAATGCTGTAAAAGAAGTGAAAAAACAGTACCTTGTTAATGTTGAAATGTAAAAATATAAAGTCTGATTTAGTCTGCTTGGTGGTTTATTCTGTAAAGCAACCTCTTGCTTCATTAACTAGTTTGGCACAAAGCTTAAATATATGAATATTATTTATTGTATATTTTTTAGAATGTTGATTTTCTTGGATTTAAATACAAATTCTAAATGTTTGGTGGTTTAAATCATTCTTGATTTTAAATACAAATTCTAGTTGCTTGATAGTATAAAATTGTATATTGAGCTTTAGGTCAGGTTCGAACAATTAATTGCTC
>OY986439.1:78358439-78502200 GCA_963920525.1 Dichetophora obliterata | reverse complement strand
TATAAGTATAAGTATAAGTATAAGTATAAGTATAAGTATAAGTATAAGTATAAGTATAAGTTAAGTATAAGTATAAGTATAAGTATAAGTATAAGTATAAGTATAAGTATAAGTATAAGTATAAGTATAAGTATAAGTATAAGTATAAGTATAAGTATAAGTATAAGTATAAGTATAAGTATAAGTATAAGTATAAGTATAAGTATAAGTATAAGTATAAGTATAAGTATAAGTATAAGTATAAGTATAAGTATAAGTATAAGTATAAGTATAAGTATAAGTATAAGTATAAGTATAAGTATAAGTATAAGTATAAGTATAAGTATAAGTATAAGTATAAGTATAAGTATAAGTATAAGTATAAGTATAAGTATAAGTATAAGTATAAGTATAAGTATAAGTATAAGTATAAGTATAAGTATAAGTATAAGTATAAGTATAAGTATAAGTATAAGTATAAGTATAAGTATAAGTATAAGTATAAGTATAAGTATAAGTATAAGTATAAGTATAAGTATAAGTATAAGTATAAGTATAAGTATAAGTATAAGTATAAGTATAAGTATAAGTATAAGTATAAGTATAAGTATAAGTATAAGTATAAGTATAAGTATAAGTATAAGTATAAGTATAAGTATAAGTATAAGTATAAGTATAAGTATAAGTATAAGTATAAGTATAAGTATAAGTATAAGTATAAGTATAAGTATAAGTATAAGTATAAGTATAAGTATAAGTATAAGTATAAGTATAAGTATAAGTATAAGTATAAGTATAAGTATAAGTATAAGTATAAGTATAAGTATAAGTATAAGTATAAGTATAAGTATAAGTATAAGTATAAGTATAAGTATAAGTATAAGTATAAGTATAAGTATAAGTATAAGTATAAGTATAAGTATAAGTATAAGTATAAGTATAAGTATAAGTATAAGTATAAGTATAAGTATAAGTATAAGTATAAGTATAAGTATAAGTATAAGTATAAGTATAAGTATAAGTATAAGTATAAGTATAAGTATAAGTATAAGTATAAGTATAAGTATAAGTATAAGTATAAGTATAAGTATAAGTATAAGTATAAGTATAAGTATAAGTATAAGTATAAGTATAAGTATAAGTATAAGTATAAGTATAAGTATAAGTATAAGTATAAGTATAAGTATAAGTATAAGTATAAGTATAAGTATAAGTATAAGTATAAGTATAAGTATAAGTATAAGTATAAGTATAAGTATAAGTATAAGTATAAGTATAAGTATAAGTATAAGTATAAGTATAAGTATAAGTATAAGTATAAGTATAAGTATAAGTATAAGTATAAGTATAAGTATAAGTATAAGTATAAGTATAAGTATAAGTATAAGTATAAGTATAAGTATAAGTATAAGTATAAGTATAAGTATAAGTATAAGTATAAGTATAAGTATAAGTATAAGTATAAGTATAAGTATAAGTATAAGTATAAGTATAAGTATAAGTATAAGTATAAGTATAAGTATAAGTATAAGTATAAGTATAAGTATAAGTATAAGTATAAGTATAAGTATAAGTATAAGTATAAGTATAAGTATAAGTATAAGTATAAGTATAAGTATAAGTATAAGTATAAGTATAAGTATAAGTATAAGTATAAGTATAAGTATAAGTATAAGTATAAGTATAAGTATAAGTATAAGTATAAGTATAAGTATAAGTATAAGTATAAGTATAAGTATAAGTATAAGTATAAGTATAAGTATAAGTATAAGTATAAGTATAAGTATAAGTATAAGTATAAGTATAAGTATAAGTATAAGTATAAGTATAAGTATAAGTATAAGTATAAGTATAAGTATAAGTATAAGTATAAGTATAAGTATAAGTATAAGTATAAGTATAAGTATAAGTATAAGTATAAGTATAAGTATAAGTATAAGTATAAGTATAAGTATAAGTATAAGTATAAGTATAAGTATAAGTATAAGTATAAGTATAAGTATAAGTATAAGTATAAGTATAAGTATAAGTATAAGTATAAGTATAAGTATAAGTATAAGTATAAGTATAAGTATAAGTATAAGTATAAGTATAAGTATAAGTATAAGTATAAGTATAAGTATAAGTATAAGTATAAGTATAAGTATAAGTATAAGTATAAGTATAAGTATAAGTATAAGTATAAGTATAAGTATAAGTATAAGTATAAGTATAAGTATAAGTATAAGTATAAGTATAAGTATAAGTATAAGTATAAGTATAAGTATAAGTATAAGTATAAGTATAAGTATAAGTATAAGTATAAGTATAAGTATAAGTATAAGTATAAGTATAAGTATAAGTATAAGTATAAGTATAAGTATAAGTATAAGTATAAGTATAAGTATAAGTATAAGTATAAGTATAAGTATAAGTATAAGTATAAGTATAAGTATAAGTATAAGTATAAGTATAAGTATAAGTATAAGTATAAGTATAAGTATAAGTATAAGTATAAGTATAAGTATAAGTATAAGTATAAGTATAAGTATAAGTATAAGTATAAGTATAAGTATAAGTATAAGTATAAGTATAAGTATAAGTATAAGTATAAGTATAAGTATAAGTATAAGTATAAGTATAAGTATAAGTATAAGTATAAGTATAAGTATAAGTATAAGTATAAGTATAAGTATAAGTATAAGTATAAGTATAAGTATAAGTATAAGTATAAGTATAAGTATAAGTATAAGTATAAGTATAAGTATAAGTATAAGTATAAGTATAAGTATAAGTATAAGTATAAGTATAAGTATAAGTATAAGTATAAGTATAAGTATAAGTATAAGTATAAGTATAAGTATAAGTATAAGTATAAGTATAAGTATAAGTATAAGTATAAGTATAAGTATAAGTATAAGTATAAGTATAAGTATAAGTATAAGTATAAGTATAAGTATAAGTATAAGTATAAGTATAAGTATAAGTATAAGTATAAGTATAAGTATAAGTATAAGTATAAGTATAAGTATAAGTATAAGTATAAGTATAAGTATAAGTATAAGTATAAGTATAAGTATAAGTATAAGTATAAGTATAAGTATAAGTATAAGTATAAGTATAAGTATAAGTATAAGTATAAGTATAAGTATAAGTATAAGTATAAGTATAAGTATAAGTATAAGTATAAGTATAAGTATAAGTATAAGTATAAGTATAAGTATAAGTATAAGTATAAGTATAAGTATAAGTATAAGTATAAGTATAAGTATAAGTATAAGTATAAGTATAAGTATAAGTATAAGTATAAGTATAAGTATAAGTATAAGTATAAGTATAAGTATAAGTATAAGTATAAGTATAAGTATAAGTATAAGTATAAGTATAAGTATAAGTATAAGTATAAGTATAAGTATAAGTATAAGTATAAGTATAAGTATAAGTATAAGTATAAGTATAAGTATAAGTATAAGTATAAGTATAAGTATAAGTATAAGTATAAGTATAAGTATAAGTATAAGTATAAGTATAAGTATAAGTATAAGTATAAGTATAAGTATAAGTATAAGTATAAGTATAAGTATAAGTATAAGTATAAGTATAAGTATAGGTATAAGTATAAGTATAAGTATAAGTATAAGTATAAGTATAAGTATAGGTATAAGTATAAGTATAAGTATAAGTATAAGTATAAGTATAAGTATAAGTATAAGTATAAGTATAAGTATAAGTATAAGTATAAGTATAAGTATAAGTATAAGTATAAGTATAAGTATAAGTATAAGTATAAGTATAAGTATAAGTTTAAATATAAGTAAGTATAAGTATAAGTTAATTTTTATCTTAGGATTTAGTTTAAGTCATACAAGAAATCAATTGACCTTGTCAGGTCAAGTAGTCAATTGCTATTTATTCTGGTGGCACCAACTGTTTGTAACAATTTCGTTATATAATTAATACATGAAATAAATGTAATTAACAACTCGTATGTAATCGATGCTCTTGTGCCATCCTGTTACTTTATTTCGTATTTTTTTTTTGTTAATGGAGCAGATTACTAATTCATACAAAACTTTTATTTTATGGAAAAAAGGATAATGTGTCCTTTTTGCATGATTGCTCCTGCCACTCTGTAGCTTTTAGTGTTCATTTGGTTTTGCCTTTTATTTAATCACAATTTTGTTTGTTTTTATATTGTTCTTGTTGTTTTCGTTGTTTTGTTTTGTTTTGTTTGGCATAAGGCTTTTTTTTTTATTTTTGTAACTTTTAATGCGAATGGGACGTGCAGAGAATTTTTGAACAGTTGGCTCGACCTCCAATAGTGAATTTAATATGTTTGTTGGTGATGGCGTGTGAGTAAGTTTTAATATGCGTGCATGTGGGAGATGCTTGTGAGTGTGGGTGTGAGTTACAGCTAAGTGGTTGCCAAAAATGAGAGAAGTCGAAAAAAGGAAGCAACTGAAATCATCCAAAAAATACTTTAAGACCACAAACTTTGCAGCTTTAGATGCATATGTGTGTGTTTATTTCTCTTATTTTGTCTTTTCTTGTCTTGTCCGCTTTTAGCGTAAATAAGTTCTGTTTCGTGCTGCACATACTTAAGTGACCAAGAGAAGGACACAGCCACGTAAGAAAACATCAATACAAATACAATCCACAAAAAAGGAATTATTAGAAATTTACTTCATTTGTAAGCTTTTCAAACTTTTTTTCCTTGGCTATGGCAATTAATTTATTAACGTTGCGAATTTGTTATGCTTTGTATCATTAATGCTTATACTTTGAAGCTCTACTTTTTGTTTGCTAAAGTCAATTTTTACTTATTGTGAGCTTTTAGTTTTGTGGTGTCTAATTGGAAATGTTTTATATGCTGCTCATGTTAACTTGAAATCAGGATAAATTTTTGCAGGATGTATGGATTGCATGTTGTTGCATAGAAAGTAATGTTTTTTTTCCAGCAAATCGTTTCAAATATTTTATTTAAAGCGGTGACTATGATTACTCAATGAAAAAACACTCACGCAGAAAAGAGTTAGATTTCTGCTCAAAACTTGAATAAAAAAACAATTTTCCGTCATGGCGTAAATATTTACTGTTGTTTAATCCTGGATAACCAATCATATTCTTGATACGTTTTAACCCATGTCAGTCGATTCAACTAACACGCTCTAAAACTCGTTTTTGTGGAGCTGATGGTACATAAAATATATTAAAAGCTATTGAGTATGAAAAAACTATGTAAATTTTACTAGAAATCAAAAAAACATTAATATTGGTCTTTGGTTTTTTTCTTATTTTTGACATATTATGATAAGTTCTTCATTTCATCAGTTCGAGATATATCAGATAAGATTATTGAAAAAAAAAAAACTAGTAAATAAACATAGAAAATTTAAAAGGCTTTTCTATCAGTATGTAAATAAAGCATTATTTATTATATTTATTATAAGGATTTGTTGTATGAAAAGAAAATTGAGTTTTAATCAAGTGACAAATAAAATTCAGTATATAAATATAATACATAAAAAAAAAATAACAAGTACATGTAAAAAGTACAATATTTTCATTTCTAATACTCCCACTATATATTGGCTTGTATAATATAAAACAATTAAAAACAAGAAAAATATTTGTAAAAATCTTATATCAATTTACAAAAATCTTAAATTTCCAACTAAGTTGAGTGATTTTCTCAAATATTGGAAGACTGGCTTTGATAATGACTTAGTCAACAAATCTGCTCTTTGTTTAGTGGTTTTTACATAATTAAGATCAAATTCTTTGTTTTTATATTGTTCCCTTATAAAGTGAAATCGAACATCTATATGTTTTGTTCTATTGTGGAACTCGGGATTCTTGATTAGTTTTATTGAGCTTTGGTTATCCTATAAAACTTTGCATCCGTGTACTTCATAATTTATTTCATTCATAAGTCTTTTGATCCAAATTAATTCCTTTACAGCTTCAGATGCCGCTATATATTCTGCCTCAGTTGTTGACAAAGAAACAGAATGTTGTCGTTGCGACTGCCATGCCACAGTACAAGTTACCAACTGAGCTACCATACCAGATGTTGATCTTCGATTTTCTACATTACCAGCAAAATCAGAATCTGAGAATAATTAAAGTCTAGATTATTTTGTTTGGTGTACAAGAAACCATAGTTTATTGTTCCTTTGAGATATCGTAGTACTCGTTTTGCTCCATTTATGTGCGTGATATTTAATTTTTCCATGTACCTTTGCATTGATATACTCTTACAATCATCCATGTTAAAGCGACTTAATACCTTCTGGGTATACTGAGATTGGTAAAGAAATAATGATCCATCATCCATTATCTTCATTTGAAATCCCAAAAATTTTTAAATTTTGCATTCTTTAATTTCAAAACTATTTTGCTAGTGTTTCATCAATTCCATTGCAAGTTTTGAATCATTTGATACTATTAAACCATCATCAACATAAATTCCAAGCACTAATTTTGACTCATTACTATATTTAAAATATACACAAGTGTATGCGGTACTAACTTTCATATTAAATTTGTCTAAGACTGCACCAAACTTTTTATTAAAGCATCTTGGTGCTTGCTTTAACCCATATAGACTTTTAATAATCTGCAAACCTTGTTTTTACCTTAACCAAGAGGTTGCTTCATATAAATTTCTTCGTCTAATTCCCCATACAAAAATGCAGTTTTATTATCAAATTGCTTAATTGTCATACCTTGATTAAGAGCAAATGATAAAATCACTTGAATATCACTTGAATATCGCATGAAGCAAAATTACGAAGGGCACGACGAGACAAGTGCCTATCAATCTTGTACAATTTTGCTCGATCACGGATGCTGTAATTCGGCCCCAGTTTTACTATGGTTTAGCACTTAAAATATTTAAACCTATCATTTGCACAAAAGAAAAATTAAGAAAATCGTAAATTTTTCCAATAATTTGTGCATAAAAGTTTATGTTTCTGTTCAAAAGGGCCTAAATACGCATACTGAAAAATGGTTTTTGAAGATATCTGAACAAAAGGGACTAATTTCCATGCAAGGTTTTAGGTTTTGTAAAATATTTAGACTCAATTACAAGTTCCCTTTATGGTAAGAAACTGATTATTCAATGAATGAAAGTCCTCAATGAATCCTCATTACTTCAATTAGAAACTGACGAAGAATGTGAACGTATTGAGCCCGACATAGGGTACTTACGTGTTCAGTGAATTAATTATTTCTGTGCAAACTTCTTATGTATAATTTATTGTTGTGTTTATTTTAAAAAAAAGCTTAAAAACCCTATCAAAAATGCCTATTTCTTCAGTGACTGCACAAAAGGATATATTTTTAAATTTGTAATTTCTATAACTTTGAAACATTTAAAATTTTTTTATCCATGCTTACATCTTATATTAGCTGTTGTCTCAGAATTGTAAGCACAACAAATTCAAGTCTTTTTTTTTTAGTTTTCTTCAACTTTATATAATGTCGAAATAAGCTCTTTTGAACAGACACTCATCAAATACAAAAAATTGTGCGATTACGTTGCTTACTCAATCCCCAAAAATACAAAAATGCAAAATAAAAATAAAAAACGACATAACGGGGTGCTAAAGCATAGTCTTTAGCTATTTTGTGAAAAAAATTACAAAAAAGAAAACTCGGAACAAAAAGCTATAGCTGTTAGAACTTGATGTTTTTTCAAAAATCCTCAAAGTGCCTGTTTTGGGCAAACACACAAATAAAAAAGCATTAGAAATTTAAAAAAATTATTTATATAATTTAAAATGATTTCAATAATTTAAAAAATATTTCTGATTTTCGTTTTAACGTTTCGTTTTTTCGTTTTAATAGTAAATTTAAATATTTTAAAATAGCAACTCGACAACATAACCAAAGTGAAATATAACTGTTAAATTGACGTTACTAAACTAGTAATTAATACGCTAATGGACAATCTTGATCACAAATGTATTTAGTTGGAACTGCGACCAGATAAATAGTAATTTCAAAATCAAAAGTTTTTATTGTTTTTATAAGCTAAAATGCGAGAGGCGATATTGTGGTATTTTGAAATTCGGTTGTGTTGTCTTAAGCTTTAATAACAGCATCCTACAGCTCTTCTTCCGCTACACACGCTTGTGATCTTTGTAGTATACCTGCCCCAACATAAAATCGAAATCTCTGCCGAAGCCTTTATGTTATCTGTGATCTGAAAGCATAGGTTTCAATTCAGCTCAAAATTGAAGAGGTTTGTAACTTTTTACGCTATTGCATTGTAGTAGCCTTAATGCTAATATATTAGATTTTTATACTTTCTAAATACTAAAGAGGGGGTTTAGAGGTTAACCCCATAGGCATTCGTCTACGAGGCTACTTTGCGGTATAGTAAATGTCTTTCTTAAACAATAATAATTTAATAAAAACTTCAAATAAGTAAAAATATATGTCATTGGTAAAGTGTAAGTGTAAATCCTTAAAACCAAGTTGACAAATACCCAGAAAAATAAAAACGCTGTTTTAATACGAAAAAAAGATTTTCATAAATGGGCCATTTTAATTTTTTTGTACAAAACACAATTATCTCCTTTTTCATAACTTGAAATGATGAATAATTTGTTAAAATTCCTTTAAATACCTAGAAAATTAAACAACTTGTTTTGCATTTCAGAGATTTATACTAAAAGTTGTAAATGCTCTAAAAAATGCTTATTTAAAAAAACACTAACAGTTCCGAGCGCAATAAAAAATATATAAGGGTTAATATCATCTTCAGATCGATAAGGTAAATCGATATGAACTTAATCGAAATACTTGAGAATTATTTCGATACATGTGTACATGTGTATGGTACTTTTAAAGTCATTATTTCTCTAAAGAGAAGAAGAAATCTGCTAGATTTGAGCTCAGTAGTCCTTAATTAGCGTATTGTTGTTATTATTATTTTATTGTTATTTGACACCAACATTTACTGTTGTCCATTGCTAATATAGAGTCATTTTTCATTATGTGAAGCAGTCGGTTTTGGATCATAACTTTTAACAAACTATTACTGTTCGACATAAAATTAACTACAACTCCGACATGTACTATATTTTATCTACTGCTATTAGTTGTATAAATTTCGCCATGCTAATTGCAATATTTACAAAATCTAAATTTTAATTATTTTCAATAACAAAAGAATATTTGTTCCACTTTCTGATATGCAACTTCATGCTAGTTAGTGGCTGTGGACGTGTTTGTGTTTTGTTGTTGCACAAAACACTACTTAAACCTCATTGGAAAGTGACACGTTTTGTTGTATGTAGACGATACTGTACTCGGTTCATGTTGATGTTGTTGTGGCTGGTGTGTTTTTGTTGGTGGTGGTGGTGTTGCTTTTATGTCTGCTATCAAAGTATTATTATTATGATCACTGCAAATTGTTGTAGTTGGCCTAATGATAACATCAGACAGTTACATGCAAAGCTAAATGTATGCATAATATTAAATAGGTATTTATTAGAGAGTCCCGAAATCCCGTTGGTTATTCACAATCACGGCACTAAAATTCAGAGTTATAAATTCCCAAGATTACTTCGAAAATATAAAACGGTAAATTCAAAGAATATATAGGAAATATATTTTTAATTTTTTTTTTAATTGTCTTATTTTAAGAACCTAAAACTAGCTATGCCATAAAAAAACCTTCACACATTTTGTGCAGCATTTAAAACTTAAAAAAATGGTTTGGTGCTCATATCTTTTTTTTACATATGGTTATGTTATACGTAAACTTTTTCTCTATACCTTTTGATAAAAGACAGTTTGGGAATATAGCTGTATGCAATCGGTTAATCATACACCAAGTTTAATACACAGAAATTCCTCACGGAACAAAAAAATTTATTGTGTCTGAGCAGAACTTAATTAAATTTAGCGAGTTTTAAAAAGCAAAAATTGTGCCGTTCGCGGGGCATAAAAATTAGTAGAGCTATTCGAAACAAATTATTTAATTTTTTCAAATAAAAAAAGTGGAGTATTAATTTTTCTGAAGATATTTTTTTGTAAGAAATTAGTTTTCGTTTTTATTCTTTTAGTTTTAGATAAATTTTAGATATTGCTTTCGCTCTTTGTAAGCTCTTGGTGCATCATAAATTTGGAAGAGGTTTGAAAGATTCATACAATGAACTTTACCGGAAAAAAATATTATAAACAAATAAGAGAGAACTAAATGATCTTTTATCTCTTAGGATTTCAGGCCAAAAGAGGATTCCAAACAATAGAACAATATTCAGTTATACAACGAACCAAAAAAAAATTCTATTAATATATCCCAGCATGGAATATGATCTTGAAATAATATAATCATAAATTAAGAAATTAAGCATTTAATTGAGAGCCAAAAATAACACCCAAGTCCTTAGTTTTATTTTTTACGATTTAAAGCACTTAAAGTCAATGTGTAATTGAATAAAATACTATTTCTACATTTTGTATATGAAACTATGCAACATTTACTGATGTTAAAAATAAATAGAAAGACACCACTTATACGAAACTGAAAGGTCACTTTGAAGATTTGTGTAGTCATACGTATTCGAGATTCTATGAAAGAGTTTGACATCATCGGCATACATTAAACTTTTAGCAAATCTAAAATGTTAAGGTAAATCATTAATGAAAATTCAAACTAAATGAGGTCCGCAATGGCTACCTAGTGGATTACCTGCCGAAGCATCAATAGCAATGTCAGAGATAGTTGAACTAATCTTAACATAAAGTTTATTTTACTTAAGGCCATCAATAGATGATAGTTTTTTTAAAATCACAATTTCTAAACATTGATAAATTACTTCAGAAAATCTTGAAAACATGCCGTTTAAATTTTAAATCGAAATTCATAGCCGTTTGAAAGTTGAAAGCTTTTAAATTTGCAGCCGGCTTCCATCAAGATCAAAACTTTGAACATGTGTGTGCATGATAACTCAAACAAATTTCAACCAATCAACTCGAAATTTTTCTCACACATACTTTACAATATTGGCAAAAATATGCCAGAGCAGGATTTTTGAAAAAAAATTTTATAAAAAAATTTAAAGTTCTCTTTTCAAAAATATACAATTTTTTTGTTCTTAGCGCCATTTTCGAAAAAAAAATTTCAAAAACTGGCTCTGGCATATTGAAAAGAATGTAACGTAGATTTAAAATTTTTTTTTGCTTTGTTTCTTAAGGCCCCTATAGACGAGCAACTAATCAAACAACTGGTTGATCAACTGGTTTGTGTTTTTTCCTACAGACACAACTTTCAATTGGTGGTGGATGTTAAAATTCAGTTCAAAACATTTTATTTATAAAATGCCCATAGCAGAACTTCAACAAAAACCGAAGAAAAAAATTCAGTTTTCCGTTTAGTTGCTAAGTTTGCTAAAAACACAACTAGTTGATGAACTCGATGAGCTTCAGCCGAAAAAATCAAAACTTTTTGATTTTCAGCAACTGGTTGGAAAACTGGTTGAAAAACTGAAAAAACCAAAAACACACCTACACACTGCTTATTTTCATTAACCAGCAACCATTCTATCAACCAGTTGTGCGATTAGTTGCTCGTCTATAGGGGCCTTTATGAATAACGTTGACGCTAGGATGCACGCCAACTCTGAGATCAATCTTTACACTCTACGCTATAACTATATATACACACTGCGCGTCATTAGCTTAAGGATAGAAATACTTATTTGAAATTTTTCTAGTTAAAAAATTAAAGAAAGATTTTAATTTTTTTTTTTTTTAATTAATTAACATAAAGAAACAAAACAGAAATGAAGTAGAATAATCCGCTTCAGGCAGTATTGGACATTTTGTAATACTTAACTGAGCTTCGGCTTCAAAACAGAACTTGTTCGCCGCTTGCTTTACCAGAACACGATGTTTTTCGTTCTATTAAACAAAATTGATTGATAACAGCGAGAAAAGCATCGATCACACCTAACGCAGCAGAACATTGGCAAAGAGATTACGGGCTATTAATTTCATGCAAATGCAAGTTTTTACTGGGTATCTTAAAGCGCAAATGGTTAAGTTATCTTTGCGAATCATGAAAATTCCTTCTAAATGGCATTCAGTAGTTAGTGCATATTTTTAAATATTTTGTAGTAAATGCATGCTTTTGCATATTTTTCAAAAAATGCTTATTTCTGCATATTAATTGCGTATATTTTTTATACAATAAATTCATGTGGTTTTTGCATATTTTGCTTTTTTTGATTTGCCACCATTAAAATTCAATACGAAATATTTTGGAAAAAGATAACTTTGGATTATTAGGTTCTTTTAAATGCACTTTATTTTTTTTATAAATTAATTTTATATGTATTTAAAAATTAATTGTTTTTTTTTTTGTTAATTAAATGCAATATTTATTTATTAACCGATAACAAAAAAGAAGAAAAATATTTTTAATTGCATTTTTTACTTTTTTTTAGCGAATACTTAAGAGTTTTAAATGCATATTATATGCGCATATTTTCGATTTTTATGTTCAAATCGTGATATTTTGCAAATTTAATTTTTATTTTATGTGATTTCGGAGGGTATTTTTTCCATCATTTTAACTCGAATTTTTTAGAAATATTTAAGGTACTAGAAAAACAACGCCAGTATTTTATGCCAGGGCCGTTGTCAGGATTTACCCATGGGAGGGGATCTTGATGAAATTTTTTTTCAAAATTAATATATAGGTACAATTATTTGTTTCATTTAATTTTACTTTAAGTTTGCAAAAACTATTACACCAGCCAATATATTTACGAAAAACATGAATTTTGGAGGTTTTTGCAAAATGGCTTGGCTCACTGGCGATTATCGTAAAACAAGAGATACAAAATTTGTTGATATTTCGTTGGATAATCTCAAAATTTTCAATATGACACGATAGTGTTGATATATGGATTGAAGAGCTGATATTTTTCTAAAATACAAAATGATATTTTAAATTTTATGATGAGTAGTTCAGATTCTAGATCAATTATATTAAACACGTGCCAAAAACGTTAAAAACCCTGTAAATTGAAAATGTTACAATATAGGAGGAAACTGAGTACAGATTTGAAAGCAGGGTTAAACGGACATATACGAATAAGAATGGGTTTACCAGATACGAAATTTGTATACTAGTATTATTTATCCAAACATATCTGAATATAAGACGACTGCTATTATTTTGTTCGCAACTGCATATAAAATAAAAAAAAACTAAACGTAAAATTGAAATGCAAATAATTGTCCTAATATTTTAATTTTGAAAATATTTACTGACTAACAGCCCTATTCTGGCAGCTTAACTAAGCTCAACACATTAACAAAATAGTTAATATTAACAATTTGTTAAAGTTTCGTATTCTGCTGCAAATTTAAAAGCTCTTTTCCTTAAAATTTTGTTAATAACAGAAAGAGTCTTAACAACGAATAAAATGTATGTGCTTAGATAGAAAATTGTTGTGAAAATAATAAAAAAAAATACAAATTATAATATAATATTAAGTTTAAATACATTAAACTGAAAAATAGAAGAATTTTTTACTTATTGTAAGTGTTGATAATGAAATCTTTCAGTAGCCGTGGCAAATTTTTCAAGCGCTTGCGAAGGCAGAAGCTGCACTTGAAGCATCTGTTTATATATCGCATCTCTTCTTTCAATAGGCATATCGATTTTCACCATGCATGGTGAACTTTAAAAGCTTTTTAAGCTTTTATGTTGTTAATGATTTTTAAGAATACTAACATTTACATAACATAACAATCAGCTTAATAAGAGCACCTTAACTATTTCTTGTTAAGCTAACAACCAGAATAGGGCTGTAAGGCCCTGGCATAAAATACTGGCATTATTTTTTAATTACCTTAAATATTTCTACAAAATTAGATTTGAAATGATTGAAGAAATACCCTTCGAAATCACATTTTTCTAGTAGATCATTCAGTTTTACTAAGATATACCACAAAATAATAATAATGAAAAACATAAACATCATCGCAACAGACCAACAACAACACCAATACTACCATAAAACAAACGTAATCACATCATTACTAGTAATCATATTTACAAATTAATAATCATTATAATCATCAGCAGAAAAAACAACAATAACAACAATCAAATATCATAAGAATGCAAGAAACAATAATCAACAAAACTACCACCAATAGTAAAAGTAAAAACAACAAGGAAATATCCCCATAAGCAACACAATAAAATTAAACTAATTTTTTTGTTGTTACTTAAAAATAATTTTATTTTTTATTCTTTAATAACTTTTATTGAAATTAATTTTGTAAAAATTAAAAAAAGCTTCGCTTCAAAAAATTAATTTTTATAATAAATAAAAAAGTCTCTTATTATAATTTCAATAAATATTAAGAAAATTCCTTTTTTTGGAGTTTTTGATAATTTTTACTGCAGAAGGAAATGCAGAAACTATGAAACCTAAACAACACATCATAACTCCAAGCGTTCTGCTGTTCATGACATAAATTTCAAGTCATTTCGTTCTGCTGCGCTCTTCTCTGTCGACTCAAGCATAACATTGATTCGGTTTTCTTTTGTTTTTGTTCTGCTCACCCGACGAGTGCTCTCTGTAGTGTTACGTTTGTTCTAATGAATGAAAGCCGAACATTACCAATGCTTGCTCCACAAATCAGTGTTCTGAAATGCATTTCAAGCGCACTCGTGCAGAGGTTTAGTACCTTTAAAACTTTGATATTAATTGCAAAAAGATGATAAAATCAAAAATGATAGTATCGAACTCATAAAATTAACCAACATGTTTTCCGTTAACATGATAAATCAAATTATAGACGAATTCATAATTTTTGTTTTGTGCAATGACTTGCAAATATTTTTATTAAACCAAACTTATATATTTGAATTAAATGACTGATGAAAGAAAGTTCTACCAAAAGTTTCGGCTAGTTTCGGCTATTCGAAAATAGCCTCAATATGATCGAATATCCAAAACTAGCCGAAACTGACAAAAAGGGTCGAAACTGGCCGTAGCCGATACCGAAACCGAATGTTCGGTCGGACAATCATTAGTATAAGGACACTTAAGATAAATTCAATAGTCGACAGACAGGGCTACCAGATGTTTTGAACACCTTGTCCCCTTTTGCCACTTCGAAAATCCCCAAAAATCTCCAAAACCCACCCAGATCCCCGAAAAGATTCGATTTTTGAAATTTTTTGTTTATATATTTATTAACTGATGTAGCTTTTGTATAAAAAAAATGTTTATGCAGCAATATTTGAATCATGAATCATGACAGTTTCAATATAATAAGTATACATTTATTTAGCATATAACTTATATGCTTATAAGCATTTCAAATTTAAATAGCAAAAATAGTTCGACATCCTGAATAAAAAAAAAACTTAAGTTAACATTTCAAAAATACAATAGAGCAAGGAGTTATTACTAAACTATAATTTTTTAAGATAGATAACCATTAAAATTCATTTGCTCCATAAAAATACTCCATCACAGTAAACCATTAACTGCTTGAAAGACGTCAATTTTATGTTGCTTAGTTAAGTCTCCTTTTTTTTTTTTGGATACATATTTGCCAAATTAAAATGAGTTAACATATCTGCTGTTGGGAAAAAATTGCGGCAGCATACAGAAAATACATTTTAAAAAAGCCACAGTTTCGATAGTATCGTAAGTACAGACGTAGAATTTTTTTTTATACAGTAATAGAGAAAAATTCTTGTTTTTTATTTATATTTTACAAAACTATTTTAAAACATTTCATCTTCTAAATAAAAATGATTCAAAAACGAATTTGTTTTTGTAGTTGCCTTCTTCAAACTTACTTGATCTAAAAAGCCCTCAATTAAATTCTTGTTAAAATTTGTTTTGTTTTATAAAAACTTTTCGTTTGATATATACATTATATATGTTAATGCTCTTTACTACAGGAAAAATAAATAATTAAAATTTTTCCGATATTTATTTCCATTTATTAAACGTAGCTTTGAATTACATTTAGTTGTAACCAACATAAAAAACTAACAACAAATTTATCATTAAAAATATTAAACGAAAACTTTTTAATAAACAAAACAAATTTTTACTTGAATTTAATTGTGAGCTTTTTTGATCAAGTAAGCTTAAAGAAGGCAACAAAAACAACAAATTTGTTTTTGAATAATTTTTATTTAGAAGATGAAATTTTTTTAAATAGTTTTTAAAAATATGAATGAAAAAACAGAATTTTTCTCTATTATTATATAAAAAGGAACTCTACGTCTATACTTACGATACTATCGAAACTGTGCTTTTTTTTTAAAACGCGTAGATTTTTTTTTTTGATATTTTTTTATTGCGGTAGAAACTTTTGTGTTTATCTTTTCAATGGTAATTTTTGTTGTATTTAATTTATGTTATTGTGAAAAAAGTAACTTTTTGTCGGAATTGTTTCACATTTTAACTGGCAACCTTGGCTAGTAGTAGTACATTTTGCTCTTTAAAATAGAAATTCCCTGATCCATCTTCATACCTGTACACTTGAGGTCAAAATTCTTTCAAATTTGTAGGTAATCAATAAATTGTTCTTTCCAATTGACGAATGGCAGCTTGTTCCATTGATTCTCATAAATACCATTAGAAACTGTTGGATCTTAAAATTTCTAATGATCTCTTCCACCTGAGAAAGTTTGCCACAATTTAGAGGGTTGAAACAGCGTACGATAGAAAGATACTTATATTTTTTAAATGTCTCTATATTTTCGGGCAACCGCATCAGTACTTCCTTAATAAGTTGTTTCAGATATATTTTCTATCAATATTCTGTCAGTATTGCCAGATATGCAATTTCACAAATGAAGGCTTACCACACGGTTAATTTAAGCTTTTAAGTAGATTTTACTAAAACTTATGTTTTCCTCTTATGAAATCCCCAAAAATACACTAGATAGAAATGAAAATCCCACTCAAATCTACTCATCCCCAAAGTTTAAACTTTGTCCCTTAAACTAATTCAAAATCGCCAAAATGGGGACAAATCCCCATATCTGGCAGCCCTGTCGACAGATTTGAATTTTTTTCGAGATTTTGGGATCTCGGGATTTGGTTAAATTTTCAACAAAAATTTATACAAAAATATGTTTAAATAAAATTAAAAATTTTTTATATAAAAATTTATAAAAATACAGTTTAGGAAGAGTTAACTATAAAAATCTTCTTCATCTTGTAATAAATCATTTATTATCACCACTGCTGCCAAAACGCTATACATGCTGTCCACTCAAAATTTTTTAGCTTAAAAGGGTTTAACAACAAGTGGGATTGCTTGGCCACAAAGCTTTATTTCAAGTTATTTAGGCATCACACCAGATGCCTTATAAAGTTTTGTTTTTGTAACGTATTGTTTTGAATAGTTTAATGAAATAGTTATTTTTTTATAATTATTTTTAAAATTGGCAGAAGACAATTATTTTTTGTTGTGTTATTTTTAAAAATTGATCTCGACTTGTTCCTTTTTAAATGTATTTAAGCAACTTTTTGAATTTATATAATTTCTTGCATTATTGCTCAATCTAAATGGTGTATTTAATGCAAATAAAAAATTTATTTAATTTTTTTCCTCCGACGTTTCGCTGGTTGTTTTTCAACTCATTCAGGGAATTTTATTTATCTTAAAATGCTTACAAAAAATTATATTGTGGTAAGAATACAAAAACACTGTATACAATTGATTTTTTAGATGAATAAAATAATAAAACAGATGAACTTACAAATTTCAATTTTTCATTAAAAACTGGTGTGTTTGTTGATTTTAAAAAAAATTTAAGAATTTCACTACTCCTTTCACTGTTCCTTTTTTTTATTATTTTCATATTTTGTGTTTGAATTGCCTTCTATGCAAAATTAACATTTTAAAAAAAGGTTTTTATTGCGTTGCACTGCTATTAAAATTTTTAGATCACTTTTTCGATTTCCAAATAAATTAATATTTCCGATTGATTCAATAACTTTTAGTTTAAAATTGATTGCAGTTTATTAACGTGTATTTTATTTTAAGAAAAACAAGATCTTTCAATTGTACAAATTATTTAAAATTTTTCTTTTAAATACAGTTGCAATCCCTGGAAAATTACAATCCCGGGATCTCGGATTTCTTAACTTCATTTCATGCCATATTGATGGCATCAATTAAAAAATTTTTGCTATTAAACTGTCTTCCATTTTCGTGCATTTTTCTTGAAAGTAAGTTTGGGGTTTGTCAACCCCACACATTTTTCACAACGTTAAGAACACGAGAATAAGAGGGCCATTCCAAGACCTCAATATTTTGCTCCTGAATCCAGATTAAAACGAGTCTTGCCGTATGAATTAAGGCATTTTCATGTTGGTTTGCCCAATTAAGTGTTCCAAATAAATTATGAAAATGTGGGATAGCCACTGACAGTATGCTTTTGTATGTTTGTACAGTAAGGCGGATCGTTCTTGCATAAAGAAAAAAAATTTCAGCCGTTCGGGGTTTCAAAATTAGAGGAACTCATTGAAATAATTTTTGGATACTTTTTTTTTAAATTGGAGATAATCCGCCGAAGAAATTTTTATTCTCCTGAAGGTCCTTTTTGGTAAAAAACCTATTTTTTCTTGTAACTTTTTATTTTCCACAGAATGCATAACCACATCTGCTAAAATGTTAAATTTCTTACTCATACCAACATTTTGACATAAAACAGTTATTAAAATTATGTTTCATTATAACTCTTATTGACCATATTTGACACATTTTGCATTTGATTTACGTGGAATTATTATTGTTGGAAAGGTATTAAAATTTTTTTTCTTTCTGTTTATCGCTTTACTCAAATCTGCGTTCTTTGCAATCTCGTGAAACGTACATAATGTTGGAATCACGTCAAAATTTATTAAAATTATATATTGGTATGAGTTTAAGGATTATCTCCGATTTAAAAAAAAAAGTATGCAGAAAACATTTTAATGAGTTCCTTTAACTTTTGAGACCCCGAACGGTGAAATCTAAAATTCGATCCGGTCTATTGTACAGTAATTTTTGCACTGTAGGAAACTAGGCCAATCATTCCATACTAGGAAATAGCGCCATATACCATTGCACCACACTCTCTGTTATGGTGGATGGCTAAGAACCGTTGTTCTTTTCTTAAATCGCGAAAATTAAAATTGTACTATAAATTTGTGCAATCTTGAAGATATGTGAATTTTTTTGGTGTCAAAATTACAGAATTTTTCTAAATTAATTAAAAGAAGTTGTTTGCTAAAAAAAATATGCTAGTTGGTTGATTTCCCTTACTTGAAAAAGGGTGGAAGAGGCGTGCTCAAAACTAATTATGCCAACGCATAATCTAAGATTCAAGTAAAATGTGAGCCAAATTTGAGTTAAATCCGTCCAGCCGTTAAGGTTTTTATTCTGGTCAAACAAACAGAAAATGATTTTTATTAATATATATGCATATGACAAACACGATTGGTTTGTGTCTAAGAAAAATATAGTACACTACTGTCATTGTCATTTCACTGTTGTCATTTAATTTTATAGCAAATTCTAGGAAATTATTTTAGTACATTAAACTTGAATAAATGTACTTTCGATAGCTCAGTCGGCTCGACCATCAGTTTTGAAGCCATGAGGCAGTGAGATCGATTCCTACAATGAGCGGAACAAATGATTTTTTAAATTTTTTTTTTATTTTAGGGAAAACCAACCAACAAAACCAACTTTAACAAAAATTAATGAAGATAAAAATCTCTTTCAGTTGCAAAAGTTACGGTTTTAAAATTAAAAATGAAGAAATTTTTATTCGCTTAGAATATTTGATTTTGATTAATAAATGCCAGAAAAAAGTTAGTTTTTGCAGTAAAGTATATTGAATTGAATTTAGCTTGTGTGGGTGAAGCCACACCTGCCTGACTAATAAGTAACTCCATTCTGAATTTCATTGTTATATGATATTTATTTCCAAAGCTATTCGATATAATAAATTTGGCTTGTATGGGCGGAGCCACACCTCCTTGTTCAATGACGTCTCAGTTTTCTAGTAGAAGAATATCAACCAATAGTAATTCCATACTGAATTTCGTTTTTATACGACATTTAGTTCCAAAGCTATCTGATATCAAAAATTTAAAGTGTATGGGCGGAGCTACACCCCCTTTTCCAAAGCCCATCCCAGTTTTCCAGTAGAAGGATATCACAAAGTGGCAACTCCACACTGAATTTCATTATTATACGGCATTTAGTTCCAAAGCTATTCGATATCATAAATTTGAATTATATGAGCGGTGCCACACCCCTTTGGCCTATACTTGTTCAATTTTGCCAGTCGAAAGACACGACTAAATAGTACGTTCTAACCGAGTTGCATTAATGTGTGACTTATAGCTTGAAATTTATACAAAAATTTGGGCTGTTGAAAAAGTGCCACGCCCTACGTCCAACGCCCATAAAATTTTACCAGTAGAACGGCAAGTAAAAATTAAGGTCGAATACCGAATTCCGTTGCTGTGCGGCCTATAATTCCAAAGCTATTCGATATAGAAGATTTAATTTGTATAGGAGGTGCCACACTCCCTGAGTTTTTTCGATATATTAATAGTTATTCTGCTATTCGGGATGAACACAAATCCAATAAATAAAAGATCATTAAAATCGGTCCAGCCGTTCTTGAGTATAAATGGTGTAACAAACCCGACTTTGTTTTATATATAGATATCGATGTAGATATAATGATAATGTATATATTTTTTTGGGGCTAGTGCATTTAAAATTTCTTCCGTGGCTACTTCCACATCCCTGTGAACATTTAGAAGAGCTAAGCCATTGAGCCTTTCTTCTCCAGTTTTACTTCTCATGCATGTTTTGAGTTTTCGAAGCGACGAAAACGATTGTTCGATTGAAGCGACTGAAACCGGCAACATTGCACCAATCTTCAGGAATTGGCTTATTGATGGATATATAACGTGTGAATATATAAGCCTTAAGGTCAATTTGTCTGATTTAAGCAGTGCCTACAATTATGGGGTAAAAAATATTTGTCAAAATCAACTTTGAAAATTGTCAAAATAATGAAAATGAAAACAAATTGTAAAAAAATTGCTTAAAACATTTGTCAAATCAACTCAATGCCTTTAAAATTAATACATTATTTTTCCTATAAAATTTTAAAAAATGTTTCAAGCAATTTTTTTACCATTTATTTTTCATTTTCATTATTTTCATTTTTTTAAATTCCATTACCTTTCCAAAGATATGAAATGAAAGTGTGTTCTTTAAGGGTTCAGAAGTTATGGCGTAAAAACTTTTTCAACGAATTAAACTAGCGTTGATAGTTATTGTGAAAAGACTTCGGTGTCAAGATATTTTGGTCCCAATTTATCAGAAACAAACAATCAAAGTGCACGTGCCGTTTCACTGATAACATTTTATTGGCGTTGAAAAGAAGGCTTGGCACCTCCAACATCACCCAAATTTGCGGTATCAAATAGCTTTGGTGTTATAGGTAGCATATCCTCGGAATTCAGTATTCGACTCAATTTGCACATGCAGTTTCACCGATAACATTTTATGAGCGTTTGAAAACGAAGGCGTGGCAACAACGCGCTGGGTTTCAGCTAGTTATTTATACCAGCGTGTAGATTTTGTTGTTTTTTGTTTTATTTATTATTGACATTTCTTAGCTTACGTTAGTTATTTTCGTTATTTTACTCAAAAAGTACGCAAAAAGTTTACATTGTTGCAAGTCTTATCAAAACCTAAAAATGCGATTAAGGGATATTTAAAATTTTGATGAAAATTTGGAAGTTTCGAAAGTTGGAAGTTATTTGATTATTTTCATTATTTTTTATAATATTTTTACCACAGAATACCGAAAGGAAAATTGCTAAATTCAAAGAGACTGAAATTTATTGGGATCCCTGAATGGACTTCCCTAGTACTTACATAAATATGTTATATATTTGTTTGTGGTTGTACATTATTGGTAATTGTGTGAGTGTGTATATGACAAGTAATTTAGCACCATGGTAATGATGAGCTCTAGCCAGAAGGCGCGTAATGCATGCAAAATAATAGTTGTTATTATTGAGTTGATTTTTATTCACGACGCTTTTGTGCATGTCTTGAAAAAATTGCATTTATAATAACAGTCGCTTCTGTTACAATTATTATTCTCGCCCAAACAATTACGAATAAATTTTTATTTGTGTTATAAAAACAGCATTACGTGTTGATCAATAAAAAATATAATTTAGTTTTTTTAGGTCAAAATTGTTCAACTCTGGAACCAGCGGTAAAGTACTAGATTTTCTGAAGTTTATTGCGGAGATAACCAGATAAGTTTCACTTGATAAATGTATCTAAAAATAAACAATTTGGCACTAAGTTTATTATTTTTGCTCTAAACTTAAAGATTCTTGCAATAGTTTGACAAACATAACAAAACAAACATATAAACATAAACATCTACTGTAGATATAGCAGGTTTATGTACAAAAACACACGCACACGGTTTTACGGCAACATATAATTTGGCCATAAACTTCATTAGAGCTTAACACGTGGGCGTTTTCGTTACCTGGCGCATGTTACGTGACATAACGTGACTTGAATTTTTGGCATGACGCTGTGCGTGCACCATAGTATAGTATTTTTGGCATAATGTCATGTTCTGTGTATGTGTTTGTTTCACTTCGCTGGCACAGCACAGACTTGCCATGATTTTGTTTTTATGATCAATGGTTTTACTGTCGCTTTCCACAAGACTAATTTTTATGAACTTAACTTACTGCTCAACAGCGAGTGACTTTTGCTCTGACAGCAATATGACGTCTAGGCATATGCATATAATTTTTATCAATTTGCCAAATTTTATCACTCTTTCTTTTTTTCTTCTTCTTTTGTCTGTTTCTGAGTTTTGTTTTGTCTCATTTTATGTGTCATGCAAATTATGATATATAGCTGGAGTATAAGTTTATAATGATGGCTTTAGTGTCTATTGAGGTGACGTTGTTGTTTTTTCTGTCAAAAAACTTTAATACTTAGCTACTAAGTAATGATTGTTGTTAATAAAAGCTAAGGATTCGTTGTGTTGACACAATTTGCGGCGAAGCAATGATTACTTGTATTTTTGTTGTATCATGCTTATATAACACATTTTTATTAAGCAATCAAAGGAATTAATTAATTTTGGCTTTTCGTTTCTGGTGGGTGCATAACAATTGGTCACATTATATATGTTAGCAAGTGTAACAGTATAAAAGCATTCAAATTGTTATATATCATAATTATTTTGAGCATGTGTTGTGCACTTTATTTAAGTGACGTTACACAAAACATGTCAAACGCAGCCGCACTGATGGATACTGTTTTGATAAATCTTTTAAATAGTGTGACACGTGATAATTTTGCACTTATAACATCCATTAGGTACGCCACGATGTGACATAAATTTAAATTGTTTTTACTTATTCAAACAATCTGACAGTTTAATTAAACAGTGAACTTTAAATATGTTTTTAAAGTAAAACACTAATCTAAAAACTCCTATAATGTTTGAATTATTAAAATATTTCTTTTTTTTTGAGTTCTAGGGTCAGATAAGTTTAATGAAGAAATGAAATAACAAGAATTGCAACTCAGTCTATAGTCTAACTCTGACTGTATTTTTATAGAAATTTTGAAAATCTGCCACAAACTTGAAAATTTTAATTTTTTGCTTTTTACTAATATGTTTATTTCTTTAAATCCATCTAAGAAATTAAATATTCCTAAAAATTTTCCTTCCTAAAATTTTTTAAACTTATCCTCTACCATGAAGAACCATGAAAACTATTTTAATGGAAAAATTAAAAAAAAGGATCGATTTGATATTTCAATAAACTTTAAGAATCAATATTTGAATCAATAAAATTTCACATCACGTAAGCAGTATGTTGCCAGTAAGGTCAAAATTCTAAAGTAAACTTAACATGCATCGTCTCCGGGAAAAAGTGAACGCTTCTTTTCTTCTGAATTATTCTCCCTTAAAAAATATAACCCGTATCATTGTATAAATACACAAAAACTAAGGTCTCAAAAATGAAAAACTCTGATTGTAGGGCATCAACTCCAATCGCGAGTTACCAAAAAATAATACCTTGATTTTCAATAAGAGTCTCTATATTAGATATCTGTGAATCGTTTCAGTTAATAAGAAATGTTTTTTCTCCTGTTCGTGAGCCCCAAGTAGTTTGTGCTCGTGAATCCGACCTGCAAAAAAGAAAATATTTGATATGACTTGCGAGAGTGTGCTTCGAGTCGATTTCTGCTTTCAACTATTTCTTAACTGCATCAACACGGGCTTCAAAAAATATCAAAAGGTACAAAAACTTATCTCAGCTAATACGTATCCATCAAAAATTGGTTCCACGGTTGAATCCATCCACAAGCAATATTATATAAAGCAAACATCTTGTGTTTCTGTATCGGAAAACAAAAAATCGAACATCAAAGCTAAGGTTTTCCTATAACCTTCAAATAGTTAATATTAAGCCCGCTGGTAAAGATTCGTGAATTGAGCACAAAGCTAGTTTCTCTGAAGAAATCTTTCGAAAAATAGTTTGACAAAATCTAAATATATTATTTTATTTTTGTGTGATGTCTTGTTTACTTTCATACTACTTTTCCTACTCAGGAAGTACACAACAACACATTAACAATTTTCTTCAGAAATTACTTGATAGCTGTATATAACCCTTTTAAAAAAGCAGCTTCTCTCATTGGATTTTAGTTGCTTAACCTTAATTCAAAAACTTTCTTATTTCACCCAACCAGCATATTGTATCACGGAAGAGCAGAAAGAGATTCTTCTCTGAGCAAAAGTTTTCGCTAGCGAGCGAGCTATCTTTTCTCTTTCTGCTCTCTTGTGCACCCAAAAAATATTTAGGATAAAATTACGAATAAAATCTTTGTAGAAATACAAACAGAGGCTATTCGTAGAATGTACAAATGTTTTGTACATAGTACAAACGTTTGTAGTGTTAGCCGCATGAAAAAAAATGTTTGAATTCGTAACTTTGTACATTCTACAAACGCTAGTTTTCAAAAATCTATAATTTATAAATTTGTGAACTGAACGAACATTTTTTGATAATATACAAAGCGGTGGCAGCAGCGTTCGTGTATCTGTTCGTATCTTTGTATATGAAACGAATGTGTTTGTAAAATATACAAATATTTCTTTGTACAATGTAAAAACGGTCATTTGTATTATTCACAAAGTCGTTCGTAGGCTGAAAAGAACAAACAGCTTTGTAGAATATCATAATTGTTTTGTACATTGTACGAAGCTTTTTTTTTGGGTGTGGAAGAAAAAATTCCAACGTGGCGAAATCTTCTAGAAGAGCAGAAAATGATTCTTTCTGATGAGCAGACAGCGATTCTTCCTAATGAGCTATACTTACTCGTATAGTTATTATAAAATAAACAGTCAATTTTTTAAAACGCCTGAATGATATCGCTTTGTTTTCCCTAATAGAAAAAAAGGCAAAACTATAGAATTTTTTTTTAAACAAAATTTATCACCAAGAAGTAAAGAAAGCGGAAGTGATCGCAATTTCTGCAATAAAAAACAATTTGCTGCTTAAGTCTCGAGGAAATCAACGATTTTCCGTTGTTGGTGTAAATGTTTTCTGTTGGCCAAACAGTGTCTTTCTTGAATTAAATTTCAAAAAACTGTTGGCACAACAACTATATATTTGACGAAAATACTTAAAATCTTGTAGGAATTCAAATGACCACGCATTGTTGCGATGAAAGCGCCACTGTTGTCAAAAAAGGCTTAGAAATTGTTGGCGTAACGACGTTTTTGTTTTTACAAAGAATTAGTTGATCTCACCAATTCTTCTTTGAAACAGTTTTTAAAAGTGAAAATTTTTTTTACTTGTTTAATTTTTTGAGGGTAGTGATTTTAAAGGGTTATAGAATCCACAAATATAATTTTTTTCGACTATTAATTTGGATTCACTTTCTTTAAAGAATTTCCTTTATGTTGTATTTAACGTCCGTGGTCTCCGTGCTTTCCGCAAGGAGAAGAGAGACCAAAGACGGGAGCAATTAAAACGATTAAGTTATTTTGCTAGCGTTTAAGCTAGTTTTCTTTATTTCAAATGTTTCAAAAGGCCCGCTGTCTAGGCGAGGCTGCGACCTTTGTAAAACTCGTTCAAAATTAGCTCTGTCTGTTTCTGGTCGACGCAGGGGTTTATAAAGAAAGTTTTTACTTTCCAATGATGTTCCTAATTTCCCGATATTCCTATAATTTCCAATAAGTGAAAATTATTTACCAATACATAATAAAAAAAAGTGCCTACTCAATATGTAAAAGTAAATTTACATATTGTCATTTTTCTTTCCCCTTAGCGGTACGCGATCACGCACACTTTGCATGCTAGGGTAGGTAAATGAACGGCTTTATGCTGACCGTGCAAGCTGATGCCGATGCACCCAACAGTGCAATGTCTTGGTTTTGTTGCCGCTGACGTTGTAGCCAGAAACACTTGACAACTAAAAGCAAAGCATTGGTTTTGTTTGTTTGGTAATTTAAGAGTGTGCGCTTAAATTAGGTCAGTCTTTTTATTTTCATGAACGCCGGCAATTTGAGTCACCGTACTCAAATTGGGTCTCGGTCGTTCGTTCATAATAACAAACAAAAGGTTGTTTGTTATTTATGCGCTTGTACTAAGAAATCTGCTATACGGTGACGTATAGAATAAACAGATTTTTTGTACCGCATTCTAAAAAGTATTATGTTCTTTATTGGTTTTTTGGTTAATTGTTTTTAGGAACATCGTGTGAGGTCGGGGTGTACAAAGTGTACAGGCGAATGTTGTGGGATACAACATCCCTCCCCCCTTATAAAAGAAAATTTTTCCTTGAAGAGGCAAAAATTTTCTGCAGGTCGGGTCGATGTTCAGAAACTGACATAGCTTTACATTACACTGTAAAGCTTAAATTTATGTACATTTTTTTCGCAATTAACTTATTTTGATTAGTTAAATATATAGTAATAGTAATTGTAATAGAAAAATTAATGATAAATATGTGTCTTTTTTTTTTTTTACATTATGTCTATATATATTTTTTATTTTTGTGTGAGGTTATATAATTAATAATATGTAAGTTGTGTTTTGTTTTTTTTTTTTTTTACAAAAATGAGTAAGGGATATAGTATTAGAAATATATTTTTTTTTTGTTTTGTTACCGAAGTATAATTAATGAGTTTTAGGTAATAATATTTTTTTTATATAATTTGAATATTTTTGACTATTTTCTAATATATATAATTGTGCTTCTCTTTTCTTTTTTTTTTTTTTGTTAATTAGAGTAGTTATACAATATGTTATAGCACTAGATTATTAAATTTTTTGGTTCCGTTCTTTTTTTTTTATATTTATGTGTGTACGTGCCTAATATATACATATTTTTGTTTTATGTGCATTATGCATTTTTGAGACAATTGCTCAAATATAGATATCTTTTAGTTTTTGAATTTTTAAGTTCGATTGGATTTGTATATTTCCTGTTTGAAAGCTTTTGCAAAAAAAAATTTTGTTCTTTTTCATCTTTTTTTTTTTTTTTTTTTTTTAAACTCTTTATTGACTTTTTCGCTCGATATACATACCGTATCGGCCCGGATAACGACAACCCATGTAATTTGCTAAAAAAAATTTTTTTTTTTTTTTTTTTTTTTTTTACGGAAAAAATACGGAAATACGGAATGTCAATTTGACGAACGACCTAGGAAAATTGGCTAAAACCTAATCTGCCAGGAATCTGAAAAAGCTAGCGAGGGAAGCAAAACTGATCTTTTTTTTTTTTAAATGATAACAACTTTGGGGGGTTTTTTTTTTTTCTTTTTTTTTTATTATAATTATTTTATGTTACATATTATTAATGTTGTGGATGGTTTTTTTTTGTGTGTGTTTGTTATTTTAATCAGAAAATTGTTTGAGATTATTATTGTGTAAGACTTTAATTTTGTTCCGAATTTTTATTGCTGTATTTTCAGGTGAAATTATTTTTATTATTTCGTATGGTCCTTCCCATAATGATGAAAATTTATTTTTTCTTGATTGATTTTTAATTAAAACGTTTTCTCCGACGTTGAAAATTTTCTGTTTTGAACCTTTATCATAATATTCTTTTGATTTTTCCTTTTTAGTTTTTAACGTGTGTCTTGCAATTTTAAATCCATGCTGTAGTCGTGCTTTCAGCTCATTGGCGTAATTTTCGTAATTATAATTTAAAGTTGGATCTTTTTGTAAATTTGAAGGAATTTTGGCAGGATATCCATAAAGTAATTCGTGGGGGCTGAAATTAGTGCTACTATGTGGTGTATTATTAAAAACAAATATAGCGTATGGGATCCAATCGTCCCAAGTGAGGGGGTCATTATTTACATAATGCCGAAGATATTCAGCTAAAGTACGGTGGCTACGTTCAAGTGCTCCGTTGGTTTGTGGATGATATGGAGTAGTTTGTAATTTTTTAATTTTTAACAATTTGCATACTTCTTTAAATAATTCGCTGAGGAAATTTGTGCCCTGATCGGTTAATAGTGATTCTGGAAAACCGAATCTGCAAAGTATTTGCTCTACAAAAGCCCTGGCAACTGTTGTCGCCTCTGCATTTTCCAAAGGTATAGCTTCGGTGAATTTAGTTAAATCATCCTGGAATGTTAAAATGTATTTGTTATTTTTATAGCTAATGGGAAGTGGACCGACTATGTCCAATGCTACTCTTTCAAACGGTGCTGAGCTTGTAGTTGTAATTTTCATTGGCATTTTTGGAGATTTATTTAGCTTATTTTTTTGACATGATTCACATTTTTTTATATGGGTTTGGACATCTGTCTTCATCGTAGGCCAGTAATAATATATTTTCAATCTTTTCAATGTTCTGGTTACTCCTTGATGTCCTCCGAGTGGCGATTCATGATATTCTGCTAATATTTTGCTTATTTCTTCAGGATTTTCCAAAGTTATTCTTTGATTTGTATGCAAAAATATTGTATTGTCTCCAAAGATTTCGGTAAGTAATAGTTTAAAAGTTTCTTTGAATTGTATGTTGAATCTGGGCAGTGATATGGCAATTGATTGCATGGGTTTGTTATTGTGACTATTTTTTATTTTTAATAATGTTTTTCTTGCCATTTGTTGGTCTTTTATGCTTCTGAAAGGTATTGGTAGTGTGGTTGTAACTAAATTTTCTTTTTCTGTAAGAGGATATGTTTCTATGTCTCCCATTATTGGCTTTATAAATTCTGGTATTCTTTTTACTATTATTTTTTCTTCGAGTGATTTTACTATCGGTAATATTAATACTTTTAATTTCGCTACTTTATTTGAATAAATTGCCTCTTTAGTTTCTAATATTTGACATTTTTCATTGGTCCTTTTGCTTTCAGGCTCTTCTATAATTGTCTGCGTATTTTCATATTTTTCTTTATTATTCTGCATTTGACGAGTCATAACTAAGACTTTATTTTCATTTTCAATGCGACTAAGTGCATCCGCATTTATGTTAACTTTGCCTGCTTTATACTTTATTGTATATTCATATTCTGATAATAATATTCTCCATCTTGCTAATCTAGACATTGGATCTTTAAGCTTCATTAGCCATTCGAGTGGTTTGTGATCAGTGTAGATCGTGAACTTTTTACCATAGACGTAAGGTCGGAATTGTTTTACAGCAAAAACAATAGCTAATAATTCTTTTTCCGTGGTGCTGTAGCGTGTTTCAGCATCATTTAGTGTTCTACTTGCGAAACATATTGGTTTGTCTTTACCAATTATACCTTGGGAGAGAACAGCCCCAAGTCCCACGTCACTTGCATCTGTCGTAACTATGAATTCTTCATCAAAATCAGGGTATGATAATATTGGAGGGTTAATTAATTTATCTTTCAGTTTTGAGAATGCTTCATCGCAAAATGCGTCCCAATTAAATTTTACATCTTTTTTTAGCAGTTTTGTAAGAGGTTTCGATATGCTTGAAAAGTTTTCTATAAATCTTCTATAATAGCCAGCAAATCCTAAAAACGACTTAATGCCTTTCGCATTTTTTGGTGTTGGATATGTTTTGACTACTTTAATCTTTTCCGGATCTGTTTTTATACCATCCTCTGAAATGATGTGCCCCAAATAGGTAAGTTCTTGTTTTAAAAAATTGCACTTATCAGGTTGCAGTTTTAGGTTGTGTAGACGCAATCGGTCAAATATTTTTGTTAATTTTTTATTATGATCTGTTAAATCATAACCATAAACTACGATGTCGTCGACATAAACGAAACATTCGAAGCCTTGCAACCCCATGAGTACATTGTTCATGAGTCTTTGAAACGTTGCAGGGGCGTTTTTTAAACCAAATGGCATTCGGTTATATTCGTAGTGTCCGAATGGTGTACTGAATGCAGTTTTGCATTTATCAGATTCCTTAACAGGAATTTGATGAAAACCTTTAGCTAAATCTAGTGTGCTGAAGTATTTAGCTTTTCCTAATTGGTCTAATATATCTGTAATATTAGGTAAGGGGTATGCATCTCCAACTGTTAAATCATTTAGCTTGCGAAAATCTACTACGACTCTCCAGCGTTTTTGGCCGTCAGAGTCTGCTTTTTTCGGAACTAATAAAAGAGGTGAGTTCCATGGACTTGAACTTGATCGAATAATATTGTCTTCCAACATTTCATTAACTTGTTTGTGAATTTCTTGTCGTTGACTTTCAGGGAGTCTATATGGCCTAACGAATAAAGGAGGTTTATTTTCTTCTGTAATAATTTCATGGTCAGCTGTATCTGTAACTGTAAGATGGTCTCCTTTAAAATAGAATAAATCATTATAATTCCTACAAATTTCAAAAATTGATTTCTTTTCTTCATCATTGCAATGTTTAAGCTCAATGGCTGTTTCTATTTTTTTTAATCTACCCTTTATTAAATCTTTTGTTCTGTCTAATTTGACTTCGTTAAAATTTTCTATCTTTTCCCACTCGTAGTGAATTGTGTTTAAATTTATTGTTTTAGTTTCTTCTGTAGTATTCATGAAGATAACTTTTATTTTATTTTTGATAGGGCGTACCAGGGTTTCCGCCAAATATACTCCTGGGTTTATTTGTTTCTTGTGGATCACTGCGTCTTTTGTATATTCAAAAGGAATCTCTACAAGTTGTTTGCAGCGAGGTTGCAAGGTAATGGATCGCAGCCCGTAGACATTGGGATGTTGAGGACTCTTGTGATGGCTTATGCTTTGTGCTGCATCCTTTTGTTCCTCCTCCCATTTTGTACGATTCTTTTCAATACCCGTAGGTAAAGCCTTGGTTTCCTGCTTAAATATATTTTGTTTATTTTTGACGAATTTTTCAGTTCGAGGTGGCAAGCTAATGGATTGTGGCCCGTAGACATTAGGTTGTTGAGGACTCTCAGTATGACTTATGCCATACGGCGCATACTCCTGTTCCTCTTTCCTATTTTCGCAAATCCTTTTGTTACACGTAGGTAGCACCTTGTTGCACTTCTTCGAAAAGTTTTCATCTTTAATAAATGTATTTTTATTATTGTGAATACTCACTGCTGCATTCGAGCAGTCTAATGGTATTTCTAATTGTTTATTTAAATAATCTATTTTACAATTCAATTTAGATAGGAAGTCATTGCCTATTATGCCATCATATGACAGATTAATATTTTTAGGGAGAATTTGAAATTGATGACTCAAAACTAAAATTTGTTTATCATACGGAACATTAATTGTTTGTGTTTGTTCCCCTAAAGTTTGCATTTTATTTCCTGATATTGTGGAGACAGTGTATTTGAAGTTTTTATTTAAATTTAGATTATTGTCTGAGTCTTTGAGTAAACTAATTTCTGCGCCGGTGTCTATTAGTAAGGATGTTAATTTTTCACTTGAAGATCCTAATTTTATGCGGATCACCGGATCCTTATATTCCTTAATAAAAGAAATTGAAAGTTTTTTTGTTAATGCCGTGCTCGGTGCACGTCGGCTGTTATCTGCAATTGGGAGGAACTGCCGATGTTTTCCTCCCGTGCAATTTCGTTTCCCGATGAGTTTTCTGCGTGGTGTGCTTGTTTGGAATGACTGCATTGGTTCCTGAAAGGATTCCAATGTGTATTTGAGTCACTATTAACCCTTCGATTTTGAAAATTTTCAGCGTTCCGCAGTCGAGATCTACACTCTTGGTACGTGTGGTTTGGACGTTTGCAGTATGTACAAAATATTGTTTGTACTTCTTTTTTTATGCTATGATAATTTGGTTTGTTTTGGGGAGGATAATTAGAAGTGTTGTTAAATTTTAAATTGTTACTTTTCTTATAGCAGGTTTCCTGTGTGTGCCCTATTCTTTTACAGTAACTACAGGTAGGTTTACTTTGAGTATGTACAATTTGAGGCGATTTTTCGAGCCGCACTGAATGCTCTTCAGCATAAGCTATAGCCTTTTTTAAGTCACGCTCGTTGTGAGCTTTTAAAATCAGCCGTAAATTTTGGTTTCGTAGGCCATCCTCAAATACCTGTATAGCTAATCTATCGTTTTCAGCTTTTAAATACTTCCTAACCGATTCTTCGTTAGTACTGGCAAATGTTGCAGAATTTAACGAGTGTAGCAACTTCCCTATTCGTTCGCCAAATTCTTTAACTGGCTCCTGTGATCGCTGTTTGGCAGTTAACATTTCATTTTGGGCAGAGGTTCTCGATTTTTCTTCTTTGAATTCTGTCTCCAAATCTCGTACCAAATCATTCCATTTGGCAAAAGATTTGAATTGTATTAATTCAAAGGCAGAACCTTCCAAACGAGTTTTCACTACTTCAAGAATGAAGCTGTGTTCCGCGTCTGTCCTTGCAGATGAAAACAGAATATTTCCACATGCTATAAATTTGTTTAAATCGGCCGGATTGCCGTTAAATACCGGAACGATATTATATATATCATTTAACGTAAATTTAAGATCCATATTGAAGTACTCAGGATCTTCCGCGTCAGAGTAAAAAGAGGAGTCGAAAAATGGTAGAGAAGCAAAGTTCTGAACTACCTTAGCCGCGCGTTGACGAGTAAGAATTTTGAAATATATTTTTTTTTTACGCAAAAACTTTCAATTACAAAATATTATTTTTTTTTTTGTATATACATATATTATTATTGTTATGTTTCACATGAATTTTAACCAGAGGTTATGGGTATTGTGTTTAATAAAGTGTTTTCAGAAAAAAAATATTTATAATACTTAGAAATTAATGCTTTCTTACTCTTTTTATACTTTGATTTTCTTGATGTTACCAGGATTTTTCGTTGACTTTGGTGTCGTCTCTGTTGGCTGTTGTTGTTGTTTTTTTTTTCTATGTTTTCCGTTGATGTTGGTGCTTTGCTGAATTTGTTGAAATGGTTCACTGATAATGTTGATGCCAGGAGGCTCTTAGTAGCCCTATAGCTGGTTACCCTGGTCTTTTTTTTTTTTTAAAGTTGGGCCAGGAGACTTCACGTCTTAAAGCTGGTTAACCTGGTCTTTTTTTGTTCACTTTTAATCGTTCACTTTTATTTTTTTTTTTTCGCCGCTGTTTAAGCCTTGGCACGCTTTAAAAATTTTATTATGTCACTTGCCGCTGTTTAAGCCTCGGCACGCTTTAAAAACTTTAATATTTTAAATTTACTTTTTATAAAAAAACTTTACTTTCGGGTTTGTTATTTTTTTTTCTGGGATGGAGCGTATCCCACCGCTGCCACCAAATGTTGTATTTAACGTCCGTGGTCTCCGTGCTTTCCGCAAGGAGAAGAGAGACCAAAGACGGGAGCAATTAAAACGATTAAGTTATTTTGCTAGCGTTTAAGCTAGTTTTCTTTATTTCAAATGTTTCAAAAGGCCCGCTGTCTAGGCGAGGCTGCGACCTTTGTAAAACTCGTTCAAAATTAGCTCTGTCTGTTTCTGGTCGACGCAGGGGTTTATAAAGAAAGTTTTTACTTTCCAATGATGTTCCTAATTTCCCGATATTCCTATAATTTCCAATAAGTGAAAATTATTTACCAATACATAATAAAAAAAAGTGCCTACTCAATATGTAAAAGTAAATTTACATATTGTCATTTTTCTTTCCCCTTAGCGGTACGCGATCACGCACACTTTGCATGCTAGGGTAGGTAAATGAACGGCTTTATGCTGACCGTGCAAGCTGATGCCGATGCACCCAACAGTGCAATGTCTTGGTTTTGTTGCCGCTGACGTTGTAGCCAGAAACACTTGACAACTAAAAGCAAAGCATTGGTTTTGTTTGTTTGGTAATTTAAGAGTGTGCGCTTAAATTAGGTCAGTCTTTTTATTTTCATGAACGCCGGCAATTTGAGTCACCGTACTCAAATTGGGTCTCGGTCGTTCGTTCATAATAACAAACAAAAGGTTGTTTGTTATTTATGCGCTTGTACTAAGAAATCTGCTATACGGTGACGTATAGAATAAACAGATTTTTTGTACCGCATTCTAAAAAGTATTATGTTCTTTATTGGTTTTTTGGTTAATTGTTTTTAGGAACATCGTGTGAGGTCGGGGTGTACAAAGTGTACAGGCGAATGTTGTGGGATACAACATCCCTCCCCCCTTATAAAAGAAAATTTTTCCTTGAAGAGGCAAAAATTTTCTGCAGGTCGGGTCGATGTTCAGAAACTGACATAGCTTTACATTACACTGTAAAGCTTAAATTTATGTACATTTTTTTCGCAATTAACTTATTTTGATTAGTTAAATATATAGTAATAGTAATTGTAATAGAAAAATTAATGATAAATATGTGTCTTTTTTTTTTTTTACATTATGTCTATATATATTTTTTATTTTTGTGTGAGGTTATATAATTAATAATATGTAAGTTGTGTTTTGTTTTTTTTTTTTTTTTACAAAAATGAGTAAGGGATATAGTATTAGAAATATATTATTTTTTTGTTTTGTTACCGAAGTATAATTAATGAGTTTTAGGTAATAATATTTTTTTTATATAATTTGAATATTTTTGACTATTTTCTAATATATATAATTGTGCTTCTCTTTTCTTTTTTTTTTTTTTGTTAATTAGAGTAGTTATACAATATGTTATAGCACTAGATTATTAAATTTTTTGGTTCCGTTCTTTTTTTTTTATATTTATGTGTGTACGTGCCTAATATATACATATTTTTGTTTTATGTGCATTATGCATTTTTGAGACAATTGCTCAAATATAGATATCTTTTAGTTTTTGAATTTTTAAGTTCGATTGGATTTGTATATTTCCTGTTTGAAAGCTTTTGCAAAAAAAAATTTTGTTCTTTTTCATCTTTTTTTTTTTTTTTTTTTTTTAAACTCTTTATTGACTTTTTCGCTCGATATACATACCGTATCGGCCCGGATAACGACAACCCATGTAATTTGCTAAAAAAAATTTTTTTTTTTTTTTTTTTTTTTTTTACGGAAAAAATACGGAAATACGGAATGTCAATTTGACGAACGACCTAGGAAAATTGGCTAAAACCTAATCTGCCAGGAATCTGAAAAAGCTAGCGAGGGAAGCAAAACTGATCTTTTTTTTTTTAAATGATAACAACTTTGGGGGGTTTTTTTTTTTTCTTTTTTTTTTATTATAATTATTTTATGTTACATATTATTAATGTTGTGGATGGTTTTTTTTTGTGTGTGTTTGTTATTTTAATCAGAAAATTGTTTGAGATTATTATTGTGTAAGACTTTAATTTTGTTCCGAATTTTTATTGCTGTATTTTCAGGTGAAATTATTTTTATTATTTCGTATGGTCCTTCCCATAATGATGAAAATTTATTTTTTCTTGATTGATTTTTAATTAAAACGTTTTCTCCGACGTTGAAAATTTTCTGTTTTGAACCTTTATCATAATATTCTTTTGATTTTTCCTTTTTAGTTTTTAACGTGTGTCTTGCAATTTTAAATCCATGCTGTAGTCGTGCTTTCAGCTCATTGGCGTAATTTTCGTAATTATAATTTAAAGTTGGATCTTTTTGTAAATTTGAAGGAATTTTGGCAGGATATCCATAAAGTAATTCGTGGGGGCTGAAATTAGTGCTACTATGTGGTGTATTATTAAAAACAAATATAGCGTATGGGATCCAATCGTCCCAAGTGAGGGGGTCATTATTTACATAATGCCGAAGATATTCAGCTAAAGTACGGTGGCTACGTTCAAGTGCTCCGTTGGTTTGTGGATGATATGGAGTAGTTTGTAATTTTTTAATTTTTAACAATTTGCATACTTCTTTAAATAATTCGCTGAGGAAATTTGTGCCCTGATCGGTTAATAGTGATTCTGGAAAACCGAATCTGCAAAGTATTTGCTCTACAAAAGCCCTGGCAACTGTTGTCGCCTCTGCATTTTCCAAAGGTATAGCTTCGGTGAATTTAGTTAAATCATCCTGGAATGTTAAAATGTATTTGTTATTTTTATAGCTAATGGGAAGTGGACCGACTATGTCCAATGCTACTCTTTCAAACGGTGCTGAGCTTGTAGTTGTAATTTTCATTGGCATTTTTGGAGATTTATTTAGCTTATTTTTTTGACATGATTCACATTTTTTTATATGGGTTTGGACATCTGTCTTCATCGTAGGCCAGTAATAATATATTTTCAATCTTTTCAATGTTCTGGTTACTCCTTGATGTCCTCCGAGTGGCGATTCATGATATTCTGCTAATATTTTGCTTATTTCTTCAGGATTTTCCAAAGTTATTCTTTGATTTGTATGCAAAAATATTGTATTGTCTCCAAAGATTTCGGTAAGTAATAGTTTAAAAGTTTCTTTGAATTGTATGTTGAATCTGGGCAGTGATATGGCAATTGATTGCATGGGTTTGTTATTGTGACTATTTTTTATTTTTAATAATGTTTTTCTTGCCATTTGTTGGTCTTTTATGCTTCTGAAAGGTATTGGTAGTGTGGTTGTAACTAAATTTTCTTTTTCTGTAAGAGGATATGTTTCTATGTCTCCCATTATTGGCTTTATAAATTCTGGTATTCTTTTTACTATTATTTTTTCTTCGAGTGATTTTACTATCGGTAATATTAATACTTTTAATTTCGCTACTTTATTTGAATAAATTGCCTCTTTAGTTTCTAATATTTGACATTTTTCATTGGTCCTTTTGCTTTCAGGCTCTTCTATAATTGTCTGCGTATTTTCATATTTTTCTTTATTATTCTGCATTTGACGAGTCATAACTAAGACTTTATTTTCATTTTCAATGCGACTAAGTGCATCCGCATTTATGTTAACTTTGCCTGCTTTATACTTTATTGTATATTCATATTCTGATAATAATATTCTCCATCTTGCTAATCTAGACATTGGATCTTTAAGCTTCATTAGCCATTCGAGTGGTTTGTGATCAGTGTAGATCGTGAACTTTTTACCATAGACGTAAGGTCGGAATTGTTTTACAGCAAAAACAATAGCTAATAATTCTTTTTCCGTGGTGCTGTAGCGTGTTTCAGCATCATTTAGTGTTCTACTTGCGAAACATATTGGTTTGTCTTTACCAATTATACCTTGGGAGAGAACAGCCCCAAGTCCCACGTCACTTGCATCTGTCGTAACTATGAATTCTTCATCAAAATCAGGGTATGATAATATTGGAGGGTTAATTAATTTATCTTTCAGTTTTGAGAATGCTTCATCGCAAAATGCGTCCCAATTAAATTTTACATCTTTTTTTAGCAGTTTTGTAAGAGGTTTCGATATGCTTGAAAAGTTTTCTATAAATCTTCTATAATAGCCAGCAAATCCTAAAAACGACTTAATGCCTTTCGCATTTTTTGGTGTTGGATATGTTTTGACTACTTTAATCTTTTCCGGATCTGTTTTTATACCATCCTCTGAAATGATGTGCCCCAAATAGGTAAGTTCTTGTTTTAAAAAATTGCACTTATCAGGTTGCAGTTTTAGGTTGTGTAGACGCAATCGGTCAAATATTTTTGTTAATTTTTTATTATGATCTGTTAAATCATAACCATAAACTACGATGTCGTCGACATAAACGAAACATTCGAAGCCTTGCAACCCCATGAGTACATTGTTCATGAGTCTTTGAAACGTTGCAGGGGCGTTTTTTAAACCAAATGGCATTCGGTTATATTCGTAGTGTCCGAATGGTGTACTGAATGCAGTTTTGCATTTATCAGATTCCTTAACAGGAATTTGATGAAAACCTTTAGCTAAATCTAGTGTGCTGAAGTATTTAGCTTTTCCTAATTGGTCTAATATATCTGTAATATTAGGTAAGGGGTATGCATCTCCAACTGTTAAATCATTTAGCTTGCGAAAATCTACTACGACTCTCCAGCGTTTTTGGCCGTCAGAGTCTGCTTTTTTCGGAACTAATAAAAGAGGTGAGTTCCATGGACTTGAACTTGATCGAATAATATTGTCTTCCAACATTTCATTAACTTGTTTGTGAATTTCTTGTCGTTGACTTTCAGGGAGTCTATATGGCCTAACGAATAAAGGAGGTTTATTTTCTTCTGTAATAATTTCATGGTCAGCTGTATCTGTAACTGTAAGATGGTCTCCTTTAAAATAGAATAAATCATTATAATTCCTACAAATTTCAAAAATTGATTTCTTTTCTTCATCATTACAATGTTTAAGCTCAATGGCTGTTTCTATTTTTTTTAATCTACCCTTTATTAAATCTTTTGTTCTGTCTAATTTGACTTCGTTAAAATTTTCTATCTTTTCCCACTCGTAGTGAATTGTGTTTAAATTTATTGTTTTAGTTTCTTCTGTAGTATTCATGAAGATAACTTTTATTTTATTTTTGATAGGGCGTACCAGGGTTTCCGCCAAATATACTCCTGGGTTTATTTGTTTCTTGTGGATCACTGCGTCTTTTGTATATTCAAAAGGAATCTCTACAAGTTGTTTGCAGCGAGGTTGCAAGGTAATGGATCGCAGCCCGTAGACATTGGGATGTTGAGGACTCTTGTGATGGCTTATGCTTTGTGCTGCATCCTTTTGTTCCTCCTCCCATTTTGTACGATTCTTTTCAATACCCGTAGGTAAAGCCTTGGTTTCCTGCTTAAATATATTTTGTTTATTTTTGACGAATTTTTCAGTTCGAGGTGGCAAGCTAATGGATTGTGGCCCGTAGACATTAGGTTGTTGAGGACTCTCAGTATGACTTATGCCATACGGCGCATACTCCTGTTCCTCTTTCCTATTTTCGCAAATCCTTTTGTTACACGTAGGTAGCACCTTGTTGCACTTCTTCGAAAAGTTTTCATCTTTAATAAATGTATTTTTATTATTGTGAATACTCACTGCTGCATTCGAGCAGTCTAATGGTATTTCTAATTGTTTATTTAAATAATCTATTTTACAATTCAATTTAGATAGGAAGTCATTGCCTATTATGCCATCATATGACAGATTAATATTTTTAGGGAGAATTTGAAATTGATGACTCAAAACTAAAATTTGTTTATCATACGGAACATTAATTGTTTGTGTTTGTTCCCCTAAAGTTTGCATTTTATTTCCTGATATTGTGGAGACAGTGTATTTGAAGTTTTTATTTAAATTTAGATTATTGTCTGAGTCTTTGAGTAAACTAATTTCTGCGCCGGTGTCTATTAGTAAGGATGTTAATTTTTCACTTGAAGATCCTAATTTTATGCGGATCACCGGATCCTTATATTCCTTAATAAAAGAAATTGAAAGTTTTTTTGTTAATGCCGTGCTCGGTGCACGTCGGCTGTTATCTGCAATTGGGAGGAACTGCCGATGTTTTCCTCCCGTGCAATTTCGTTTCCCGATGAGTTTTCTGCGTGGTGTGCTTGTTTGGAATGACTGCATTGGTTCCTGAAAGGATTCCAATGTGTATTTGAGTCACTATTAACCCTTCGATTTTGAAAATTTTCAGCGTTCCGCAGTCGAGATCTACACTCTTGGTACGTGTGGTTTGGACGTTTGCAGTATGTACAAAATATTGTTTGTACTTCTTTTTTTATGCTATGATAATTTGGTTTGTTTTGGGGAGGATAATTAGAAGTGTTGTTAAATTTTAAATTGTTACTTTTCTTATAGCAGGTTTCCTGTGTGTGCCCTATTCTTTTACAGTAACTACAGGTAGGTTTACTTTGAGTATGTACAATTTGAGGCGATTTTTCGAGCCGCACTGAATGCTCTTCAGCATAAGCTATAGCCTTTTTTAAGTCACGCTCGTTGTGAGCTTTTAAAATCAGCCGTAAATTTTGGTTTCGTAGGCCATCCTCAAATACCTGTATAGCTAATCTATCGTTTTCAGCTTTTAAATACTTCCTAACCGATTCTTCGTTAGTACTGGCAAATGTTGCAGAATTTAACGAGTGTAGCAACTTCCCTATTCGTTCGCCAAATTCTTTAACTGGCTCCTGTGATCGCTGTTTGGCAGTTAACATTTCATTTTGGGCAGAGGTTCTCGATTTTTCTTCTTTGAATTCTGTCTCCAAATCTCGTACCAAATCATTCCATTTGGCAAAAGATTTGAATTGTATTAATTCAAAGGCAGAACCTTCCAAACGAGTTTTCACTACTTCAAGAATGAAGCTGTGTTCCGCGTCTGTCCTTGCAGATGAAAACAGAATATTTCCACATGCTATAAATTTGTTTAAATCGGCCGGATTGCCGTTAAATACCGGAACGATATTATATATATCATTTAACGTAAATTTAAGATCCATATTGAAGTACTCAGGATCTTCCGCGTCAGAGTAAAAAGAGGAGTCGAAAAATGGTAGAGAAGCAAAGTTCTGAACTACCTTAGCCGCGCGTTGACGAGTAAGAATTTTGAAATATATTTTTTTTTTACGCAAAAACTTTCAATTACAAAATATTATTTTTTTTTTTTGTATATACATATATTATTATTGTTATGTTTCACATGAATTTTAACCAGAGGTTATGGGTATTGTGTTTAATAAAGTGTTTTCAGAAAAAAAATATTTATAATACTTAGAAATTAATGCTTTCTTACTCTTTTTATACTTTGATTTTCTTGATGTTACCAGGATTTTTCGTTGACTTTGGTGTCGTCTCTGTTGGCTGTTGTTGTTGTTTTTTTTTTCTATGTTTTCCGTTGATGTTGGTGCTTTGCTGAATTTGTTGAAATGGTTCACTGATAATGTTGATGCCAGGAGGCTCTTAGTAGCCCTATAGCTGGTTACCCTGGTCTTTTTTTTTTTTTAAAGTTGGGCCAGGAGACTTCACGTCTTAAAGCTGGTTAACCTGGTCTTTTTTTGTTCACTTTTAATCGTTCACTTTTATTTTTTTTTTTTCGCCGCTGTTTAAGCCTTGGCACGCTTTAAAAATTTTATTATGTCACTTGCCGCTGTTTAAGCCTCGGCACGCTTTAAAAACTTTAATATTTTAAATTTACTTTTTATAAAAAAACTTTACTTTCGGGTTTGTTATTTTTTTTTCTGGGATGGAGCGTATCCCACCGCTGCCACCAAATGTTGTATTTAACGTCCGTGGTCTCCGTGCTTTCCGCAAGGAGAAGAGAGACCAAAGACGGGAGCAATTAAAACGATTAAGTTATTTTGCTAGCGTTTAAGCTAGTTTTCTTTATTTCAAATGTTTCAAAAGGCCCGCTGTCTAGGCGAGGCTGCGACCTTTGTAAAACTCGTTCAAAATTAGCTCTGTCTGTTTCTGGTCGACGCAGGGGTTTATAAAGAAAGTTTTTACTTTCCAATGATGTTCCTAATTTCCCGATATTCCTATAATTTCCAATAAGTGAAAATTATTTACCAATACATAATAAAAAAAAGTGCCTACTCAATATGTAAAAGTAAATTTACATATTGTCATTTTTCTTTCCCCTTAGCGGTACGCGATCACGCACACTTTGCATGCTAGGGTAGGTAAATGAACGGCTTTATGCTGACCGTGCAAGCTGATGCCGATGCACCCAACAGTGCAATGTCTTGGTTTTGTTGCCGCTGACGTTGTAGCCAGAAACACTTGACAACTAAAAGCAAAGCATTGGTTTTGTTTGTTTGGTAATTTAAGAGTGTGCGCTTAAATTAGGTCAGTCTTTTTATTTTCATGAACGCCGGCAATTTGAGTCACCGTACTCAAATTGGGTCTCGGTCGTTCGTTCATAATAACAAACAAAAGGTTGTTTGTTATTTATGCGCTTGTACTAAGAAATCTGCTATACGGTGACGTATAGAATAAACAGATTTTTTGTTCCGCATTCTAAAAAGTATTATGTTCTTTATTGGTTTTTTGGTTAATTGTTTTTAGGAACATCGTGTGAGGTCGGGGTGTACAAAGTGTACAGGCGAATGTTGTGGGATACAACATTTACAACGATACCCATAGGGTTGGGTTTCGAGATAAAAACATTTTAATTTTTGTTGTCTACACGTTCTACTGTGCTACAGTCTGATTGCTAGAGTGCTTTTTCTTTATTTTCCTTTTGAAAGATAATTTTTTATAGTAAAAAGTTCAATAAATAAAAATTAAATACCGATATTTTAAAACCGCCTGAAACAGTCAAAAGAGGAAAGTTAATGAAAAATTTGTAAATACATTTTCTTCTCCATTCACATCTTTACAGCCCTCATAAACATTAACTTATTACACCATATCGGAAATCATATTGCTTAACCAACATATACACGTAGACAGAAATAACTATAAATAATCATTGCTAGCCAGTTGCATCAAATTCATCTTCACACATATCTAGCCACTATGAAATCGAGGGATGCCAGTTTGAAATTCTAATTACTTGCTATTCTTTGCATCTCACACAACGTTTTCCAAAACAAACTTTAATATTTAACATGCTCCTGCTACCTAGCTCATAACAACTGACTCTTTTTTGGTTTTTTTTTTTTACCTCTTCTAATATTTTCTGTCTGTGTTTATATAAATGCATACTTAATGTGCAATTTTGTTGGTTATTTTTCTCCTAACAATAAAATTTAAAAAATGTTTCACCTGAAAAGCTTCAATTCAATTAAATTCGATGGCAACGTTTCGTAACAACTTCGATACAACTTCATGTGGCAACAGCCGGTGCTGTTGTAAGTATGTATGTATGTACGTATTGTGGTAACGGAAAATCAGTGTTGTTTGTTCCATATGTTTTTGTAGTTGTTGTTGGAAAATTTTGTTATTGTCGCTGTCATTGTTGTTTGCTGTACCGAAATACGATGTTGAAAGATTAAATTCTTGTACCAATACGGAATACAAATTCAGGCATCGCACCAATGGGTTTTTACCAATAGTACCAACCTCCTTCATACAAGCACACACACACTTACTCATGCAGTTAATAAAACCGATTTTGCTCCAAATCATGTTGTTGATGAACGCTTGTTTGTACTCTTTTATTGGATTGAATTCATGGCTTGTTTCAGATATATGTAGTAACTCGAATTCATTCCACATTGATTCTCGGTGATTGGTTCCACATGTATCCATGTACGTCATGTCAGTTTCCAAGCCTTACTTAGTATGTTTCGTTCTGTTTTCATTGTGTCATGTTCATGGCTTCGCTTACGTTTCAATTGTTATACAATTAAAGTACGATTAAAATTCAGTCCTTTGTCGCTGACCAGCTTTTGAAATTGTTCTCTTTGTTGCCAACCGTCCGAAAGTTGAAAATAAGCACTGTATTTAAGTTAAGCTTAGTGAAATCTCAATGCGCTTCTATTGTTTACTTGGGTGGTCGAGACGAGATGTATTGTCTTTTTAAAGCTGCGTTTTCACTTTGTTTCAAGTCAAGTCATTACAGTAGTTGTTTTGTTATCACCAAAACTTATTTGATTATTTTGAAAAATAGCTAATTGCATGTAGGAAGATATCAAAACATTCCATTTGATGAGTCACGAAGTAAGCTTAGAGGCAATTTGATGAGTTAGTGACTTTTTGAATAAAAGGTATTTTTTTATGAAAAAATAGTATTAATTCTCAACATAGTCTCCTTTAGTTTAGCGTTTTTCCAATATTTTTATTCCTTCCAAATAAAAGATTTTATGAAAGTCCTAAAAACAGGATTTTGATTCAGTGCTGACCTTTGATCAAAATATTTTGCCGTCGAGCAATTTTTTTAAGTTTGGAAATACGAAATGATCGCAGGGGCTAAATACGTAGAATATGGTGGGCGCCATACAGTGGGACGTAAGGGGCTTAACCGTCTCAAAAATACATTTGTTACTTTTGGGAATTTGACACAATTTTTAAATAAGTTTGTCTAGAGGAATAGCCAAATGAAAAGAATAAAACAAAGATCGGCATTGAGATCTATCCGTAGTACCTAAAAAAGGTTTCGAAAGTTGCGAAATGGAATCTAAATTTTGAAGTATATTTGCAAAATTTATATTAAACTTTATTTATCTTTGTTATAACGAAGATCAATAAATAACTGTTAAATCGCATTGAAAAGGTCATAATATTTAGCTTGTAACAGTTGGAAACAAAAGATTGCTTACTTTAAAAAATAGCACCTTAAAAAAATTAATTTTATAGTTTTTGATACAGACTTACTAGTCTGCGTTTCGCTGTTGAAATATTCGTACCGTTGTCATCATTAATTCATTGAAAAGAAGGGTATCAATTTTTGCTTGCTCCAATTTACTCCCCTGGATTCTAGTAATATTCTGTCATGATGTCAAAATGAAGACACAAAAATAATTAGATTCGAAAATTGAAAACTATGATTTTTCTGAAGCAAATATATAAAACTCGAACTTGTTTTCAATCTTTATTTAAGCATCATTGACAATTACGTTATTGCTGCATGAACTGATTGTCGTTTTGTCAAATCTTCCCTTTATTTTTGTTGTATAAAAATCCTTTTTTTGAAGCAAAGAAATTATAATAAAATCTCACAAAAAAACTCAGACATTAATTTCGCTTAAAATGCAAAAAACTTCACAAAACGTCGTGAATATATTGTATACATTATATAAGCCTACTGCTTCCTGATCAAATAATATTTGTTTATTGTATGTATTAATATCAAACCACTTATTGCAATAACTGGCCTTTAAAACTTTTATATACTTCAACCAAAAACCACATGCGGTCGCAATCAAAATAAGAACAAAAGCGACTCATTTGCATTTCTAAATAAAATTTAGTTAGGTTTCTTTATTTTTAAAGAATAAATTGCAAGGACGTTTTGGTCTTCGTTGTATTTGAAAAAGTGTAAATATTGTTTTGTCAAAATCCAATCGCTTTAATCTAATTTTACCCAATCTCTCATCTTACTTTGTTCTACTGCTCCTTATTTCGCTTTTTTTAAATATAAACCGATTTATCAAAAACGCCTGAAGCAGAATTTTTAATTAATTAATTATTTATTAATGAAACTGAAAAAATAGATTGAACAATAAATTTTGAAAACAAAATTGTAAATTTAGTTTTTCAACAAATTTATACAAATTTAATAAACAAAATCAACTATGATCCTAAAACTCTGTCCTTATGCTTATCCGATAAACTCTTGTCTTTCTAAGTTCATAAATTATTTTCTTTTTGATTTGATTGATACATTTTCTATGTTTATTGAACAGTCTGAACTGACTATATTCACAAGGTAGCATTTGGGAAAATTTTTCAAACCTTTTTTTGGATGAAAAAAGGTAAACAATTTAATTTGCTTTTAAGAAGTCAACAAAGTTTAGAAAATCCCTTTTAACTGAATGTATTTTCACTGAATGCAGAATTTTTTCCTTTTTTAGTCTGACAAATTCTGAGATTTTGTCATAAGTTTTTATATACATAAACGTTCTTGTTGCCGCTTAGGTAAGATATGAGCAACCATATAAAAAAGGGTCATTGAATCCATTCCATTTCCCACTGAATACAAAACAAAAATTTGCCTTTAATTATGGTGGTCTTTAGTACAGTGATTTTTCCACCTACTGCTGTGATTCACAAATGATTGATTTTTGTTTCCCTTTCGATATCTTAAAGGCATATCAAGACAAATTTTTAACTTTGTCCTCTTAATGTCGTTTCATCAGCCGCATTTACGATATTGCCAACATTAATCGAACTCATCGATTTAAGCCCAAAGCTAGCAATCGGGTTAATATACGGCTTACCAAGCATGCGATACCGCAGATGATTGTCTTCATATTGAAAGCTTGACCCAATCTCTGACGAAACAAGCCATACAGATGCCAGACATTGGCATTTGCTTTGTTGAACTTACTCTCATGGCGCTCACCCACATTTTTTTTTCTCATACATAGCTTATGTTTTACCTTTCCACATTCACTACTTTTCTTTTTATCTCTGTTTTTTTCATCTTGTGGAACCTTTGCGCCCTAACGTCCGTCACAGCTGTAGACGTACATAAAAACAAGACGAGGGAGGCATGGTATAAAAAAGGATTTTGTCGGTAGTGTCGGGAAATAAGGAAAATGTGTAAAATTCAACCAGGTTAATGCTGCAGGTGAGATGCCGCTGAGCTGTGAGAGTTGGGAGGGAGGTGATATTGTTCTTGGTCCTGGTGGTAGTCATCATTCAACCTGATGGCATCACTTTTTGATTTTTACCTGATTTTTTCAGAATATTTGCCATACATACGGTTAAAAACTACGGTTTTTATAGCTACTTTTTTACGTTCATCTTTACTCTGCTATTGTTTCTTTTTAGTACCAGTTTTTGTGTGTTTTTGTGAGTTTGTGTGTGCCAACTAGGTGTAGCGTATCAAATTCACTCCGGCTACGTACACGTTTCAAGTTATATAAACACATTAAAAAAACAACTCATGCACGCTTGCACACATTCATACGAAGACGACGACGAAAACGACGCATAGTGTATCGTTAAGTATAAAAAATTTTGTAACCATACAAAAATGTAATATTAACATTTCATTTACATTTTTTATGAGCAATGTTATTTATATTTTAAAAATAAATTCTACACAAACATATTAAAAATTTGTTATGGTAAGGATTCGAATTTGCAAAAAAAAAAAATTTATGACAAACAGCGGATCTTCTAGCTTAAATTTAAATTTAAGATACATGAGTTAATCCACAGAAAACTCAACTGTGACCAAAAAATTAAAACTTATTAAAAACATATTATTTTATGATATTAAATAAGAGAATCATTTTATTAATTTTAGCAATTTATACATAAATTAATAAATTAAATTAATTTAATTTACAGGTTTTTATATATTTAGCCATGCTTCTTCATCAAATATTATTAACTTAAGGCTTTCACTGATATGAATTTATGAATATATTTTTCAAAACAATAAAATAAATGATCTCTTTGATGTATAGAAATTCTAAATTTTTATGCTTTTAAATTCATCTTCAGTAAGTGGAAATTAACTAGTTTTCAATTGATTTATTTTAAAGTAATTAAAAAAATAATTTAAATTTAAAGTTTTCTTTAAGAATTTGTTTTTTTATTATTTTAATTTTCTATGATTTAAACTATCAAACATTTAGAATTTGTCATCAACATAATTTAAATTTAACTAATTTAACAAGTAGTTAAAAGTATATGCGGTTTTCAGTTGGTTTATTTTAAAGTAAATAAAAAATAATTTAAATTTAATTAATTTAACCAGAAGTTAAAAATATATGCAGTTTTCAATTGATTTATTTTAAAGTAGTTAAAAAATAATTTAAATTCAAAAAATTTTATCAGTAGTTGAAAACATATGCAGACGAAAGTTAATTGACTTATTTAGCGGACAAAATGTTAGCTCGTTCTATGGAAAAAAGTCAGAATTTCAACTACTTTCAACCCTCCGTTACTAACGCTATACGTAGTAATGTCATTACTAACCTCGGTGTAATCCACTCATAAATTTTAATCTATTAATTTGTAAAAAAGAACGCGAAAACAGTAAAACGGTTCTGATTTTATTAATTTCGTATATTTTATTATTCTTTTAAACATAAAACTCGTCCAGTTTAATTAATATTTCATTTTAATAATAATATATCAAAATAACGTTAATTAGAGAACTAAAAAAAAAACAAATATTATGATGGTTTGAATAATTTCACATTCCGAGGTCAAATTATTTGCCACGTTCTTTGAGAGGGCCAATTTGAAAAGCTAAAAGATGTATGAAAAAAAAAATTATCAGAAAATTTTTTTTTTGCATTGGAAATTTTTTAAATAATGACCTCTAACTATTTGTTATAATTGAAACATTAGCCTCTCATGGCACAGCAGCGCAAGCATTGTAAATAAGCGGCTAGCACATAGAATAAATGTCGATTATGCAAACCTTACATCTCATCACATAGTCAAAATAAAACAATCAAAGAAATTCTTGGTTAAAGAACTATACAATTTCACATTTGGTTTGCCAAATCGTCAAATTCATTGAAGAATACGCTGAAACCAAAATTGAATAGAACTTCTATGTTTATCTATCTAAAGATGCATTTCTGTTTTTATCTGAGCATTGTCATGCATTGCCATGTTGTGCATAATCCCTTTAAACAGATTTCTATGTTACACTTGTTAAGCCATGTCTAATTGAACCATTACAAAAGTAAATGAATGATGCAATAATTGCATATTATGACAAAAACCCCGTTCAGTTTTCAAATTTTTTGTCAAATTGCCGATAGTCAAATACAATAGAACAATATTGAATGTTCCGATAAAATTACAACGAGAAATTTGACCATTTCGACGGGGCTAAATCTAAATTCACAGTGTTGAAAAAGATCAGATGAGATCTTGCAAGCACAAACAAGTCCGTATTCCTAAAATTTTTAAGCTGTTTAAGTCGAAGCTGTTTAAGTCGAGTAAGGCCTTTTCCACATGGAGTTATTGAAAAATAATGCAACTGCAACGCAACAGCTTAAAAATCTTCAAAACACTTCAATTTTAAACTGAACTGCAACCTTTCAGATGAGCAAGTCACGTCGCAACGCAACATTGAAAAATTCACAGCAACACAAACACTTATTTAATGGAAGCTTTGTTAAATAGATAAACAAAATGAAATGAGGATAAAAGAGGATATTTCTCCACTTCCCGCACTTATTTCATATTTACTAACTGATTAGTTATTTTCATAGCGCACAACACATATCGCAAACGTAACACATCGCCGATTCAAATTGCAGCAAGCCGTGTTGCATAGAACTGGTTGTGAATGTGTTGCCAACTTGCTGAGTACAAGTTGTTTCACTTGAAGGATTCGGTATAAATACATTGGTTAGCAACTCTTGTTGCAGTTGCATTACTCTTAAATTGCTTTATGTGAAAAAGGCCTAAAGGTTTAAATCTTTAATTTGAATTTCCTGTGTTGCTCAGGAGAGGTTTTTTATTTAAATCCCTTTTTTATTTTACTTGAGAAACAAATCACACGTTTATAGTAAATAATAAACATGATTACTAAAGTGGGTGCAAACCACCCGAAATTCTTGTTCCTCCATTACTAACGTGGGTTTAAAACACCCAGACACTTTTTGAAATAAGTAATTTTTATTATTTAGTTAAAAAACCAGCACTAAATTTTGTTTTAAGAAATAGCAAAATATACAAAAAGAGATTACATTTGATATAATGTTCGCACCATTAAACTACCAACTAATTTTTTCCATATTTCATAACTTATGGGTGTTATCCACCCTGCGTTATTAACGGAGGGTTAAATTAGTTGATTTTCCTACAGGGAACTTTCGAAACCAGTCCTCTGTTCAAAACGAAATTTCCTATATGATTTATTTGCGCATTTTTTAATGTACATTTTTTTTTATTGATGGAAATATAAGAAAGTTTTTTGCTGGTAAGCTTATATTAAGTTACTGCAAATTATAAGGTCTATTTTTATTTACTAATCAATTTGCTCTACAGTCAAGAAAATAAAATTGAGTGACAATGAGAGCAGAATGGAAGAGGATGATGAGTTGCCTGCATCCACTTGCGAGCTTTAAATTGCAAAAGAATCAATCTACGTCTGCTTCTTGTAGCTTATACAATAGTAACAGTTTCTGCGAAAACGACTTGGGTAAGTGAGTTAGCCAACGTGCTTTAATGAGTACATTTTAGAAACTGCAAATGGTCAAATGTTCTTGAATTGCTCATCAAATTTACGATCACGAAGAAGAACGTGATTGGATCCAAAATTAAATTTAGGACAAATAGCTACAATCCCATACGCAGTGGTTAATATACTCAAAAAAATTAGACGATGCACTTTGCTTGTGCTATTCCCTCCTTCCATATAAAAATGTTCAAGCCGATTTAGGATCACTAGTTTTAAAGCCTTTCATAAAGTATAAAATGAGTATTGTAGAAGCCGAATCAATGGTACATAGGATCAGCAGAAGCAGCTCACGCATTCATTACCGACCTGCTTGTTGATGTAATGATGCTATCTGGTTACAAGAAATGACTGGAACAAAATTAAAACGTTTTGCATTTTGTTGATTTTCTATGAGTTAAACACAAATTTTAAATGTTTGATAGTTTAAATCATTCTTGATTTTAAATACAAATTCTAGTTGTTTAATAGCTTAAAATTGTTTATTGAGCTTTACGTCAGGTTAGAACAATTATTAATTGCTCTAACGATTTTTTTCCAGAGAAACAACAACAACAAGAACTTTTTTCAATATGAAAAGGAAAACACCACTACCTGATTTTATTGCAATTTCGGTCCCGCTACAGGCTTCATCAGAAATATTTTTGTGATGCCAGTGGGAATCGATCCCGGGCCGTGCTTGCCTCGTGCAAGCGCATCTTGTTTTGCCTTTTATTATTTCGGCTATAATTTTTTGTTAATCTCACGACTTGCCTGTTCGTGGAAGAGACCAATCTTTCAATCTTCCAGTTTAGTAAATACTTCTTCGAGCAAAAATTAAATTCAGCTTACAATCCATCCAACAACATTACCTTTCGAATATTGGAAGGTGTCGCTTTTCATACTATATCTCGACTCATTAAAATCATCCTTACAACGGCGTTTTTATTGCACAGAAAATTGATGCAATGGAAAAAAGAGAAGTTGAATCATGATTTTTAAAATTGCTTTGCTTAAGATTCGCGCCTATGATTACTTTCATTTCCGCTTTTGTTAGGTTAGGTTAGGTAAATAGGATTGTGCACCGGGCGCTTCCGTGGGGGCCTATAGGTCCATTGCGAATCCCTTTTTTTATTTTTATCATAGTACCATAATAACCATAATTATTTTGATTATTCCTCAAACCAGCCTGTGCTTTTTATGAACCTCCTAGTCTAGCAGTGGTGTGTTAGCTAAATCCTTCAGGTCTTTGAAAAATTTGTTCCCCATATATCAGAGTCGACGATTCTGTAGACTTGGACATTCGCATAGAAGGTGAGTTATTGTTTTTGTTTCTTCCAGATCCTTGCAGCTCCGACAAAAGTCTGGGGCTGTTATGTTCTTTATATTGGCCATTACTCCAATAGGGTAATGACCTGTTTGAACTCCCACAAGAATCCGGATTTATCGTTTGGCCAAATCAGAAGGCTTTCGGTTTTATTCTCATTTAGCTCCGGCCGGAGCTTTCGAGATATGTTGCAGTCACTTCTGGAGGCCCAGTTAGTGTTAGCATTATCTCTGGCTTTAAGGTCTATACTCCTTTTGACGACGCCTATTGGAATGTACACATCTGTACTAGCTCTGTTTGTACTTGCGGTTACTCCAAGCCTAGCCAGTTCATACGCTGCGTCATTCCCTTCGATATTGCTATGTCCGGGAACCCAGCAGAGAGTAACGTTGTGGGTATTGCAGATACTGCTCAGTGCCAGTTTACAGGTTTGTATCGTTCGAGCCTTCGTCGTTTTAATATTCAGCGCCTTGATGGCCGCTTGGCTATTCACAAAAATAACTACCCTTGTGGGGTAAGATTTTTCCTATGAATGGCCTGTGCAGCTTTTTCAACAGCGTATATTTCTACTTGAAAAATGCTACAGTAGTCGGAGAGTTTGTAGGACTCTTTGATTTGTAGCGTTTCGCAATATACACCTGATCCAGTTCCGTTTTCCATTAAAGAACCATCAGTATATAATTGGAGATTGCATTTGAATTCTATGGCCGTTTCTTCCCATTCTTGTCTGTTGGGGATGAATGTGGTGTATTTTGTGCCAAATCTCACACTGGGTATGATATAGTCGTTTGCTCTTTTTGATTCTTCGGTTCCAAAGAGATTTAGAATAGATGCATGTCCGAAAGTGTTGTTTCTCCACGCTTGTGATTCGTTGAGGCGAATCGCACTTTTGGTCGCCGAACACTTAAGAACCTCTTCTACGGGGAGAAGATTAAACATCATTTCTAGGCCCGTCTGTGGTGTTGATCTCATGGCTCCAGCTATTCCTATGCATGCTAACCTTTGCACTCCTGTTACAGCTACCTTACTCTTTTTGTGGGCTATCGTCTACCATACAAGCGAGCCGTAAGTAAGAATAGGTCTGACGATTGCTGTATACATCCATTGGATTATGTGTGGTCGTAGACCCCATTTCCTGCCAAAGACTCTCTGACATGCGTAAAGAGCGCATAGTGCTTTTTTCTTCAGTGTTGCGTTTCCAGCTCAGCTTGTTATCAAGGATAATTCCAAGGTATTTAGCTACCGTGGAAAGCTTCAGAGTTACTCCAATCAGTTTCGGTAATGTGAAACTTTCTATTTTCCTTCTTTTTGTGAACAGAACGAGTTCGGTCTTTGTTGGGTTTACACCCAGCCCATTCCATTCTGCCCATCGCGATAGCTCCGCTTTTGTTAGATCGCGTTAACTTAATTTCGTTTCCAATTGAATTTTATATTTTTCTCAATAAAGCCAATATATAAAAAAAAGTAATATTATTTACCAGCTACATTAAACCAAAAATGGCCTCTCTGAGAAAAATCCTGACTTTGCCCATGTAAGCTTCTCTGAATCCTCGAAATACTTCGGATCTTATAACTTCAAATTTTCTCCAATAAGTTAAGACCAAACTTATTTGCGAGTAGTTGAGAGAGTTCGAGCATTTTCAATGCAAAGCTGTGCAGTCAGTTAAGTAAATAAAAAAAAAATGCAGTATATAAAAATTATGTATAAACAATGAAATGTAGAAAACAATGATTTTTTGTAATAAAGAAGTCAGATTTCTATTAGTTTAAGTAAACAAATAGTTAATGATATAATGGTAAAACGCTATTTTTTACGATCAGCAAACTTACTAGAGTACAGTGTTGCCATATGGTTCGGTATATTGGATTTGTTACGATTTTCAGTCTAGAATCCAATGATCCGATATTTGGGCAAAATGTTACGCTTTCAGGAAAAATATTTCCGAAGTCCGATTGTGGATATATTCCTTTGAGGGATCTTTTTCATTTGAAACAATTTTTTTCGAATTTACTTTTTCTTCAAAAAGGTTACTATGTGTGCATAGAATACGTGTTTAAAATTTCAGATATAAACAGCGTGAATCAAAATAACTGTCGCACTTTTTTATGCCATAAATCAAAAGCACTGTGTAAACTTTATTAAAAAAAAATTTTTATTTTTTATATTAAACATTCTTAATAACTCTTCATCATTAAAATCGAAACTTTCACCATTAATTTTTTTTAAAAACTTAAAATAATTTGTGAAAGACGAGCATGCGGCACGCATCTGGTTTTCAGGTATATCATCTGATATTTTCATTGATCATCGCTTAAGTTTATCTAAAGTCATGTGTTTATGTACGTTAATTTGCTCAGCATTATACCCCAAGTAAAAAGTCCAGGGGGCTTAGCTGCGTGCCGGCGAAGAATCTCTGCACTTATTTCCTTTCGCAATATTATTATTGTTATTGACAAAACTTTTGAAACGGTTCTTGCAATAAGTGTACAATCAATGCCAGAGTCGTAAAAAACAACATTTGTTTTCCAGTGTTGCTTTTTTTTGTGTAATTGGTATTATTATAGGTGTGACAGTTACTTTGATTCACGCTCTAGTATATGTTTATATATATATATATTAAGGCGCCTCAACTTGTATGGAGGAAAAAAAAGTTGTCCGGGTCACCTCCTGAAAACAAACTTTGGTTTATTTTATGATGATTCCCAAAATATTGCAACTCTAGCTTTAGCCGTTCGTGAGCTGGAATGGTTTGAAATAACCTCTAAAAATCGCGTTTTTGATTAATACTATTTATACCACACTACCTTCGGTCAAAAAAATTGTCACAAATAGTGTAAATCGATGAAATACATAGTTTTGTTTTTTTTTTTTTTAAATCTGCCCACACACTTAGTTATTGAGTTATTTGCAGTGATTTTTTCAATTTTTTTAATGCAGTTTTTATAAAAATATATATAACTTCCCCATTTATAGCCTGATTTACTATTCCGTGATATCATTGGAAAGGTACTGAATGCTGCTTTTCATTTCTGTCGTTAATTAACCCTTATAAGCACTTTTATAAAAATGCATTTTTTTTGCTTAAATCATTTAGCATGTTTTGATGATAATTAGATAGCCCGTAAGACCGATTATTATTTTTTTCGCGCAAAAATAATAAATGTTTTATTACATCACTTTTTGTTGGCAATTGATTTTTATTTAACTCGCGAGAAACGAAAAGCATTTTTTTATGAATAACTTGAACAATTAAGCGATCACAATTCAAAAACTCACATTTATATAATATAATATAACTCATTGTCAAACCTAAAAGTCATGTAAAAGTTATGAGTGACTACTTATAAGAACTGTGGTAAAATTTACTCTTAGCTGTTTTGTCTAAGTACAATAAAGTATTTTCCTACACTTTATTCCAAAGTCCATTTAAAAAATGCATTCTTTATCTACATGATTTAATTTTATTTCTCTTATATTTGAACAAATTCAGGAATTGAGGCAAAGGCCATCACAAAAAAATAAAAATAAAATAAAATGCATTTTTATAAAAGTGCTTATAAGGGTTAATTAACGACAGAAATGAAAAGCAGCATTCAGTACCTTTCCAATGATACCACGGAATGGTAAATCAGGCTATAAATGGGGAAGTTATACATATTTTTATAAAAACTGCATTAAAAAAAATTGAAAAAATCACTGCAAATAACTCAATAACTAAGTGTGTGGGCAGATTTAAAAAAAAAAAAACAAAACTATGTATTTCATCGATTTACACTATTTGTGACAATTTTTTTGAATTTTGGTAGTGTGGTATAAATAGTATTAATCAAAAACGCAATTTTTAGAGGTTATTTCAAACCATTCCAGCTCACGAACGGCTAAAGCTAGAGTTGCAATATTTTGGGAATCATCATAAAATAAACCAAAGTTTGTTTTCAGGAGGTGACCCGGACCACTTTTTTTTTTGAGGCGCCTTAATATATATATATATATATATAAGCATGTGCATACTGTAAAACAAATTGCATGCTCGATTAAATCCTTAAACGCGTTTTTCTAATAACAGCATTTTTTAAAACGGTGCCAAAGATTATGGAAAAACTATAAGTACGATTGAGTTAAAACTTTTTGTACTATATTTATTATAGAAAAAAACTATACGATTAACTACAACCATCCTTAAAAATAAAAAAGTCGTTTCTAGAAAGTTTGAAAGGTAAAAAAGGTTATTTTTCAACTTATATGTTCAAAATTGTGCCAATAAAATATGTGGTCTGATTGGCTAATAATAGGTTATCTTATAGTTTTTAGTTTTATCTTTCATATAAAACATTTTTTCATTTATCTTTTTGAGAAGTTAAGAAATCGTTGAACTTTGAAAGCCTTACAATAGCAAATAGAAGGACAAAACAAGAAAAGAGAATATACAATATGTAATTTATACTATTACAGTCAATAGCTTTTCCAAAAAAAGTTCGAAAGAAAGTGGTTTTTTTTAGCCGTTCAAATGAAAAAGCACCTTAAATATCAAATTTAATAATTATTTAAATAAAAACCCTTGCATGGAAAAACCTGGCAACGAGCCTGGTATAAAATAGGTATATAATGTTTTTTTCATTATCAATATTGCCTTTAATAAGCAGTAGTATCTTCTGTGGTCGAAATTCGACCATATCAAAAACAAATTGATTTCTGTTTTAATTTTTATAAAAAATAAAACGTTTAACAGAGTTAATATACATTAAATTAAAAACGATTTTTGCCAATTCAATTTCACAACGCATTTAATTTACGCGCCATACTCTACAATGCTTATGTTGTCAGAATCATTCATGAAAAACAATAAATATAACTAATTTTCTTTACCCATAAAATAGTGAAGATTAGCACTATTAACCTATTTAAAATCGTGTATATACCTTATTCAACCCTTGACTTTTGAAAGGAAGCATTTGACAGGTATGTTTATTTTCATTAAGAACTCGAAATACCAGCTGATAAAATATTTATACTGAAAGTACATAATATTATCCAAACAAAATGTTGATTCATTTGTGTATTTGAATATTGTTAGTAATGAAAAAATGTAGAAAAAGTACAAGTAACGAGATCATATTTATCACAGGTTGATTATGCTTAAGAAAACCAATCATATTACTTATTTTTAATAATAGTTTCCAAAATTTGATTTTCAGGAAACTACAACTTTAATTCGATTTCGTTGCGTAAAGTTAGAGCGAAATCCTCAACAACCTAGTCAAAAGTGCCTCTTTTAAAAATGTCAATTTTGCCCCATACGCTCTTGGTGACTTTTTATATATTCTTTTTTCTTTCTTATTTACTCATATTAATATTAATCTGAATATGTAAATAAATAAAGAGTTTTTACTTCCTTTTTTAATAAAATACTTTGATATAGCAGCTAAGATCACTTTGAAAAATCCTTACGTATCTATGCCATAAAATTACATCACCGCATCAAAAAACACAAAAACACGGGTTGCTTTTTTTTGAGTTATGTAAAAAGTTTCAAACTTTGCGACACTTGAAATCACGTGAAATCACATCCAAAATACAAAAACAAAATTTATAAATATTATACATTACATACATTAAGGTTATTAACCCTGGATAACCAATCATATTTATAATACGTTATAACCAATGTTAGTCGATTCGACTAACACGCTCCAAAACTCGTTTTAGAGGAGCTGTTAGTACACAAAATACATTAAAAGCTATTGAAAATGGAAAAACAATATATATTTTACTAGAAATAAAAAAAACATTAATATTGGTTTTTTTTTTATTTTTTACATTTTTTTATAAGCTACTTATTTTATCAGTTAAAGATAAACCATATAAGATTATTGAAAAAAAATAATAAATAAACATAGAAAACTTAAAGGCTCCTCTATCACTAAACGAATAAAGCATTATTTATTATTATTAAAATAAAAAAGTTTAAATCAATTGTTTAGCACAAGAGACACAATTCGCTGCACCACTATAAAAAACTTATAACCAAAACACATTATTCCTACAACAACTTCGAATTAACTTCGACTGAACTGATTTTTAAATACCTCCACATCCGTATTTTAGTATATACGAAGTTGTCAATGTATAATTTTGATAACGCCACTTTTATGGAGCATGGTTTTTATCCAAATATATAAAATTTTAAACTCAGAGCTCTTCCTAATTATCAAAGCTTATGTGTAAAATATTAAGTTTAAACCATAATTTTTTTGAATTTATGAAGGCTTTGTATTATATTGACGCCACTTTGTGTGTGAGGTGGGCGTGGTTTTCATCCAATTTTGACAAACTTCAAATATGTGGTGAATATTTCACTCCAAAGATAATGTACAAAATTCCAACTTCATATATTTATATTTATGGCCTTTTAAGAGATACTGTTTTGATAAAGTCACTTCTTATGGGAAGTAGGCATGGTGTTCATCCGGTTTTGCTCATTCCCGAATTCTATCTTCTTTTTTTAAATATAAGCATATATCTTTTATTTCATTATGATAGCTTAAAAATTGTGACTGTAATCGTGTCGAAATACAGACAAATGGATAGACGGACAGACGGACATGGCTTAATCGACTCTGGAGGTGATGCTCATCAAAAAATATCTCCTTATAAGCGTTACGAACGGAGTGACAAAGTTAATATACTCCTTACGCAATACGCGAGGGGTATAAAAAGTTACGTTAAAGCCAATGTTAGTCGCTTCGACTAACACTGCATTTATAAAAAGATTCACCCCATCCAATTAAAAAGGCAAATACATCCGAACGCAACGAGAACAGCTTAGCAACTAATGTGGTTACTACAATATGGATAGAGAACACGATCAGAAGAGAGAAAAAAAAGGCTGTAAACAAAAAATTTAGCAGTGTTAGTCGAAACGACTAACATTGGTTATCCAGGGTTAAAAAAAATTGATTTCCAGCAGTTTTCTGTTTTAGTTGGAGAAAATTGACGAAAAAGCCTTAGAGTTAAAAAATTCATATCTTACTCATTTCATAACGTTATAACAATAGAGTGTTAAAAAAGAGAATCGGTGGTAACTTTGGTTCCCGTGGGAAGAATTTTTTTTTTAAATGGGAATATATTTTTAGACGTACAAATTCCTTTCTTTAATATAGTTTCACAGACGTTGAATAAACTTGGATAGTACAGCTAATTTAACTTAATAAAGGGGTTTTTCAGAGGTGGAGATGCCATACAGGTCAGTTCACAAAAAAATTCAAATTGATATAAAGCAGTCTTGTATAACAAAGCCCCACAAAAACCAATAGAAAAAAATCTGGCTTAATTTCTTGTTTATTCAATCATCCGAATTTCACTGCCTTTCATTTTGCTCGTAAGCATATTTGTGAAGTCCTGTTACTTTTTCTGATTTATTTACAAAATCCTTACTTATGCCTGCTGGAAAAGTTTATCAATTCCAAAATCAAAATTTGCCCAACTAGCTTTAGCAGATTGATCCACTGTTCAACGATGTAATGGACGGCAGCAACGCAACTCAACGTAGCATAACGAACACATGTTGATGCTATGTTTTCGCGTATTCTTTCGTGTTTGGGATTTTCTCAATATCAATGCTGTCGAAGGGTTCAATTATTAAACATTTTTTTAAACTCGATGTTTTTCCCTACTTTTTTTCTTTGAATTTCAATGACATGCTTTATTTTCTTGTATTATTTTTTCGTAACTTGTAGCATTGTTGTTGTTATTGCAACTGTTTGGGTTATTTTTGCTGCTTTTGTATTGATTTATGTCAAGATTATCCTGGTTTTTCGATATGGACAGCATAAGGATAAGAAAAGGATTTATTTTACTTGGAGAATTTTTTGCTTGAGCAGTACCAAACGTTGTTATACTTTGTTAGATGTGTACGAATTAAACAGACCCAGTGCGAAATTGTATTGCAACTGTGTTGAAATGAAATGTTTCATTATAAAATATACAAACATTTTTTAGAAATGTGATTTTTAACAGAATATGTCTAGTTTTGTAGAGATTTATCTAGTAGTTTTAAATTTATTTGTGGTATTAAATTAAACTTAATTTGCTTTAACATAAAAATTATAACATACAAATTTATGACTATATTTTTTATTGCTCTTGTTTTATTTAAATCAACTCTATTAAACCAAATAAAAAAATTAGAAAACATATGCATGTTAAAAAAGCCCTTTTTAGTTAAATTCAAATATAAACTAATTTTCAACTCCAATATGGAACAAATGTATTAATATTTTTAAAAATTCACTAGCTAGTCGATTAAAGTGAAATTTTTTATATTTTTGATAGCAAACAACTGGTTTTGTTAGGCGAAGCATTTCAAGACTTATTAAACAATTTTTTTGTAAGTAAGGCTTACAAAAATATGTCGAAAAGACAGAAAAAAATTATGTCGAAACGACAGAAAAAAATTACTAAAATAAAATAAAGCAGCACAGTGCCAAAGCGCTAGGCCAGGGGCTAGACACGGGATATAATTAATGGCTTGTCTTGGCCACTATGTCTCTGTCACGTCCGTGTGTTTAATTTTAATATTACTTAAAATGATGAAATATATTATCCTCAAATTTAAGTATTACAAATAAATTTTTTAAACTGTCTTCTACTTATAATTCCTATTATAATTTAAAATTTATAATAATTTAAAAAAAAAACATTTTTTTCTTAAAATGTCTACCTAAACATGACCATATAATACAATGTCACGTCTATAATCTGACATAACACCATACAACATGCTATACAATGGCATGTCTATAATCCGACATAACACTATACAACATTAGTCATGAAAAAATTAGAAGCCTAACTACAGTGAAATATTAATTTTATTTTTTCTAAAACAATAACTTCACCCATCTTTAACAAAGACAGAGCAGAATGCAGTCTTAGTCCGCGTTCATAGTGAACGCTTTTTGCTTAGCCGAGAGGTTTAGCTAAAAAACGCTTTGTGTATAATCATATGGAAAAAGCTCAGTGTTCAAAGTGCAAGCTGACACCGAGCTTAAAGCTACTTTTTAAATGCTTTTCAGCACATTTAAGGCCACGTTCATAATGGACGCTTTGGCTGAAGCTAATTCAAAAGCTGCTTAAAGTGATCTCAATAATAACTTCAACACTATTAATTTTTCTGATTCGGTAAAAGTCTTAAAACGAAAAATCATATTACATTTAAATAACTAATTTCATTTAACTATTTAACTGTGATTGTTTTGTTTTTCCTTTTTATCTCAATATTATGATTTGTAATGTAAGCACCATAAATATGAATCGTTTTTCAGAATTTTTTTGTTAATTAATCAATATTTTATTTTTAAGTCAAATTATGATTTATGTGCTCACGTAGCTTCCTGATTTTGAATTACACTGAATTAACACTATCACCTGGATTGGTGTGCCAGAGTCCACACAAGTTTATCACAAGTTGGCCCAAATGCATATCCAACTAGTTGGGATTTTGGTTTCGTCGATATAAGCTTTACCTAATTTCCAAGTAGGTCCTTGGGTTGGACAATGACCGCAAACCAGTTATAATTAATGTAGTGTTTTGATCGTCTTTAAACTTAGGATACTTATTTGGAGTACCTAAAATTAATAAACACTATCATTTCATTCGATGTTGCTCCTTTATATGGAATTAAAAATACTTAAAAAACTGTTAAATTACGCTGAAAAGCCAATTAATGTTCTTAGTTCTTAATTGCCAACAGGGGATATGTTTTAGTACGTAGGTGCTGTCTCTCCCGGCAGATCAGTGCACGATCTAGAATGTAAATTGTGCATGCGTATAGCACACGGATCAAAGAACCAAGACATGCGCCTTATACAAACAACACTTAATCGTTGACTTGAAAGGAAATGAATAGATTATTAGAGGAAGAATTGATTGGAAACATACGTTAATTATAGGCTAGGCTGGATAAACGTGAAAGACAGTTTTAATTGCTTATAACCGAAGCTAGTGTAATGCTTTAACCTAGGAAAGCATTTACAAATCTTAAATTAAATTAAATAAAGAAAAAATGAAACGAAAACTGGGGACCTCTGATTTGGTGGTCTAGAGCACTCTTTATTAGTGCAATTAGTGTTTATAGTTAGTTCATAGTGTGAGCAACCGAGATGGAGATAGGGGCGCTTAAAAGCATTTAAAAAGTAGCTTTATGCTTGTAGTCAGCTTGCACTATAAACACTTTGAGCTTTTTGAACGTGGCCTTAAGCTTAGAGTAAATATTTATAAGTAGTATAAGCAAACACTAACCTATCAAACAACGGTTTTTTGAACCCAAGTATAGATTTTGAGTGTGAATATTTAAATCAAAGCTTGTAGTTACAATATTGACAACTGGGTTAATTAAAATATAACAGTATCTTTTATATACAATACAACAAAGCTCACCTTTATAAATGTCTCAAGATGTTAATAGGTTTTATATTTTTTGGAGCAAATGTTTGAAGTGTCTCGTATCATTATTGAGCACAACTTATACAATAACTCAAAAAAATAAGCATAATCTTATATATTATTACATTTAAAAAGCAACTCAACTTTTTTTTATTGGTTTTCTTGTGTTGTCCCTGAGCCCAACCCATATTATGGTGGGTACGTTTTGCTCACTTAAGATTATTTTGGACCATTTTTATCGATATAATTGAGATATTGCAATGATATTAAGGTTGGTTCTTAAGATGTTCTAATGCGTAGAAAGTGCTAAAAAGCTATAGTAGCTGAACTCTATTGCATGTAAAAAAAAATTATTTTGGCCGCATGATAAAATTGCTAATTTTTTTGTCATTAAAAATGAAAAAGAGAGCAATTAAAATAGTACGAATTCATAGAGATGATAAGTGCAGGTGAGTTCGCATATAGTACGAATTGGAGAAAAAAATATGGAACGGACTGTATTTTTAATGCATTATTCTTGGCATTTAACTCAATTCGTCACTCATTAAATTTCGATCAATTATGAAAAACAAGCATGACCTCTTACAGAGCCAATAAGAATAGAGAGATATAAAAAATTGTCCAGATGTATGTTTTTATCCTTTTCCTACAATTATTATATCTGTCTAGCCTACGCGCCACTATTTTTCAGATTTTAAAAATGAACAAAAAAATTAAGTGTCCTACAGGCTTTGCGAATTTTTCAAATAATTTTCAAAAATTTCAAGTTTTTTGAGAAAAAGTGGAAGCACAAATTAAAACTGTACTGGGAAGCACAGAATAATGAAGGTTTGGGATAGCATCAAGTTTGAAATCGTTTCTGTTTGAATGCGTGTTTTTATAATTGTTTGAAAATTATAGAAATGGTTACGTTATCAGTGCAGAAATGTTTGGTAAAACTAAAGGATTAATTAAAGATAAATTTTCAATTGTAAATTGATCATTTATAAGAGTGCTTTCACACAAGAACTTTTTTTTTAACAATATCCCTTTTATATAGAAGTTTTGCTATAATCGATATGTATTAAAGGAAGTCGTTAAATCTTCTTGCTTTTCGCTATCGCTGCCATGGAAAAATTTTCGATTTCTTGTTATGACTTTCCAAATGTCTTTAAGTGTAAAATGAAGAAATGTAGATACGAATTCGGATTTTTTTTCTTCTTAAAATTGCATATTATATAGTATGTTATTATTTGAAAAATATTACTAAAGATAGTACTCATTTTGTTGAATGGTCAAGAAGTTTCGATTTTGCCTCTTTAGTGGTTTTCTATACAGCGAAATGTGGCATATGGAACCCTAGAAATGGGTATCAATTCTCCCAGAAGACGTGGGCATATTTTGTCTTTTTTTCAGTTGAAATGGATCCAAATAATAAAAAACCTGTCTATCTGTCTGTTGTTACGTAATTTTGAAGCAATCGTAATGAAATTCAGTATTTAAGTTTGTATCTAAAAAATAAAGATGAACAGCCCTATTCTAGCAAATTAACAAACTGTTTACCAGTATTTTGAATACTTCAAAAATTTTGAATAAAACAAAATTTGAAGCTAAAAATAATAAATTTTGATAATAATTGTCAACTGCTTTAGGCCGCTTTACATTATCCTACTGTGTGTTAACACATTTCAAAATTTTCATGTGTGATAGAAAGTGAGATGGTGTAAACAACGGAAAGCAATGTGTGTTCTGATTTTTTGACATGTCATTCCACATTTTATTTTTTGGTTTGTTTCTAATTTCATCACACATTCTATCCCACCATGCATTTTACCATAAACTTACTTAAAATTTATTATTTAAGTGAGAAAATTTTAAACTTGTAATGTATTTTCAAACAGAATAACAGAAGGAAGCAGTTTTACAGCTTATTGAACTTTGTAGGGGCTTTAAATTCACGTTTCAAATTTTCACGTTTTAGTATAGTGTAAAGTATAAAAATGTGGTGCGACTCTGTGAGATAGTCTAAAAGCGAAAAATTAATTTCTTCATACAAAAACTAAAAATGACAGCATGATGAAATTCAATAATACTTTCTATCTCACATGTGGTAATATACATTAGGACAATGTAAAGCGGCTTTTTTTAGTTACTGACAATTTCATTCAAAAATTTTGTTTTTTGTTCTTAAAATTTTTTTTTTTGAAAACAAAAAAAATATATAAATATAAAAAAATACTGGTTAACAATTGTTTATTTGCTAGAATAGGGCTGTAAGTTCGAAAATAAACCAAATCGGATGCCTACCTCTCATACAAAGTGAATTTATTAAAACGGTAAAACCTTTTTCAATTCCACAAAACTTAGTATGAGCTTTAGTATTTAATGTACACTCTGAGCATGAAAATAAACAAAATCCAGTGAAAAATACGCCTACCTCTCATTTAAAATGATTTCATCAAAACTGGGAAAATCTCTTAAAACTCTACAAAATTGATATATGGACTTGAAAAATGTTATCATTAACTCTGTACTCTGTGCCGAATTACATAGTTATCACTACAAATTCACTACAAATCACAAAACAAGTATTGAACCACACTACATACAAAAACAAAAAGTTAATAAACATAAACAAAGTTTTTTATTTTACAAGAAAACCAAATCGTAAAAATAACAACAAATAATTTAATTCCTCTTTGTAACTGGCGGTTTGCCACAAAAATTTCTTTATAGCTTCTTAACAAATTTCTTTATTTTTAACTAGAAAAAAATAATGCCAAATTAATTTCAAATCAAATTTAAATCAAGTTTCAAATGATGCTCAGATGTTATCAACAATTCTTAAACCATGACAAGTTAACATCAAATTTTCAGGACATGCAATCATCTAACCAAAAAGGAAGTCATTTAAAGTAAGCTTGAAATGAATTAAAAATCCATCAACGAACATTCAACTGCAATTAAACACTTTTAGCGAAATAATGCTTAGCTTTCTCTCACAAGGACCTTTTGAACAATTTGTATTCATCAGGATGTAGTACATGCTGGTGTACGCTGCATGTTGAGTGGTGCAGCAGAAATAAACTTAAGTATATGAGAGGAATACAGGAAAAAAATGGGGAAAAACAAACACATATCAAGGACAATTAAAATGTTAAAAAAGCAGGATTGCAATCGTGAGCGTGAGCTACATAGATGCCAGAAAATAGTGCGGACGAATGAGAGCGAAAACCAAAGGATAACGACACATTAAGCTCAATTTAAGACGACTTCAAAACGTTTTGCAGTCGGAAAACGGAAACGATGACTGCAAAAAATGCGCACTTTACAAAATGTTAAAAGCAGCTATAAAACTACAACAACAACAAAAGCAACTAGAATAACACAGTTTAAGGGCGTTTTTTTATCTCAGTAAAATTTTACTAGCATTGAGTAGGGGAAAAAATAGCGCAGACCTTGTTTAGACAGGATACAAAATAAATGCAACGCTTGTGGATGTTGATAACTCAGTTTGGTCTCTGCAACGCCATGCCATAAAACGACATAAATGAATGTCCTGCAGGCGGAATGCCAGTCGTAAGACTATGGGTGGACGTAGTACCACGAATGATTTTGATTTGGGTCGCTGCACAATTCCATCATTTATGACAACGTTAGCGCCATGGACAACGCATCCTGTCAACCCACACAGAAATATACTCGCAAACACAACACACACACACATACACATACACATACCGAGGTGCAGTTCACGATGTTGCAAACGTACTGCCAACTATTTTGTGTGCTCCTTTTACTTAGTTATTTTTCTTTTTTATCTCTTACAATCTTAGCTATTTTTTCTTTCTTAATTTTTTTTATACATATTGTTTTTTCCCACTCTTCTTTTGGCACTCTTTCCTGTAGACATCACTTGGTAAAATTTTGGTCGAGGTTTTAGTTAATAGCGCTCATTGTTGTCAAAGCCTGAGCACAAATTTCGGAAAACGAAATTAATTCAGTTCACGTTTTTTAACAAACTTTAATTTTTATTTTACTTTGTTGTTTTGCTGATTTTTTTTTGTTTGTTTTGTTTTGCTATGTCTTAATTTTGTGGTGGGCGTCTCTTTGTGCTTGCATTTTGATAACAGCACCTTTTAGACAGGTTTCCGGTTTGTTTACATTGATTTTTAACGGTGTCTTGTACTGCAACAGACAGTGTTTAACAGATTTTTTTTTCACTCATGTAGTATTTTTTTATAAAAAAACATCTTTCCATATTGGATTTTTTTCTTGCTGCATTCTTTACGACAACGACAATATGATAATTACTCCAATTTTTGTAGTGTTTGACATCAGGAAAATACTTAAGCTAATGGCGCCGATGGGCGACAAACATTGCGTCGATTTCAACCGACTACGAATAATATCTTGAAGCTCCTGCTCAAATTTACTAATTTTACTCTATTTTCGGACTTATTCGGGCATTCCTTTTTTATGGCAAGCATAGAGTACCAAATCAATTAAAGCTGATATTTAATTAGTCATGAAAAAAATTCACGGTCGAGCGATTTGAACATCTTAATGGGCGCTTCGCGTTTCTGATTCTTGGGTTAGCGAAGCAACAAATGAATTTTTTGCTACACGAGAAAGCGCGTTGCGTCACTTCAGACGCAAAAAAGAGACACCAGCTTTCAAACACAAACAACAACTAAACAAAATAACGTAGACACCAATGCCTAACGGTAAGCCATGCTGCATCTCAAAACTTACAAAATCTCTCAAGTGGCAGTGGCTGGCTACTACGATTAGCATTTAAAAACACAAATCAAACAGTTTGCAGCTAATTTGCTACAGCGCGCTCTACGGAGGGTTAAATCAAATAAATGTTCACAATTTCAACAAAGGAGTTTTTTTTATACGCGCTCAATTACTGGTTAAGTGTTTCAAAAGGGCTTTTCAAAATCAGCAGAAAATTTTTTGCCATAATATCCTTATTTTTTACTCAAACATATACATAACAAGTTATAAATTTTCAATTACTGCACCTCGCACATGTTGTCGTAATTTGCACTAGCCAGCAATCGCGAGCGAGTGCTTTAAAATTCAGAACTTTTAAACCACTGCGAATTCCACTATGAAACTTCTTCTGTATTATTTAAAAATTTCAGGCTTGAATACAAAAATGTTAAAAAGAATTTAAATAATGGTGAAATTCTTTGACCGAAATTAGAATTTTCGATTTTGAAATAGAAAAAAATGTTCAAAGTCCGAATTTAATTCCTGAATTCAAAAATCCTTTTTTTCAGAAACTCTAACTTTTAAAAGTCTATAACGCAGCAACCAAGGCAAAAAAAAATGTACATTAATATAATTTTTCTAGGAGAACATTGCGGTAAAATTTGAAAAAATGTTGAAAATAATTTATTTTGTGGTCCGCTTCACGTAGAATGTTGTTTAATGTTATTCAAAAGGGTTACATGATTTCCTAAAATTTTTGGCGAACTGAAGTTGTTTACTTTGAGTATATCAATTTCAATATTCTTATCAAATATTTAAAAACTTCAATTCTTCATTTTGAGGTGCAGATTAATATACCATGCACGTTGCGGCAAGATATTTCTAGTAAGGTAGAGTGTACAAGATTCTTCTTCTTCATGTTTTCTTCTTCTTCATGTTTTCTTTTTCTTTTTTGCAAGCTGGAAAATGGCGTAATAACGGCTGATTTTTTAAGCGATGGGTTTTTTAAAATTGGAAAAGTTTACTTTTTAAAGATTATTTCATGTAAATGTTTTCCGATGCTACGCCTGAGGTGGTCCATCCGTAAGCTTCAATTTTTGCATACTTTTTCCAACATTTCGGCCGGTATCTCACAAATAACAGTTGCAATGTTGTCTTGCAGGGATGCAATTGTGGATGGCATGTCAATGTATATGATAGACTTTACGTAACTTCACAAAATAATAGTGTAGTTGGTACAAATTGCATGATCTTGGCGCCCAATTGACTGCTCCAAAACGTAAGATTATTTGCTCTTTAAATTTCCCTCTCAATAGTCAATGGTATTGCATGCCGTGTGGCATGTGACACAACTTCTTGTTGAAGCTACATATCGACCAAGTCCAATTATTTCGTTTTGGTCAAAAAAAAAAAAATCGGTAATCATAGCTTATTGTCTTGCTCCATCAACTGTAACGTTGCGATTTTCATTATTTTTGAAAAAGTATGGTCCAATGATGCCATCGGCCTACAAACCGCACCAAACAGTGCATTTTTCAGGGTGCATTGGCAACTCTTGAACGTCCTCTGGTTGCTCTTCAGACCAAATTCAGCAATTCCGTTTATTGACGTATCCATTGAGCCCACAATGAGCTTTCGATAAAAAAATGAATCTTCATCCAACTTTTCTAAGGCCCATTCACCAACCAAACGACGTTGTGTACGTATTTTGTAAAGTTTTATGCCAAGGTCCTGACATAAAATCTTCCAGGTGGTCGAATAACAAAAGCTCAACGTGTTATTGTTGACAACGGTTACGAATTGACATATCGCGATCTTCATTGACACTGGCCGACACAGCAGCAATACTCTCCTCGGTACGCACTCTCCGCTTATGGGTTGATAAATTAATGAACAAGAAATTGAAACTGGTACAAAATTTGGTCACAAGAACTTGAATAGCCTGTTCGGTGGGTTGATTATGAAGTCCATAATAGACGTAATTTGCGAAAGACATTTCTTACAGAGCACGAATTTTTATTATAAAAATTAATGATTTGCAAGCGCTGTTCGTTTTTAAGTCAAATCATGGTGAAACGGCAAACATTAATGAGCGTTTTTGGCTTTGCCACATGTTATGAATCACTCGTGAGGTGTCAAAAAACGTACACTGTTATTATCCTTTAAAAGCCTTCCAGACCAAATAAAGCAGCGATGCAGATGCTTTTTTTGCGTTGAAGAAAAAGAGGGTAAAATTATTTTATTTCATTAAAAAGTGTATGCATGTAGAATTCTAAACCTCAACGTAGATGAATTTGTTTTTAACGTAGGACTACTTTAAAGCCATTTATTGTGGAGCCCGTAACAGTATAGGCTTCATATGCATGTACGTTTCATTATAAAAAATTCTAGAAATTTGTTTTTTATTTTTAATTTTTCCTTTTTATATTGTATTTCTTAAAGTCACTCATATTTTTAAATATAAAACTTGTATTTCATAAAAATCACACAACATTGTTTTCACGACTTTTGTTTCTTAAACGTTTAAAGAAAATAAAAGTTTATATTTTATTAGTCATCCATAAAAAAGTGTGCTTTTTACGAATTCTTGTTTTTATTACCGCAAACTTAAACATTGGTTGCATTTTTTTATAATTACAAGTATAAATTCCAAATGTAGTAAAAATGCTATCATACATTCAAAGTTTTTGAATTTATTTTATTTATTATATTTCACTTATTTATATATTATAGATTTTTACAAGCGCGAGTTCAAATACTACATCCGGTCAACACTACGAATGTTTGTTTCATGATATAACAATCTATTAGGTAGCACACGAGTTGCGGTCGTCGAATGACAAACAAAAGAAAACAAAAAAGTTTTGATACAAAACATTTTTGATATCTCTATTTTGCATCAGCTGCTATTGCACGCTCTCTTTTTGATTTTTTTTGTTTGACATTCAATGATCGCAGCTAGAACTGTCACCTTTTAGTAATTTTATCATGGTTTGTACTATGTACAAAAAATTTGTACATTCTACGAATAGATTTATATTTCTAGAAAGAATTTATTCGTATTTTTAAAAAAAAATTTATTTGGGTGTAAAGGCTTTTTAAATGGCAGCTTATTCGGTTAAACTGCTGCTTGAGGCATTATTGACTTTACATCACAGCACAGTTACCATTTGCGGTACTTCTTTTGGTTCCGGCTCGAGCATTTTTTTAACTTTTTTTGCTACTGGTGTGGGCTTAGGAATGTTTAGCTTTTGAAGCAGTTATTATTGGTTTTGAAGAAAGCTTAAAAGTTTTCAATGTGCGTTCAGTTTTTTTTAATGATGTTGAGTGTATATCGTCGAGAGCTGCAGTTGCCGGCTTGCTACTCTTAAAATTATGTAAAAATATCCAACAAAAACGTTTGCTGCACCTAAAAATCTTCCACATTATTATTAGACAAATAGTTTTGCAATAACTTGTTTTAAAAATCAAGTTAGTTTGTTCATAAAGGGTATGTCTTAAAATTTTTTCAAAATAAATCTTTTACCTTAAGTATATTTTTAAAATTCTTACGCAACATGCCACTTAACTCTTAGGACTTATATTTTTTCTTAAAAATTAAACAGTAAAAACAAAATTTATTATAACAATTTTAATGTATATTTTGGTTCATGTGAAGGCCAGCAAGATAAAAAATGTCTCTACAAAATTCCAAGTAAATTGGCTTACTTAAATTTTTGAGTTACATTCCCTAGCGCAAAAAAATTAATGTTCTTAAAAAAGCGAGCATAAAGATTTGGTCTACTCTCGGTGCCTTTTTAGATTAAATTATTTTTTTGGAATAACTTTTTTCAAATAGTAAATATAATTTTTAAGCATTATTAGCAAAACCTTAATACATAAAACAGTACAATTTGAAGCTTTTTAATAGAATGTGTTAAGTAAAGATAGATTAGATAATGATAAAGAATAACGCAACTTTGAAATAGGCGCGAAATCGTAACTTTCTCCTCGCACAAAGAAGAATGCAAAAGCAAACGTAAGACTACTTAAATATAAAAAAAATTGAGACGAAAACTAAGCGTATGTTGTGTGTGTCACATTGTTTCGTCTGTTTAGGTTGGAAAAGAGTGAGCAAGTTGAACTGGAAACAATACATATAGCGCAAGCGTGAGCAAAAATGTGTGGCATGAGAATAACTGTAGCCGAGTATAAGAGAAAAGCTATCACACTTATGCTATTTCCAGGCTATGAAACTCGAACAAATTCAAGACAAGAATTTTAAGTAACCTTTTTTTATTACAAAAACAGTCAACGACGGTATATTCAACGGTAATGAACGCGCGACACTTGCTCGAATTGTTTTTGTGAAAAGTTGTTAAGGTAAAAGAAGAAAATTTCTATTCGATTGTTATTTGAATAAAAATTTAACATAGATAAGAACAGAACTTATGTAAAAAATAAAAAAATAAAAATATGTTGAAAAAAATTTTCGAATGTTAAAAAACATATATTTTGAAAAGTGCTGATGTTTCAATATAAAAAACTTGATATTAAATAAAATTGAAGTTCCACTAATTATTTTTAATCTCAATCAATTTATACAAAAAGTTGTAAGTAAATAATGAAAAAATAATTCTATAAAATATTATCAAGAAAAATGCAATAAAAAGCAAAGAAAATCTCATTACATGTTAATCATACGCCACGTTGTACTTGTGTAAACATCGCTCACAAACAATTATTCGCGCGCGAACGTTTGCTAGTGTTACGAGTTTTTCCGGTTTGTTACTTCGAAAATAAGTATCAACAAAAATAGCTACTATACAAGTGAACACACACACACAAACGCATACACACACTCACACACACACACACACACACACACACACACACACACACACACACACACACACACTCACACACACACACACACACATAAGCCCCCAAACAATAGTCGCGTGCTTGGCCTGGTATAAGTGAATGAAGTTCTTCTGTTGCGTGTCTCAAATCAGTTAATATTTTTGGCATTTCCGCATCCGTTTATGTTTAACGGCTTTATGAGTGCCATCAAAATGAAATAAGAAAAACCTTCTAGGTCACAAATAAAGGAATAACAAAAAACAAAAAAGCATAGAAATATAAAGACATCATTAAATAGGCAACAAAAAGAAAGAAGAAAATATCAACAAACTTTTTTCAATTCTATAGCGGCTCACTACAACAAAGTCTGCAATAAAATAAAAAAAATACCAAAAAAAATAAAAGACCACTCACGTTTAATTTATAGCGCCTTACTTCTTAATTGAGACCGCATGTCAAACAAAATGTTAAAATAATTATTAGTGCCGCAGTTAGAGATCCTGCAAAAAGATAAGCCATTAAGTCAAGGCTAGGTAGCTAGCAACAATTAAAAAGGCATAAATATAATTACAACAGCATTTATTGAAGGCATGAATTATTAACGCAAGACATTAAAAAAATAATTTAATTTTAACTTAATCTGTGCCATGCAGACATTTTGAAATCCAGCTAAACTTAACTGAATGCTGTTAGTTATTCATATTTCAAGTGAAGAAACCAACAGATATTTTAAACGTATTAAGAAGAGTGAAGTGTAAATAATTCAACCTATGGAACTCAAACAAAAGCATTAAATATTTACACTTACAAGGATTACGCGTTGATATAACTTAACGAAACTTGATACATTGTGGAGTTGCTAACAGGTGGTGCAGACATTTTAATTTAAAGGTATGTGTTTCTTTATGGTATAATCTCATTTATGTTTAAGTAGTACTGTATAGACTAGTCGATTTATAAGATAGCTAGTAATTCTATGATCCATAATTTGACCATAGCCAATAAAAGCTATACTAAAACCTGTTTTCTGTTCGCCACTTCATTTTATTTGGTTTTAAGCCATTAGCATAAAATAAGTGCTTTTTGGTTTATGTATCAAATGCGCAAGCATATTTTCACAATACTTTTCACAACAATAGATATAGATTATTACTTTATATCATTTAGAATACCACATATTATTTTAAGTATTCCGAGTTATTGAGATAATTAAAGATAGAATATCAAACTTTCATCTTCTTATTCCGTAAACATTAGAAACATTTTAATTTTAAATGTTCATCTTTGAAATTAGTAGTAAAATAATGTCCGAGAATAAAAAATATCATGACTGTTTATGGTCTTTTCAAGTACCATATTAAAAAAATGTAAGCTTATTATTTTAAATAATACAACGCTTATTTTAATACATAAAAGGCAAGCATGCTGCTTCGCTCTCAGTATCGCTCAAACTTTAACTATTTTTTGCCTTTATTACAGTGCTTTTACAACATATACTCTCCTCAAAAATGCTCAACCTGAATGTATGTATAAAAAATTCATCTAATACTTATCAGTGATAAGAAAGGGTTTTTACAATAATAAAAATCAAGCTTTAAAAAGAGAAAAAAGTTACAAATGAATCCAAAAAGGAAATGTGAGGAGGACTTGTCGTAGGACTGTCTTTTATGCTAGTAATTAATAGTAAAGAAGAATGTTTGTTATGTTCTTAAAATTGAAGCAATATTACATATTATAAGAGCAGGCAAAAATTGAAAAAAAGAGTCTTTAGAATATGTATAACATAGCCATGTTTACATGTTGTAAGGGTTGGACGCGCGACTTTTATTTATACGCGGCTTACGCGTTTTACGCGAATTAAAAGTTATACGCGGTTATTATAATAATACGCGTTTATTATTTTTGCCAGCGCTTAAGAGCGCTACTGGCCAGTTAAAAAAAAAAAAGATTCTTTAGCGCCGTCACCCAAAGGTGCCTTCAGGCGCTTTAGAATAGAAATAAGGAGCAATTAGTTTAAAGCTCAAAACTTAAGTGATTTTATTTTCAGATTTTCTTCGGCTTATAAAGCCAAGTAACTGTATTTTTTAACTTAAAATAAATACAAAATTAAATATATATTTTATTTAATATAATTGTAACTAAGTAGAATATTAGTTTATGTAGTCTTTGTAATGTAGTTATGTAGTGTAGTTTTGTAAACATAAAGTGCAAGTGAATAAGAATGTAAACAATAGTTATGTGTTTGTTTTGTTTGTTTGCTAAATAAATGTGCTTAGGCTACGTATATAGAAATGTTAGTTTGTAGACTAGATCTTTATGTGTTAAATGTTTATAAATAACAAGTGCATGGAATAAATGTGTTTAAGTTAGTGTTATAGCAATATTTAGATTGAAGTGCACTACAATATATTCAAGGTTTTGATTGTATTACTACTTTCACGGCGTAATTTTTAAGACGTGATCTTAATTCAAGTTTTTTCTGAGTCAAGTTTTTTTTGAGTATTAAAATTTTTGTGTAATAAATCAAGTCAAGTCATTGCATTTTGTTTAAAGTATAAGGGTCTTGCTATAGTGATGCCCAGTGTTACGAGGTGCACAAAAGTAGGTATGGAAAAAAGTCATAAATTTGTAAAAGTATTATGAAGATTTATAGTCCGTAGTCTTTATTATTGTAGTCTTAAATAATTTTTCTATATATTTCCATTTGTGTTAGTTATAGTTTTTATATGCTTCTTTGAAAATTTTACGAAATTTTAGTTTTTATAGTTTTGTACTGAATATTTTGCAAAATCCCAAAAATTTGAGCTTTGCTATGTTGACAATGAGGGCTAAATACGCATTTACGCAATCCACATTTACGAATGGCCCGTTACTCGTCGTAGGAGTATCAGGAAAAAATATATATAATTAATGCTCTAAATGCGCATTTAGCTCTCAGTGCGAACATAGCATAAAACTCATATACGAAACTTTAGCAAAAATATATTTTACAAGTTCTTGCTAAAAACACATAATTTTTATAAATAAAAAATTTTTTATGCCACAAAAAGGTCCTAGAAATCCAAGAAAAACTAAAATTCTATAAACAGTTAAAAAAAGCATTTTTAAAAGTATCCCTTAAAACATGCCTTCCTTAGCATATTACCAAAATTTATTCTAGTGCTTTGCTCACTAAATGATAGCTAAATGCGTACGTAGATCATTTACTATGTATATATATCTGTCCCTGTTACTCTAACAACGAGTAAAGGGTCGTTCGTAAATATGGATTTCGTAAATGCACATTTAGCTCTCAGTGTAAATATAGCATAAGGCAGCATTAAGAATTTTATAACCACTTTTATAAAGAATGTTTTGACGAAAATGCGCAAGTCTATTTGAAAAAATAGCAAATTTTTCATAAAGTTCCAAACGCAATCAAACAAGAAGGACATTTTTTATTTTAAAGTTTGTTTTGAAATAACTCTTTTTCAACACATATGTTTAAATAATGCCATGACAACAGCATGAAATAACGCCACACAACCATTGCTGGAGCTCTATTGTTAGCAACTAACAGAATATTTATGAGTGGAATTTTCTATTCTGCAAAACACATATTTCACTACACTCAAAATTGTTTTTGTAAATTTTTTACAAAATAATACTTCTTATCGGGTTTTATTTCTTTTATGAATGAAACGTACACTTAAATCAATGCTTCACTTCCTGTTAAAGTCTATTAAGAGAGTTGCAAAGAAAAATGAGTAGGTCTTAAAAAAAAACACAATGAATCGTTAACATCGCACGTTGAGAAATTTTAGCTTAAAACTCTCGCATCGGCAATATTTCAATGTTATACAAAAAGTACTCCAGATAGAATATTTCATATTTATTTCTCAAAAAGAAAATTCTTCAGTAAATTTTGTGGTGACTTTATTCTTTAATAGCTTGCACCCAGCATTTATATTAGCAGCCAAAATTTTTGTTTTTATATATAAAAAGCAATCGTTATATAGTCAGCACTGTCAGCACTACAGCGAATCTTTGTATTATTTTTAGATTTAATCCAGGAATTTCTGCAGAAACTTTAGGTTTTTCAAAAAATTCCTTGCAGTATTGCCATTATTGGAAGAACCATATTTTATATTTAGAAATCAGCACTTACATATTTACTCTCGTATGTATGCATATGTATTTATTAACTTAGATAAGTTCTTTAATAATATTTAAATTTATGAAATGATGAGAAAGCATTAAAACACAAACAAATGTAACATGTGTTTAATCGTTAATGTTTAGTCTTAAAAGATAAAGTAAAACAGTTAAAAAACAAGTAAGCAAAATAGAAGATGTGATGGCATTAATGATTGATTTGGTATTCTACGTCAAAGTACCTTGCACAACAGTGACATGATTTTAAAACAGTTTTATAAAATACTAATTTTCACTTGAAAATCATACGCTTAACAGTCTAAACTTGCATTTAATATCGAGTTTTTCATAAAAAATAAATTCTTTTCAATACTTATATATGGGTTTATTTACTTTAATCTTATATTGTGGAACTGTCGCACTTCTCCACTCCTTTAGCTTTAAAAGGTTATGTTCACCGAAGTACACCTGAAAGCGTTATATATGTTTCATTGTAACTTGATTTTACTTGAAATAGATACAGTCCATTTTAGGTGACACAAATGTAAAAAAAATTTAAAAAAATAATGCAAATGCACTTTTGCCTATTCTTTAAAAAAAAAAAATTATGTGAAAAAAGTTTTTATGCCAAATAAAAGACCAATTTATATTTTGACAAGTGTGCAAATTTAATTTTTTTAATGTTAATAATTGTAAGTTCTACTATAATTTATATGAAGCTCATAATTACCTGTTTCAAAATTTTAAAAAAATCTATCACAAATGTTCCCACTTTTAAAGGCTACTGTATGGAACCAATGAGGAATTTAAAAAAATTATTTTCTGAGTCCCCCAGGCATGTTGATAACGAAAATCGACCAAAAAAGTAACACCCGTAAAATACATTTTAGCCCCAATGCGAGAGTTTTAAGCTAAAATTTCCCAACGTGCATCGTGAGACATTTCATCAATTCTTCGATGGATTACTTTAAATATCAATCCGATTAATACAAATAATCCGATTTAATTTAACTTTAACCAAAATTGTTCATTAAAATAAAAAAGTTATTTTTATCCTTCTACCGTGATTTGATTACCGCCTCCTGTGGGTGCTGAAGGCCTACTTTGAGAACCTATAGCTAGTTAATGCTAGCGTTAAAAACCGGCGATGCGAGCGTTTTGCTATGTTTTCGCAATTTAGGCCGTCATTCAATTTTATTTAGTTAATGTGGAGTAAAAGAAAAAAAAATCACCACAAAAATTTACTGCACTTAAATGTGTGCCACACAAAATTTGTTATTGACGATATTTGCTGTGAGCAAATTATTATCGCTCATACGCCATGTTGACTTTCGACTGTCTGAATACAATCACACGTGCACACACTCAGTCACACACCTCTTTTTAAAACATAACATACACCTAATTAACATAGTTTTTAATTAAGTAAATTAATTATAGTTCTTAATTGATCAATTATATGCTACCTGATATTTTACATGACTATAGCACAAGAATTCGTTTAATATTAAGATGATGTTTGCTCATGTTGCTCATACGCCATGAACAACGAAATTAAATATGAATGAAATGAGTGTTGAATTTAACTGCAAAATAAAAAGATTGGGGCTATATAAAAGTCAACAAGCAAACCCGATTCACACAAATTTATTGACATGAAAGTTTTATTGTACCAACAACCAAAATAGTAGCAGCTTGTTTTGTAGCGCCGTAATAATAGCTGCAACAACAATTATAAAAGGCATCATGAAATGCTTTGCGTGTTATATATTATTTTTTTAAATTTTGCCATTTTAAATAAGTTGTTGCACTTGTTTTTGTTGTTGGTGTTTCTGCTGGTGTATTTGGGCATTTTGTTTTTGCTGAGTTTTATGTTGTAGTTGACTGACTTTAGCAATTTATTGCACTATTGCACACATGGAAAATATTTGCTCTGACTTTTTGTTTGCATTGTTGCTGCTTTTTTCATGTATTAAATGCACGTCATTGCTCTGTATTTATTAAAAGTATTTCACGGAAAATTATTTAATTGAAAAAAAACAAAGCAATTTCCAAAAATTTCACAAATGTGCCTCCTTTCAGCAAGCTGTGCCAGAACAGCAACATATTTACACACACAGCAGCAACAACAGCAGCAGTAGCAGCAGCTGCAACGTTAGCTTGTTGGCATGCAGCGCATGTTGTGGTTTAAACAAACCAACAAACAAACTTATATGAGTTCGACATGTTCGTATAAAAAGCAAACTCCACACTAATACATACAAGCACACACACACACACATATACTCATACGCATAGCCTGTGTTGGCATTGCTTTGCGGTTGTTGTTGATGTTAATTGTTCATTGCTTTCTGGTGTTTGGCGCTAATATGTCGGCAATGTTGATGTTACTTTTGCTACGTTTCTTTTTTCGTTGTTGGTGTTGTTTTCGATGCTGTTGTTTGCATTATTCACAAAACCTGTTTGTTGATTTCCCTTTAATGTCGATACCTGCTCAATCACTTGTCTTGTTTTCCATTGTTGATATATTGGCAGTTCTTGTTGTTGTTGTTTCTGTCGCTAGCATACTTGTTGATGTGGGTTTGCTGATTATGGGGAATGACTCCTGAAAGCTAACGATGTGTGTGAAATTTAAAACATGGCTACACCAAAAAAAAAAAAAAAAAATCAACACGTTTCTTAATTGCACACAATTTATTTTTTTTTTCAATGTCATCATTTTCATTCTAAAGTTTGTTAATTTTTGAATAATTCGAATATATTTTTAATTCATTTGCTAATTTCAGCTTTTTTAAAGCTATTTTTTAATTTAAAGCTATTTTTTACACCACTTTTTCAAGTATCGGCGTTTTTATTGTGTTAACTTCAAGAAATTTTGAACCCTTGCATGCTATGCAATTGAAAAATAGTTTTAACATACAATATTTTCAAAATCTTATATCTCAAGAATGACGTTAAACACGAAAAAAATATCAGTGACAAAAAAAAAAAAAAACTAATAATATTAGGGCAAAATACTTATTAGGCAATCATACTTTTGTCAGTTTCTACGTTTAACCCTTATGAGAGTGACGGTACCTTTTGCGTTTTAAAACAAATATTTTTTTTCATTAATGACCAAGATAAGGTACTGAAACTTCCTGAGAGCTCCTGATTTTCTATTAACTTCACCTTTTAACAATAACAGCAAAATCAACAAATTTTGGTGGGTGGGGGGTGGCAATAATAATTTTACATCTTTATTGGTGTGAAGAGGTACCCGGGTACCTTTTTGTGTTCTATATAAAACTTCTTAGTAACTATTTAATGTTTTTTAAAAAATTAAAATATTTTTTGTTTGAAACTAAAAAAATTGTTTAGTTGTATTATAATAAAAAATTAATAAAAGAAATTCTGTGTTTACTAAGATTAGCTATCTACACTTCTGAATTGTTTACCAATTGTCTCAAATAACAGCAGCTTTTTCTGTGGCTAGACGAATGGGCCAAGTAGAATTGTTGTCAAACCATATGGAGCTTAGCAAGCGCTTGAATCTGTCCTGAGACAATTTAGCACAAATAAAAGGCAAATGATATTGGTTTCCACAATTCAGTCAGCTGTTCTCAATTAGATTTGTTCACACCACAACAAATGAGCATACCAAAATATGCATCTAATTTAGAGTCAGTGAATGGCGTAAGTAGTATATGTTTTATAATTTGGTCGTTTTTTAGCATCTGGATAATTTTCTTTTATTGCTGTAGTTTTCAGTAACTTTTCCTTCTTTTCGTTTTGTTTCTTGCAAAATTATATCGCACATTTCAGATGATAAAATCCTTTTGAAAATTTCTTTAGCTGTATATAGTTTGGTGTGGCTTGCTACACAACCTCGATAATACATAATATTTCGACCAATCGTTTTTGTTTGTGTAATTTGATCACGTAACCCATGTGTTCCATCTTTTGAAAGAGTAAAAGTTCCTGAATTTACTGCAAAACTATCATCCGATTCATATAGATCCTCCTCTGTTTCGATTACACCACCTTTGTTCAATACCCGATACTTCAGAAGCAGTCTGGTTTATTAGTGGAATACAATCTACTTCGGTTCAGAAGCCGCTTATCCTTATTCGAAAATTTTTAAAACGTTAAAATATTGCTCTTTCTGAAGTATTCATATTGTTCATATTGTTCGTTCTTATTTCTGAGAGTTTTTTGAAGTGTTAATGGTGTTAGAAGTGTTAAAATTTTAAAATGAGCAAAAAATAGAGAGTATTTTTGCACATAATGATTTTGATGATTTATGTTACGTCTGCGGTTAATCTTTCAATAAAAATATGAAAAAAATATGAGCAGCACTTTGGAATGACACTTACAAGTCTTGATTGACTGTGAACACTAAGTTTGATATGTTATATGAGCCAATCCATTTTTACTGTATGGTCTTCAACCTATAGATATGATTTTTTTTTAATAATAATATGAGCATTGCAGTTCTGTTTTTTCAGGAGGCACATGAAACTCGACAAGCCAATGACAAGCTATCTGGAGTCCTGGAACCTGAACATGATAAATATTACATTTGGTTTCTCATAAGATAAGCAAATTCTGTAAATTTTTAATAGACACAAAAGGAACCGAAATCATTTTAAGATGTCCGAATTTACATATATAAGTAGCAATTTTACTATTTAAATTTTTATTTATTATTTAATTTATTTTATTAAATGTTTTATAATTGTATATTTTGTGAGGAAAAGTACTTATAGTTCACAAACTTTTCTTTTTTATATAAGTTGATTATTAAGCTTAGATCGTATTCATTGATGGTCGATTCTCAACTGAACTTAGCTTAGCTTAGCTTAGCTTAGTCCAGAGAGTATTGCCTAATAGAAAAAGGGAACAGTAATAAGGTAAAGAGTGTTAAGAACGCCACTTCACCTACCTTAAAATAATGCAATATTCATATTGGATTTGATAAAGCTTAAAGTATTATGTAGAAAAAATGTTTTATAAGTTATATCATTACATTATTTTGCATAAACAAGAAAATTATAAATCCTTATCAAAGATTAAATATCAAAAATAGTAATTATAATTGTATTACTTAATCATTAAAATGGTTAATTCAATATAATAAAGATCCAAAATGTTTCAAGTTTTGATATTAGAAACACAAATTTAACGCTTAAGGTAAATTGTCATACATTAACAGGTATAGAGAAATTAAAAGTTTTCAATTTCTCTTTCATTTTTTTTTGTTTCTTTTTTCTTTTAAAGTTACTTTTATATTTCCGCACCTGTCTGTTTTTAAACTTAACTAAAAAAAATTTTCGTTATCATTTTCTGCTTTAACCAATGCTACTTGTCTAAACGGATTTTTTATTTTGTCAAGTCGTTTTCTTGCATTTTCAGCGTTTATTAATGTATTGTCTATTGGATGTTCTATACGTGTTTTATTTGTGTTGCTTATTCTCTTTTCTTTGACTAGTTGGGGGTTGAATTTTGGAATTAATCTATTATAGAAAAATATTATAGGGGGTTTCACCGGTAGTGGAATGTATTATGTTGTGATTTTACGTATCAACAATTTGCTTGATTTGAATGTGAATTAGTTTTTTGTCTTCTGAAGTGTTTATAATGCGAAGTTTTTTATTTAATGTTTTGTGCAATCGCTCGATATCAGCTTTACCTGTTTTTCCTGTGGTTACTTCTACCTGAATGTTTAGCTGGTTACACCATTGCTTTATATTAACGTTGTTAATGCCCTGGTCCTGGTCAATTTTCAATAGCTTTGGAGGTCCCATTGAATTAAAAATTTTTAAAAGAGCCTTTTTGTTGAAAACCAGTTTAATGTCTGAACTTCTTCAGCTGTAGCGAATTTAGAATATAAGTCGATGCAAGTCAAGAAAAGCTTCTTATCCCATTCCCAAAAATCAATGACAAACTTTTCTCTAGTTTCAGAAACTGGGGGAGTGATTTTAAAAGGTAATTTGTGTGACATGTGGTCATATTTACATCGATTACCTAACTCACACGCGTTGATTATTTTAGTGATTTCTTTCAAGTAATTAGGGCAGTAATATTTTTTTTTTAAATGAGTAGCAATTTTTCAATTCCTTGGTGAAGACCTTCTAAATGGATTTCAAGGACTTTTGTCTTGAAGTCAGGATAATCATGAATATTTTCGAGTTCCTTGGTTGCCCGAAGTATCTTATGACGTCCATTGTGAACATAGGTTTTGAAAATATCTTGAAAACTTACGAAATCTCTATCGTTTGGCATGAAAATCGTTGTTGGAGTTATTATTAAAAAAGATTTTATTATGTCTTTAATCTTTTTTACATTTAATTCTAAGTAGTTTATTGTGGTAACACTATTTTTAAAATCATTTTTTGTGTATGTCCTGTTTTCAGTATTCCTTATTAATCTTAATTGTCGTTTAAAAATGTTGAGTTGTCCTTCTGAAACAGGGATATAACCATCGGAGTCTTCTGTTGCAGAATGAATAGTGGCAATATTATATAAAGATTCGCCGAAATGGCACTCATTGAGCTTAATGCGAGATAATGCGTCTGCCACATGGTTTTCTTTGCCTGGTAAATAATTAATACTGAAATTAAAGTCATTACATTTCCATTTCCACCTTTGCAATTTTGAGTTTGGTTCCCTTAACTTGTGAAGCCACTAAAGAGGGCGATAATAGCTGTTTATAAAAAATTTCCTTCCATACAAATATGGCCGGATATATTTGGTGGCCCAAACGATAGCAAGCAGCCATTCTCTTTAGTTGAATAATTTGACTCATGATCATTGAGGGTGTGCCTTGCAAAACATAATGGGTGGCCTTGTTGGCTTAACACAGCGCCAAGAGCTGAATTCGAAGCATCAGTGGTCAAAACAATTTTTTTTCATAATCAGGGTAGGCAAGAATAGGGTCTTTAGCTATTAATATTTTAATTGTATTTACCGAATTTTGATATTCTTTACTGGAGAATTCAATTTTATTGCCCTTTTTTAGACACTGAGTTAAGGGTTTCGTTATTTTAGAAAAATCCGAAAACGTTTAATTTGTTTCAGTCTTCGAAAGAGGATATTTTAAAATGGCTTCGACTTTATTTGGATTTGGTTTAATTCCCGCTGGTGTAACCTTATGGCCGAGAAACTCAGTTTCTTTTTTTAAAAATTCGCTTTCTTCCAACTGTATTTTTAAGTTAGCTTCGCTAAGTCTGCAAAATACTCTTTCAAAAGCTTCGATATGCTCCTGAAGGGAGGTGCTGAAGACAATAATGTCATCTAAATATAATATACAGTCTTTTCCGATCAGACCATCTAAGATTGTGTTCATCAATCTTTGGAAGGTTAACGGTGCATTCTAAAGCCCAAAAGGCATGCGCAAAAACTCAAAATGTCCACTTTGAGTGGAAAAAGCGGTTTTAATTTTATCATTTCGGTCCATTTTTATTTGATGGAAACCTTTTGCGAGATCAACTATACTGAAAAGTATATAAGCTTGCCAAGTTTGTCAAGTATTTCATCCATGATTGGGATAGGATATTTGTCGTTTATGGTGATATCGTTTAGCTAACGATAATCTACGACAATTCGCCATTTTTGAATTTTTGAAGCGTCTAGTTTCTTTGGAACCACCCAGATTGGTGCGGAATATGGCGACGTACTATGGCAAATTATTTCCTGATCTAGCATTTCCTTAATTTGTTTATCGACCTCTGATCTATGGACTTCGGGATACCTGTATGATTTAACATATATAAAATATTCATGAGTCGTTTTTATTTGGTGTTTGATATTGTTGGTAAATGTCAACTTAACGCCATCTTTATAGCACAAATTTTCATACTTTTTTATTTTTTTCGTGGAGATGAGGTGTATGTTCTACTTATTTCTCTCATCAATAACAGATTATTATTGCTCGGATCTATAGTTTTCGCACACAATTGTATCGATTAAAAAACAAGGCCTACTTATTTTTCTAAACACAAACTCAATAGTATTGTAGCTCGGTTTGATACTTTTCCGCATGCGGTTAAATCAGGAAAGTAGTAAAACTACTAATTTCCACATGTATTTACAAATGCGAGAAGTAGCTACATTTGACATTTTGCTTGTCATCAATGTGCTTCGCAAAATCATTGATTTTAAGGCGGACAAGTGCTGTGTAAAGTAATGGAAAGTTGTGTTAGAACTTTAAGCGCTTTGTGCTTAATAGTGCATTCATAGTGTATAAGGTTGCAAACAGAGTGAACGCCAAATCATACAGGCAGGCAGACAAGTGCAGAAAAACTATATGTACAATCGAGATGAAAGTTAGCTTGGCTTTATTTCTATCTCGCGTCTTTCCAGGTTACTGCATGCGCCTGACTGTCTTCCTGCCTTTCTGCTTTGGAGTTTACTCTGCATGCAGCCTAATGCACCAATGAAATTGTAAGAAGTAAATTTTCCTCTGGACATATTATTCCAGCAGATTGTTTGATCCTTTGAGTAGTGTCATCAAATAATTTCAAAATCAATGCAGTTACATTTTAAAGACAAAACGCATAAATAGCTCTATTTTGACTAAACAGTGGCTGAACGTATAAGCTTATCAAAATTTATTGACTGCAGAAGCAGCAAAAGATTCCAAAAAAATGCATGTTGCAATCAATGAAGCAGCTGTCTAGTCCGTTTTGTGGTTTGTTCCGCAAAGAACTTATTGTTAATGCAACCTGTTGCTTCATTAACTTATTTCGCATTAAGTTAAAATATAAATTTAAAAAAATTATATATAAATAATTTTTATATGTATAATTTTTATATAAAAATTATATATATATAATTTTTTTTTATATAAGAAAATTTACTTTACAATTTTTTTAAAATTATAAACAACAATTTTTAATTTTAAGAATGATAAAATATATAAAAACTATTATGCAAAAAATATAGAAAATTTACACAAATTACATTTTAGATTCCACCATTACACTAATAAAAAATTAGATGATTTATTTTTTTATAGAGGTTTTATCACAAATCACATTAAAAATTTACAAAAACTTGGTTTTTGGTTTCTGAAACACACTATTTTACAATTTATGTTATGCCACAAAATTTCTATGAGTAAGTCTTTAAATCTTTCGAACATTTGGGTACGCATTCTGGAGAAAAATAGTAAACTTAATGAAAAAATTGCAGATGGTGCTTGGTAAACACTTCTGCAGGTGATAAACTATTTACAGGAAGGAATTGAAAAATGTCTATTTTGATCCACAGAAGTACTTCTTATGCTATGTTTGCACAAAGGATTAAGTTCGTTGTGTTACTAGTAAAAAGTTGACTTCAGCTTTTTTACGTGAAATATACGCTTGCGCTTACCAGTACAAAAATGCATGCTTTGACATAGCTATCGGAAAAAATATTCTGCGTTTTTATAATAAAAATAAGTTTCTTATATTGAGATTTGCCGATGACGTTGCTATTGTCTCCTCTGGAAAATATATATCTAGTCTTCAAGACATTATGCAATACTGCCTAAATACTCTAGTCAACTGGGTTATCAGCTGTGGGCTCAGCGTTAATCCTAATAAAACTGATTTAGTGATTTTCTCCAGAAAACACAATTTACCTCTTATTAGTCCTCCTAAACTGGGAAACACAAGACTTAGCTTCTCAGATCAAGCAAAATACCTGGGCCTTATACTGGATAGGAAACTTAACTGGAAGCCTTATCTGCTCGAGAGAGCACAAAAAGGCGAATATTTCTATTCTCATGCAAAAAGGCGGTAGGTAGCAAATGGGGTTTACAACCAAGTGTTACTATCAGCGGAACTGTGCATCATTGGAGCCCTAAGAACCACTCCAAAAGACGCATTAGAAACAATTCTCTATCTTACACCACTTGATATCCTACCTAAACAGATGGCTGCTAATACAGCCATCCACCTAGAAGCCACCTCCCAGTGGAAAGAAGGTACACTAGAAGATTCTTGCATTATAAAATGTCTCCCTCCCTTACCTAGGTCCATTGACTACATCACACAGAAACTATCCTTTGAAATAAAGTTCGATGTTTCCATTCCCTCTCGAGAAGAGTGGGAACTAGGAAACCGTTCACCTCAATGTCATTGAGATCTTTACTGATGGATCAAACTATATGACAAAGTAGGTGAAGGAGTCTACTCAAAAGCATTAAGCAATAATTTTTCCTTCAGGCTCCCTGACCATTGCAGTGTATTTCAAGCTGAAATCGCTGCTATACGTGAAGCGTTAACTTGGCTTCAGGTAAATGAAATATCTTCCATGGATATTTGCATACTTTCTGACAGTCAAGCCGCTTTGAAAACCCTAAGAACTGTTGAAATAACATCTGAAATAATTTTAAACTGCCGCATATGGCAGAGATGGCAGAGCAGCTCAAAATCCTTCAGTGGGAAACGTTACAAAAGGAAGCAGTAGGATTAGGGTTAAACTCGTAGATCCAATTCTCGATCATTTGTGCTCACACACTTAATAACACGCAAAACACAATTGATCAATAGAAGTTAGGTAAAAATCCTTTCCAGGGTTAAAGTGGCCAATTTATTTTTTTTATAATTTATATATTCTCTTACAAGAAAAAAACTTATGGTAAAATTACCGCCTCATATAAATATAACACTATTAAATAACAATTTTTTTTAGAGAGGCACAAGAACTAGCATTGCTTCTTTAATGCATTCAAATATTTATTTGCACAGTTAGCATCGAAAGTTTAAAAAAAATTATTTTTTTCACTTTTTTCAAAAAATTTTGGGCATCCTTTGTAGCAATTAAACTCCTGACACAAAATAAATAATTTAATAAATTTATCTAGCAAAATGGCTTCATATTTCAATGATAAATCTGGCAAGAATTGAGTATGTATTTGTGTGCCTGTTAATAGAGGTCAACAGATTTGTTTTGATTTTGTTTTTGTTCTTTTGTCAAAATACAAAACATGTTCAAACAATGAACGAAACAAATTTTTTCGCTCATCGCACAAGCATACACACGCATATAAGAAGCCTGCATGCCAGAACACACAATCACCCTCTCACTCACAATGTACAAAAACTAACACCAACACGTCAACGCTTTTTACAAATAGATATATTAAGACACTAATCTCGTCTGCGTTAAATTTAGTACACTCATACATGTAAGGCAAAAACCAACACATACGAGCACTTAACATAATCCTGCGCGCTTTCACACATACTCTGAATTCCTTATTGTATGCATCTGCGTGTGTGTAAGTGTATGCACGACAGTGTGTAGGTGTGAGTTGAGATAAAAATTAGCCTGTCTGCCATTTTGTGAAATAAATGCTGATGCTTAACAGTTGGCTTGTTTGTGTGTGGTGGGATATGTATGGATGTGATTAAGTGTATATGTGGTTGAAGGAAGAAGAGTGAATATGTTTCGCATATCACTTCATCTATCAGCACAACACTTCATATGTTGCCGGTGGTGTATTTAAATTGTCTCTTTGTGAAAATGTGGTTTTTCCGCTCAGAGCCGCCACAAAAAGTCGGAGTTCTGCCGCCACATATTCATAATTTTCATTTGATATATGTATTTTTTGATGAATTACTGCTGTTAGCACTTTAAAATGCCGACAAATAAGAAATAAAATGCACAGTTATTCACTCCAGGACTCAAGAATAATTTTAAGCTTATGCTTTGGAGGCTTGTGTTAAATACATCTTAAGAGATCACATAATACATAAAACCATAGTATTAACATGAATTTTTTCACAAATGTATAATATATGAAAATCAATATCTAGCTGTTATATTTTCATAAATGAACGTTCCTGCATTTTTCTTCAAATTTTAATTTTGTATAAATTTTTGCAAACGAACATTTGCTGCTTTTTGTTGTTGTGTAAAAAATTCGATCGAAAATATTTAAAACTGACAAATTTAACAGTGATAAAAAAACGATGCCAGCTGAGCGTTTCTCATTCGTTCGTGAGGATTTTGCGAGCACAATTTTAAAGGAGGAGAACGATAATTGAGAACAATCATATTTCAAATATTGTACACAGCCTGGAATTCACTTACGATATATATAAAAGCTATAATTCTATACATATAATAAAACTATTACGTCGTTAGTCTTCCATGAAGTTTCCGAACCACCAGCTTCTTTTTTTTTAATATTTTACTTTTTGTCTTTAAAAATTAACTGTGAATTTGAGAAACCTTCGATTTTTTTTCTATTTTTTAAAAGGACTTTTCCATTTTATTTTTGACTGAAATTTTTTTTTTTCTAGATTTCTTTTGATTGCGCCAAAACTTTCAAACTGATAGGCAAAGTTGGTAAATAAAGTTATGAGTAAATTTATTATCTTCAAAATGATATTCAGTTATTTTTTTATAAGCAAATCAGTCAACTGGAATTCACATACGACATTTTTTTTCAAGCCGCATTATTTCAAGTTTATAAATGCAACGTGATGTTCTCCCGAACCCCATTCCATGATGATAAACGACTGAGAACAAAATTTTTAAGCACACATATGTAGCATACTTATCACTTATTAAATAGCCGTAAAATCGAATCCAATGTTCAATGGATCTTGAGAGTGAACGTGTGAAATTTGTGTTTAAAAACATTTGAAACTACTAGGTACTTTACTACATAACAAAAAAATATATTTTGTTATTTGTATTCCTTTAATTAACTTTTTAATATAGAGAGATCCCACTACACAAACCCCAATTGGGAAACTCTATTTACGGCCTTGGCACATATATTTAAAAACAGACGCAATGAGCAATTACCATGAAGTAATTTTCAAATATAAAAAAAACGTATCAGAAAAATGATTATATATACTATTAGCCCAAAAAAGATCGGAGTTATCGTGAAGACCACGTGCTTGAAATAAATTTTTGTGTATCATAGTTGCTGGGGTAAATAAAAAATGGCTCTCTATTAAACAGACCACATTTCTTTATCCATTCAATTCACGACCAGCCTTTTAAAAAAATCTGTATACATGAATAGAATCTGAAAATTCTAATGGTTAAATATTGCTACTTTTTAAAAAAGCTTTTTCTCAAAGTATTACTTAGGAGAATAATACTAAAATTACTAAAAACTCAGAAAAATCTTGAAACACTCCTGCCAAAAAATTTTTGACAAATATCGGAAAAACTTTTTTTGAAAATATATATAATAGATTTATAAAGAAAAATTAAAATAAAATTCGAAACGAAATTGAATTAGACGTGATTTAACAAAAGCGAAAATCAAAGTATTTATATGCAAGAATCTTTACCAAAGCGGTTTAAAATTTCTTCATTCGGCTTCTCTTTTTTCTCTTGTTCCAAATTTCTGTGCAGACTTAAAAGGCATAAAAACACTGTTGTAAGGATGATTTTATTGTGTCGAGATATGGTTTGAAACGCACCACCGGGCAATATTCAAAAGGTCATGTTGATGGATGATTCGTTAGCTTATTTTAATTTTTGCGCGAAGAAGTATTAAATCAACTAGACGATTGGAGGATTGATCTTTTCCACGAACCGAAATAATCGAAGACAAAACCTTTCAATTTTATTCCACCAACAAGCAGGTCGGTTATGAATGCGTGAGCCTTCAAACTTTTGTAAAATTTCCCTTAAGCTTTTACAACATACCATATTTTTTTAAAACTTCAATGCATTTATTGAATTTTTAATTAATTTTTTATTGTAGGAAAAACTGTTAAACATTTTTTTCTTTAATACTAAAAAATTATTCTTCAAATTTTTAGGAAAGCAACGGCCCCCCCTGCCTTACCTTTGCTACGACCATAACAGTGCTTTATATATCTGTGGTCACAAGGAATAATGACTAAACTCAAAATATCGTAAAAAAACCATATAGAATTTACTTTATTGCCAATTTTTGGAAGTATGCAGATATCCGTTTTTTGCCCAGAATTGATCAACACTTATGTCTGCACATATTTGGTTTGTTACTGTTAATATATTTAAAAAAAATGGGTCGTATTTCGTGCAACTAAAATATCGTTTTTTACGATACTTTGAGTTTAATCGTTATTCCTTGTGACCACAGATATATAAAAATATATTTTTTTCCAAAATATACATTTATTTTTTTTTTTCTGAGTACTAATTATGTTTGTCTCAAATTAAACAGTAAAAGCGAATTTACTTGATATCTCAATCAAAGCACATATAGTTTTCGACTAATTACTTCTTCAGTTTTGTCGGGCATTGATGTTTGAAAAAACTTTTCTCTCAACAACATATGTAAGTGTATAAAGTGCTACAAAGTCGGAGCAACCATTATATGTGCCCAGTAGCCCATTTTCGACAGACCCACCCACTTTAGAGATCATTTGATTTCTGTTGTCGTTTTTTCGAGTTTCTAAAAGCATTTTTGATGGATTGCGGCAACAGTATGCTGCTGCTGTTGCTTCTAGCTGACTTTTATTGTGATTATTTTTTTTTTTTTTTTTGTGTTCTGTGTCTGAGTTGTATGTTTTTTTTTCCCACTATACTTAAGCTCACGGGAATTCTTTTGGCCAAAACAGCCTAAAGCAAGAGAAAAGCAAAAATGATTCGTTGAAAACTGAAACTAGCAACGTTTTTGCTGCCAAACAGCTTTAATTTACAAGAGTTTTGTTCATGTTTAAGCAAAGGACAAGGATTTTCTTCAACAAAATGCCTCAAAAACAATTTGGTTAATTTTTATAAAAAAATGTAATAAAAGTAACTAATTTAAATTTAATTATATTAAAAACAAGCTTAGTTCAAGCAAATTAATTCACTTTTCGAAATATTTAAGCAAAATATTTTCAGATTTCTACCGCTATTCAGCTTATAAGCACCACTATTCCTTATGCTTCATACTTCATTAGCGCTAATTTTGTGTGTCTGTTATCTGTGGGTATATATGTGTATCTGAATGTGTGTGCGCATCTATGTTTTGTAGAATAAACTCGTTTTTAATTAAATTTAAAAGCAATCACAAGTTGTTACGGGCAACACTTGGCAAATTTAATGCTTCTGCCCTCTCAACGTTGATTTTGTTTTAGTAGCAACATTGGTCAAGTGTTCAACGTTAGTTGCTTGTGTTTATATGTCGGTATGTATATTGTATGTAGTGAGTTCATCTCAAAGGAGTCATTAGTTAAAATGTCCACGTTAAAGCTTGTGCAAATTGGTTTACGATTTTCTAAAGCTTGTTCTCTTCTAACTACTGCATCTGTCTTGTTACATTTTCCCTCATTTTTTTCATTAGTGTGTTTTTCATAGCTGTATTTTAAGGTATAGGAATGATTTTTTTAACCACTTTAAGGCATCACCAGAAATTATAAGCTAGACATTTACATTGAAGTAAACTCTGTGATTGAGCAATTAAGTCAAATACTGAGTACTGACTATAGGAATAGAAGATTCTTCGCCTGAATCAAATTAGATATTTCTAGTTGAATTATAAAAAATATTTAGTTTAAATGAAAGCAAAAATTTTAGCCTTTACTACGTTTGAAATTTAGCCAATTTAACTGGATTGGATGGCACATACAAAATGTTAATTTTTTCTAAATTTTTAAAATTCTTTTGTTAAGATAATTTTAAAAATATTTTTAACGAGTTTTTGGTATGAAACTCTTTCTATCTTTGCAACATATAAATCTGTTTCATTTCCATTGCTTCAAAATAATTTTTTGTGTTTAAAGGCTTTTTTTACATTGCCTTATAAGAAACAGCTGATATTTTCACTCTGATTTTCCTTGGAATAAAATACTCAAGTCCATACTCAAACAAATTTTTTACATTTAAACATTGCTATTCCCTTTTGTAGTTTTCTACATAATAGTAATAAAAAATGAAAAACAGCGATTTTAAAGGCAAAAATAAAAAAAAAAACAAAACATTATAAATGCGAAAGATGAAAATTAAAAAAAAAACTAAAAATATTTTGACTTCGTTGAATAAGTAAGAACTTATGCATGTCATTTAAAAGTAACAACCTGAAACTTTCCGGGTTACAAAATTAATAAAAAACATTTTGTTTTTAAGTGGATTAAATACACTATTTCTTATTGCCAAAATGTCAGTGCGAGTTTTAACTCTAGTCAAATTAAACTGAGGTTAACTCACCAAAAAATTAAATTAAAACTAGGTTTAACTAGATATTTTACCATTCGTTGGTGTTATATTAACTAAAATTTTAATATTATGTGTTTCTTTTGTGCCTTAACCATGTTTAAACGATCAGTTTTAGGTAAAATTTTTCAGGGCGAGCTTAAACTCTAGTCAAGTTAAACTTAAGTTATCTAGACACAACATTAGAACTCAGTTTAGGCAAAAAAGAAACACATTATATGATCATTTAAGTCAATTTAACTTCAACGAATGCTAAAATGTCTTGCTAATTCGTGAGTTAACCTCAGTTTTATTTGACAAGTGTTTCAGCTTGCACTGAAAAATTGGCCTTTTGTGAGTTAACCTCAGTTTAATTTGACTAAAGTTTAACCTTGCACTGAATAATGGGCCCTTAGTTGATTACGCTAAAGACAAAACATAAGTTAACAACTTAAGAACGTTGATAGAAATTTTAAACGAGTTTATTTTCTTAAACCAGAATAATAAAAAATAAAATGCATGAGTTTGTTAAAGATTTCAGAAACTTCTTATTATTTTTAATTGTAAAAAACTAGTAAAAAACCCTTAAAATTTTATTGAAAGTTTATTAGTGTTGGCTTTCATCAAAACTAATTTTTCAAAAGAAAACCTCTGGGACTATAAACGAAACCAGCCAATGAAAGCAAACGGTCCAATGGAGCGGAAAATGTAAGAAGTCTTGAAAATGAAGAGTTTATCTTGATTGATAAGTTTTTCACAAGAGGGTAACCTTGTAACATCTCAAAATGTGAATGTTCGCGTCAGTATCATTATGTTTTACATAACTCTTTTCCTCTTTATCGAATTCCTTGCTAAAATATCGAAAATTGCTAACGCACTGAATTTCAGTTCAAGCTTACCCTTTTTACACCATTCCTATTGGAATATCTATTAAACACAGGTTCCGCTGTGGCTCCTCCCGAGCGCCAATTGTTTTCGTTTCCGCCTTTTTGCTCGCTCTCTTTTTCGACAACCTCCAACAAGATCGGTCGTAAGCTTAAACTGGAATTCAGTGCGTTAGTTTTGTATTATTTAAAATTCTCATTTAAAGTATTTTCAAAACTTGCGACATATAAAAGTCTACATAAACATTTGTATTTCATATTTGCAAAAGTTACATTTATATTCGTTGTGAATCCGTGCGCGAATTATAATCGTACACAAAAAGTACAAAATAACTTGTAAGAGTAACTATATAAGGAATTTTGTTGTTTTTCTGAAATACGCTTGAATTATAATTAACTTTTAAAAACTACCTAAATAAAGATTTTCTCAAAAAAACCCCACATAAGCATTAACCAGCGTATTTCTATTACGTCATTGCGGACTCTAAACGCAACATAACCAGTGAAAATTTATCAGTGATGTATTGAAAACATTGCTATTCTACAATTTTGTTACAGTCTGCACTTCGCAATGATGTGAACTGAGTTGGCGTAAAATCATCGCTTGATTCATCTACATAAAAATGTTGAAATGTAAAAGAGCATAACTTTTTATTTGTTAACAGTCTACCAGGCCTACCAAAATAAAAACTTCTTCTTGATATTCTGTGACTGTTTTGTCAAGATCTACCAAGCAGTCACTCAAACTTGCATGCCGAGTGACTTCTGCAACATCTATTTTTTTTCTGCACGTTAACTTTTTACGGGTTAAAATTCAAATTTACTATTTAATGTAATAGACTTTAGTATAAATTGCATTAAAAACAAAAAGAAATACAGAATTGTTCTCAAAATTTTTAGCAAATAGCTAAAAAGTACGCGTAATATTTCTTTAGTTTCAATTTTAGTACAGAAAAGTTTTAATTAAGAGTTAGTACTTGCAAAGTTTAATTTTAAAACTGCCAGCTTATATTTTAGTGGATCTAAATATGATGTCAAATTATAAAGAAACTGTTGAGAACATTTTAGAGAGCCATAGATATATAGGAGCTAATATCAGTCTCAAAAAATTTGCTGTTAAAAAAAAACTTTCTTATGTCTAAAAAATTGGAAAAATTACAGGTGGACGCGATAAGAACTTTATCACTTCTTTATTTATTAAAAAATTATGTTTTAATCACCACGTTTCATTTTTACCCACAAATGTTCCGCAATATTTTTCTATACAAACTGCCAGACATTTTATTAATAGGTAAGTATATTAATAAAATATCTGATTTTTTGTGAATAAGTTTTTATTAAATACTAGCTGACCCGGCGAACTTCGTAGCGCCTAACAGTCGATTCTTCAATTTTGTTTTTTTTTAAGGTTATAAGTCAACAATGACATTATGTCAAAAATTAAAAACTATAAAACACTCAAAATTCTTTCAATAGTCCATAAAAAATCACAATGAAAAACATTATGATACGTAGTTATTATATTTTATTTTATTTTTACTTATTCTAAATTAAGTTGCATTTTTATTGTAGTAGTTTATGGTACACGATATTTTTTGTTTGATTGCCTGGCGCGTAATCAAACAGAGCAGATGGTTTTCCAACACGGGAACAGGCAACATACAATTGACCATGGGAGAAACATGGGTTTTCTAAATGAATACCACAAACACTTAATGACTGCCCCTGGGATTTGTTTATAGTCATAGCGAAAGCAAGCCGTACTGGAAACTGCAGTCGTTTAAACTGGAATGGTACGTCAGTCGGAATCATTGGGATGCGGGGTATCAAAACGTCTACTCCTTTATACTTTCCTTTCAATATGATTGCTTCTATAACGTTATTCATTAATTTTTTTATCGCTAATCGTGTGCCGTTACAAAGTCGCGGTTGGTTAATATTTCGCAACATTATAACTACAGATCCAACTTTTAATTGAAGATTGTGAGGCGGCAATCCTGGCAAATCTAATGAGTTTAAAAATTCCGGTGGATAGTTCACGACATCATCTTCATTAGTTGAAGTATCAACTGATTTATTCTTATCTAAAATCAATAGTTTAATAAAATAAATAGTTTATCTAAAATCTTGTAACCACTTATCTATCTTTCTATGACAGTTGCTATGACAGTTTGTTATCTACAAACCAGTGCTGCCCATTACGAAAAGTAGAGCGCCATCTATTACTCACACTTACAGCAACTACATACAAACAACTGTTTGAGTCAATGCTGTTACTTTTTTTGTTGATTTCAGAAACTGTATTTATTTTTTCCACCTTAACATCGTTCAAAATCATGGAATCATGCGATAAAATGCAAAATTTCGTCGAATTTTTTTTTTTAAATGTTTTGCTTTTTTCGAGTTTTCCACTAATTTTTTTTTTATTTTTCCATTTGAAAAGCCATTCCGGAACAATTCCATACAAAATTTCATACAAACGTCCATGTTCTGCAAAACAAATCCATGTAAAAGTGGAATCTTTCCGAGAAATCAGTGATGCGCAATTCTTTTCAGAAGAAAGTTTTTAGATGCACAAATCTTCAAATATTGATTCTGTATAAAAAAATTCTACCTCATGAAATGAATTCAGTATTCGTTCGTTTTAAGAATATATAAAGACTTTTAAATATTTTTTGTGGAATGAAAAGTTTCGAAATGTACAACATGGGCGAAAAAATCAGTTTTCGATTTTTCCAATTTCCCGACTTTTCCGGAGGGTTTTCCAAAATTTTCTTTCGTGAAAGCCTACTCCTGGCAATTATGAATAACTGAAAAAAATTGAGCCAAATCGGTCCAACCGTTCTCGAGTTTTGCGCTTAGCAACACATTCATCGACTTATTTTTATATTATAGACTATATTTTTATTATAATATATAGTTAAAGGGTTCAGTCTGGTTAGTGGGCTCCAAAAAATTTAAAGTTTCAGAATTGCAATTTTCGATAGCTTTAACTGTTAAGAAGAACGTACTATAAGGTTCACAAGTTATACGCCTCCGAGCTGACCGGTTTAAGCAAACGTGTTCAGGAAAACAACGTTTTCGAGCTGGTGATTTTCACAACTCAGTGAATTTTTAAGGAAAGTTTAAGGCAAAAGCGGTAAAAATTAAGGCCTATTTTAGAAGATGTTTTCTAAAAAAGATTATAGAATATACCAAAACATTTTATTTGCATGTTTGTTTTACATCATCAGCTCAAGTAAAAAAATAACTCGGCTGTAGAATGTGCAAATGTTCAAGTCTACAGAATCGTCGACTCCGATACATGGGTAGGGATGGAACAGATTTTTCAAAGACCTGGAAAATTTAGCAAACACTCCACTGCTAGATATCTGGAGGTTCATAAAAAGCTGAACTGAGGAATAATTGATACTAATATAGCCTGTGGTCGACCAATTTCGACCATATCAAAATCGATTTGTCTTTTGTTTTTTTTTTTTTAATTTTTATTCAAAAACGCTTTTCAAAGTTAAAAACATTATATTGATAAATACTTTTGGCTAATACATATCCACAACTCATTCTACGTACTCTGTACTAGCTGTTATCAGAATCAGAATGTAAATCAAATTTTCATGTATTGATTGCGCTGATTATTGATTATGTTTGCCTCTCATATTGTTTCATTGTTCATTTTGCCGTTTCTTAAATTTTCACGGAATTTTCTCGTCACACTTATTTTTTTTTTTTAAAAATTAGCAGTGGACGTTAGTTGTTTTTTTCATTTACTAAAATAATAATAGCGCAATTTTAGTGAAGTGGACACATTTTAACATATAAAATAAAATATCTTAAAATCTTAATTGATTTGAAGTCATTTGGTGCACAAAAAATTAATTCCGTACAAACTTTTGATTCTAGAAAATCCTTGAGGGATATGAAAATAGCAAAGTTTTGGCTTTGAATATATTTTCAGATAATAAAAAGTCCATTTACTCCAAAAATCATAAAAAAAATTCTAAGTGGCTTAGCGTCAGGTCTAAAAGGAATAAAGGATGAACAAACAAACACACAGTGTTGTCGTTTAACAGCCGTTGAAAGCAATCATGTTAACTTGTTAACGTAGAATTACGTCTTACAGCGTAGTTTGTACACTCTAAAAAGTTTTTGTTGAAATTTACTGCAATAGTTGTAGGCAACAGGTTAGCTACCATAACTGTAGTAAACTTACGCACTCTTATTTAATTCAACATGTTGTTTGTTTATATATGTAGTGAAATTCAACAAATAGTGTTTAATTTTGATAAAAATATATAGTAATATTAAAGCAATAATATTGATATTGTAGCGAAATTAAACATCAATTATTTAATGTTACTATAGTATATGTAGTACTATTTTAAAATTACTACCCTTATGTTAGTAAAATTCAACAAGTTTTACGTAGTTTTAATACAATTATTGTAGTATTTACAAATTTCTGCTGTTATTCAAGCGAATAAAATTTTTTAAAACATTCCTTATAACATTATGTATATATTAAAACATATTTTAATATATCTTATAACTTAATAGTTTTGGCGGTAGCGCAGAGATATATCATATTTTGATTTTTTTTAATGATAATTCTCAAATAAATTGGTACTTGAAATACCAAACACTTGCATACAGAATTTCTTCTCAATGAGTATCCTAAAGAGGTAGACAAATGAAACCCAGGCATTTTTTGTTTTTTTTTTTTAGGTCTTTATTTATTTATTAACATGTTATTTTCATTAAACTGTTAACAACTTAACACTTAACAAACTTCTATCGAAAAACGTATTTTTACTAAACTTTTTTAATTAAAACCAGAAAATTTTTAAAGGGTGATCTTCACTCACTGACAAGCCGACTCGAATGAGCATGTGTTGAAAGTATCTGCTCAATTTTAATTCTATTTATTTAGTAATATAAAACATTGCAATTGATATTGCAGCAAAGTTCAACATTTATTGTTTAATTTTGCTAAGAATTGTGTTTAGTGGTAAAAACTCAAAGATCAATATAAAATTAATAGTAAAATTACACATTAGTTGGAATTCCAACAAAAAATTAGTATGATATTGATAGTAAGTTTGCAATTATTATTTAGAGTGTATGGGCGTCATTTTTACAAATTTTTTCAAACACATTTAGAAAGCTTAGTTGACACTTGGGGGTATACCTACAGCCTTTAATATTCATCGTACAAAGAACAAATATATGCTTAAATATCAGTAAGAGTACGAATAAAACGAATATTTGTCTTTGGATTTTGTCACTTATTTAATAAAGTCAAAAAACAGATAAATCGAAGAAGAACAAAAATTCATATATTCGTATGAGAAAACACAAGCTCTTGAGTAGCTAGCTGTTTCAGTAGCTGGTTCGCAAGAGCTGGTTTAAGCAAAACTGGTGATGCTAGAAAAACAGTAATAATAGTTTTGAAATCCAGGTACCAAGATTAGTAGAAAATAATACAAATATTGCTGGGAAAATCCGAAAATAAAAATTTTGTGCCCCTGAGTTAAGTAATTTGAGGTGAATACCCTTATTAAACTGAAAATTTTTTGGAAAAAACAAAAAATCTTACCTGTTTTCTTATTCCAAATGGAATTGCATATGAAAATAAGAAAAAAAAAATTGTTTCTTTAATGCACTTGTGCAAATTTTAAGCCGTGTGCGCACGGATTTATATTCATTTTATCTTGCTAAAATTTTTCACGAATTCTTTTATCATCAATTACAACAGTTTGAGCCTGCTAGCATAGCTATAAAGCCAGTATGTATTATGACTACACAGGTTTGCGCATGCGTTACTAAGAATGCGTTGCTCTTTGAAAATCGGTTTATTTTTGAAATTCCATATTAAATTCCAATTATTTCTGTTAAGCATTATATTTCTCCATATTAATAATATATTTTGCTAACTAAAATTTTAATTTTAAATTGCTTTTAAAATAAATGAATAATTAAAATTTTTCCGATTTTTATTTGCATTTATTAAACATAACTTTGAATTACATTTAGTTTTAACCGATATAAAAAATGAACAAGAACAACAAATTTATCACTAAAAATATCAAATGAAAACTTTTTATAAAACAAAACAAATTTTTACATGAATTTAATTGTGAACTTTTTAGATTATGTAAGATAGTTTGAAGAAGGCAACAACAACAAATTTGTTTTTGAATAATTTTTATTTAGAATATATTAGAAGCAGCGGATTTGCCAGTGGCTACCATAGAACTAATACATAATAAATTACCAGGTAAGGAAGCATTACTTTTTTCAAAAAGTAATGCGTCTGCATATAGCAGAAGTAATTAACTCATACCTCATTATCTGTAATGAAGCATAAAAGGAAAAGTAATGCAGTGATTTTTATAACTTCCGAGCAGCGGATTTGCCAGTGGCTACCATAGAACTAATACATAATAAATTACCAGGTAAGGAAGTATTACTTTTTTCAAAAAGTAATGCGTCTGCATATAGCAAAAGTAATTAACTCATACCTCATTACCTGTATGGTACCATACAAGGAAAAGTAATGCAGTGATTTTTATAACTTAATACAAGTAGTATGTTACTCCATAACTTCTAGGTAATGCTGAAGGGAGGCGATCACTTACCTCCTATCTCATTCAATGTTAAATGTAAGGCCTTTTATGCAGAGTAAGGTAATATAGTCGGAAGTAGTGGTCATTACAAGGTAATTGATGCTTCATATATTCGGAATATATTCCATCCGCTACTGGGTTAATACAAGTAGTATGTTACTCCATAACTTCTAGGTAATGCTGAAGGGCGGCGATCACTTACCTCCTGTCTCATTCAATGTTAAATGTAAGGCCTTGTATGCATAGTTAGGTAATATAGTTGAAAGTAGTGGTCATTACAAGGTAACTTATGCTTCATATATTCGGAATATATTCCATCCGCTGCTGGGTTATCTCATTTCCACGTAGGTTCTTGGGTTGGACAATGGCCGCAAACCAGTTAAAATGAGTTTAGTGTTTTTGATTGTTTTTCGGGTACCTTAAATTGATAATTACTATTATTTAATTCGATGCTGCTAATTTATATAGAATCAAGTATACTTACATACGTGTTTTATATATATTCAATTTTTAAATTCCGCTGAAAAGCCAATTAATGTGCTTAGTGGAAAATCCTAATTGCCAATAGGGTGTATGTTTCAGTACGTAGGTGCATTCTGTCTGTCCCGGCTGATTCGGGCAGATTTTAGAATGTAAGTCGTGCATGCGTATAGGACGGGTATACGTATCTTTGGAAGATTTTATACCTCCGAGCGAATAAAAAAAAAAAACAACCATGTTATAAACACAATTGGTGCTGCTGATGGGTGGCGTGTAACCTGTCAATTTACATAGAACAGTGTATTTATTATGTTGTAAACACAATCCACATCACACGCCGAGCTTGCCGTGCGGCTACAAAACACACTGTGGCCGGATAATTTTTATTTTCTTATTTGACAGACGTGCATTTAAAAACAAATAAAAAGGCTGTGTTCAGACGAGACTCAAATGAGAGCGAAAATTAACTTCGAACATAATTTTAATTTTGACGACGCTCAAGACCTGAATCAATAAGTCGAATAGAGTAAAATAGAACGAAAGAAGGGATTAGCTTAATCATTTGATTGTCGTCCACACGCTAGCAATGGTTCTACTCGCCAGTGGAACTTACACGTCACACTCTTGTAGCCCCGATTGTATTTATAACATCATGTTTAGGCTATTTTAGAAATAATCTACTTCTCAAAGTTTGATTTAGTATAGATTTCAGTACAAATGTGAATGTTTGAACTCAATTTTCTCGAAACTAGATTTTTGCGACATATCACCTTCATCCACTCATGTCTTCAATTGTTAAATCAATTGAGACCCATCGAATGGCAAGCTTAGAAGCTCAAAATTTTGGATTAATAATTTTGTAAATGTTGAGGTAAGTTGTTTTGACGAAATAATATGTAAATTTCCCACTAAGAAGAAAAAATTTTTAAAAAATCAAAATACGAAAAGGAATTGTGGCCCTTATAAAATGATACTTTAAAAAAATACTTTCAGAAATATTTGAAGAGTCTGAATTCAGAAAATTAACTTCGGTGCCACTTCTGCCCGAGATATTAAATATTATATTAATTTTTTCGAAAAGTTATAAAATTGTATTTGCAAAAAATATGCAAATTTTTAATTGCTAAATTTAAGGAAACCGTTAACACTTCAATACCACCAAAGTTTAGACAATCATATAACAATCAAAAGTTCTGTGCTATTTCGAGTGTACGTTCAGATTCGCATATCCTTCACATAGAATACTGAGGATAGAAATCGAGAGTGGCATCTTGTTTGGGAAGACAGTTTTTGTTAAAGTCTGTATTTACTTTTACTTCAAGACATATGTAGTTTTTCTTACAAAAATAAAAGCATTTTTAGGTCGTTATTTTTTGAAAGTTTTTCTGCAAGAACAACTTTGTCCCTGCGGGAGAGGAAGACATCCTTTTAATTCTTAAAAACTTTTTGGTTTTTTTTTTGAGTGCTAGTTCTTGCAATGCACATTGTTTTGTGCATTAAGGTTGAACATTCAAACATGCCGAACTAGATAGTTCTAAGATAACTGCTACAGTGACACATATTCGTATAAACGCACTCTTAATTTTAAATTTGCTACCTTCTCTCTCTTTTATTAATGCATTACTCAAAACAAATTCCAACTCATATTGTTTACTAAACTAACGGAAATTTGTACTGAGTGCAAAAAGCTGTTTTCGTTGTTGTTGTTTTATATAAATCAGTTCAGTTTAAATATTTTACTAAAAACAAGTACACATTCCTTTAAACGCACCTGAATAAGGAGGTCGAAAAAATATTAGTGGTTTAAAGAAATAAGTATTTGCTTGTATTTAATTAACAATTGGTAAGTTTTGTTTAATTTAAATGTAAAAATATTTTCTTAATGATATTTTTTTAAGATTTTATCAAAATGCCAAAGGGAAAATACCTCAATGACACAGAAAAAGTCCAAATCAACCTGTACCATAAAGAGGGTTATTCAAATCGGGAAATTGGGCGGAGACTAGGAAGATCAGAAGCAGTCGTCCGCTCTTTTTAAAAAAACGGTGTTAATTATGGAGTAAAAAAATCCACGAAAGGCAATCGAAAACTGAGTATTCGCTAAGTTAATCAAATTAGGAAGGAAGCCACCACAAGTTTTTTGAACTCAACTCAAATAAAAGAAAAATTAGATCTTCCAGTGACAACGAGGCACATTTCACACATTTTACGTAACTCAGATAACGTTAAATGGAAAAAACCGGTGAGCAAGCCTGTGTTGAAGCCGCATCACAAAAAGGCGCGCTTAGACTTCACCCAAAAACACATGCAATGGTCAACTGAGTGGGACAATGTTGTGTTTTCCGACGAAAAAAAATTTAACTTAGATGGCCCAGACTCTTACAGCTGTTATTGGCATGATTTGCGAAACAATGACGTACGTATGTCAAAAAGAAACTTTGGTGGTGGCAGCGTTATGGTGTGGGCGGCATTTTCATCTAGAGGTAAAGCAAATATCTGCTTTGTGCCGCCCAAAATGAATTCTAAAAAATACACGGAATTGTTGGATGATGCTCTCATTTAATTTTGGATGATAAAATGGATGAAGACAGTATTTTTCAACAGGATAATGCTGCCATTCACGTTTCTAAAGAGGCATTAAAGTGGTTTGAAGAGCACAACATCCCACTTATGAAATGGCCTGCATGCAGTCCCGATTTGAATCCGGTGGAGAATCTTTGGGGATGCATATCACGCAAAATCTATGGACAAAAAGCCCAAGGACACCTTTACAAAACCGTGCTAGAGCTCAAGTTGGCCATTAAGGAAGCTTGGGAAGATTTAGATCGTCAGTTGCTGGAAAATTTAGTGAAGTCGATGCCGAATCGTATATTTGAAGTTATAAATAAAAATGGTGGACCAATTAATTATTGAAAATTAAATAAATACCCATTCCTATTGAAAATTAAGTTGATGCGTTTAAACGAATATGTACTTGTTTTAAGTAAAATATTTAAACTGAAATGATTTATATAAAACAACAACAACGAAAACAGGTTTTTGCACTCAGTACAAATTTCCGTTAGTTTAGTAAACAATATGAGTTGGAATTTGTTTTGAGTAATGCATTAATAAAAGAGAGAGAAGGTAGCAAATTTAAAATTAAGAGTGCGTTTATACGAATATGTGTCACTGTACATACGAACATGTTTAAATAATTCAAATATGTAGAATAAAATTGTAAATAAATAATGTAGAATAAGGTTTGCTATATTATGCATATGAGTATCGCATATGAGTATCGCATTTATGAAAAGCTGATTTTATAAAAGCTGATTTATTTATATCCTAGCAGATTGTCTTATGAGTTTAATACACAACCATAATGTTTTCTTCCACAGTTCAAAGGAACTACATATTTCCGAGGACATGTTTATGCTGATCATATACATCTTTGTCGTAGAACTGATATCATGGCAGGCTTGGTATGTTTGTTTAAAGAGCATCTATATAGTACGTGTATGGTTAGATTAGGTTAAAGTACCTGTCTCTTTACAAGGACATATTAAAGCCAACTAGGCCCATGGTTATACCACGGGGTTAATTTTCTTACTCAGCAATTCCATTTTAAGCGTACCGGAAAAATAAAAATTACGGAATGACCATTTACGATTTGGGTAAAATTTTTCATGGAGTATCACTGACTGAAATAAAAATCTAAATTTGGAGGAAAAAAATTTGGCGTAATTTTTGGCGGAGTTACAGGGAGCACAAAATTTTGGCAAAAACGTCGAAAATCGATTTTTACAAAAACTTCTCACACACTTCTTAACCCAGTGTTAAATTTGAACTACCGTTAGAAGATAATTATTATGACTTTAATTAAAAAGTGGTTTTGCGTTAAATTCATGTTAAATTTCATGTTCTAAGCTCCACCAAAAAATATCAAATTATTAAAAAAAAAAATAAAAAAATTTAAGAAAGCTCTTAGTATTATAAAATGTTTTTGGTAAAAATATAATTTATATGTGTTTTGGTTTGGACAGTACATTATTCAAAATGGTTTGAGTCGTAAATAGCTCCAAAATAACTTTTAAATGATTTCCGCAATATCAAGAGGTCAAATTCTTTTGGGTCTAAAGATATTTTTGTTCTCATTAGGAATGTAACTTTCAGTAACTTTAGGAATGACGCGCACCGAAGTATTTTATCATTTTTGTAAAGTGAACTGGTGTAATGTACATTTAAAGGTTCCATTTTCGAATTAATTTTTTTTTTTTTTTCAGACGATCTGGAGCCGAGTTATGATGTTGCCCGATTTTCACCTTTTTTTAATCACACCAACTTCAGTACCATCCTTACATTTGAAATACAAATGTTAAAAATAAATTTTTTTTACTTTTACTAATATTGTCAAATTAACATGTAAATTGAATTTTTTAGATATGTATGTCATAAACTATTTTAGAAAATATCTTATAAAGTATTCCTTAATTCTAAACGATTAGCTTTTTATAAGCAAACAACAAAATTTAAGCAAATCGTGTTTCAGCATTTTTCTTTTAACTTAATTTTTCGTAGTCAGTTTCTATTTCTTTAAATTTATTTTTTCTTCTTTGTGATCAAATTCACTTCATCTCAATGTAATAATAAGTTTAATTCTATAATTTGTTTTGTAGTTATGTGTGACCTGGATTATATATATAAATTATATATATTATATATATATATATATAATATATAGATTATATATATAAATAAATATATAAATATTCGTACAATATTTTTGGATGTTTTATTTGTTATGCAAAATTAATAGATTCCGCAAGATGTATAATGCAATACGCAGATATTGTCTTCATGTTAAGTTAATTAAAATTCTCATCTGATCAATTTTAATTTTTGAGAATAGTATTTTTTTGCAAAAGAGCCAAATCGTGCTACTCGATTACTTAATAAGTGCTTGAAAGATACCCAGACCAGAGATCTGCAACAAGCGCTTCGCTTCATAACTCACTCTCCTTCTTCACTACATTTTCTGTTTTCTTAGGCATTCGCGTTCCTCAAACAATTTTGTTTGCTTCGCATTAACTCACTCTCTTTTTTAATGTTGAGTGCGAATTATGCTCTCACTCTCTGCTCTACAATATGTGCTTGCTTCGATCCTCACGTTGAGAGTTGGGTGAATAAACGAACAAACATAGTGAATATAGTGATCATTTTGCCTACTTCGTGATTCGGCTGAGAGTTGTGAGAGTCTTCGAAATCCTGCGAAATTCATCTAACAATCGTTCCATTTTTATTTCTTGTGCACGATTTACATCAGCGTAGTTAGCTAACTGCGTAGATGACTCGCTGTGATTCGCTCAAGCATTGAGAGTCATGCGAATAGTTTATCATCTTTCTGCGAATAGGGCGAGTGAGGAGCTTTGAGAGGCTGAGTTCTTATAGCTTTATCTATTCGTTACAGCGAGTCTCTAAAGCAAAACAAAGATTAATAGCAAGCTTAGCGAAGTTTACTTTTTGAGCGAGTCCACATTTTGTATATTCGTTGAAAGAGAATGCAATGCACTATAGCTACTCTCATTTTCAACGAGGTCTGTTCTCTGAACCAGACTTCTATATTTTTTCTTTTAAAATTATGTGAGGCCGTACCTCCGATCTCATTTCAGTCGATTTCATGGATAAAGTGCTTTTTAAAAAAAAATGTGGTGAAATTACTCCAGATAGTTATTTTCCTAGCAAAAGATATACATCCTTTATCACAATATTATTTCCCATTCACTTATTCTTTACAGCGTTTAAATTTTAACAACGCTTAATTTTTTTCTTACTTATTATAATGCCATTGGTATAAGTACTTTGAAAATGTTTTCCTAAATTTTACTTGACATCTAAATTGTGTGAAGCGCCCTAATGTGATAACCTTTTATGAGACTTTTTTTAAGACAAAAGCTTTGTTTTTTGCCCCCATGGTCGTCATATTTGAATGCATGTTTTTGTTTTTATTATAAGATTTATATGCGCGATAATTTGAAAAAATATCACCTAAGATTTATTCCTTTTAACAGCTAAAGCAAACGGCTGTCTGCACAAGGCCACAGATCATTAATCTTGTTTTTATATATAGATATGTATATATATATGTTATCATGTTATATATGCGTATAAATGTTTAAGCTGTTGGGTATGCTTCATAGGGGCAAGGATAAAGCAAGCAGCCCAAAGGAATAGAAACAACCAGATACTTCTGTAGGAGCAGCAGTAGCATTTGAACAATTTATGCTAACGAAAAAAGTAACATTTTCATTTGAATTTTATATTTCTAAAGGCGCTCAAAAGAAAAACTACATTCCAATACGTGTTTCATGCAATACAAAAACAACCACGATAGCTGCTGCAACAACCACTTGAAGCTGCCACACCAGCAGCACACGTTCGCATTTAATCGATTTATCTACATAAATTTTGTTCTCACTGAATGTATTTCGCGTGAGGACGAAAAAAATTTAAATATGAAAAAACTCAATTTTTTTTTGTTTTTGGTATTGCATACAACACCATAAAGAAATAAGTTTTTATACAAAAAAAAAAAAAATAAAACAGCAAGTGACTTCAACGCAACGCATCTGTTCTGCTTTTATAACACAAAAAAATTTAATATATATTTGCAATAAATTTTATGAGTTCAACTTGTGAAAAATTCAGTGAATATTCTTGAAATTTCCCGCCACATGAATTTGACGTTAATTTAATAAAAAAAATGGTTGCTGATATATGCAAAAAAAAATATTATACATAATATCCAAAGTCATATTTGAGACAACATTTAAACCTTTGTGATTCAAGTTGCTTTTAAATGTAGAGCTTATATTTTTTGTAAGAGATCTTAAAACAATTCATTTTTATAGGTTTGAAATAAATAGGTTCGAGTCCAAGTGTCTCTTTATAGAAAAGTATTCCATTGTACTATTAAAAAATTGCCACTGACAATCCATTAACAATAATCGAGATTTTTGTACCTTTACTCGTATTTGTCGCACTTTAATTTTTGCCCTTCAAGAGTTAGGTCTTAATTGTTGTACTCCTTTAATTTTATGATTTCACTGCATTGCATTGCTTTTCTTTAACTTTTCGTTTCATATAGTTTTTTTTTTTCTTCTATATTCTCACTCCTAATAGTGTCAATTGTCATTAAGTTAAATGAGCTTTCTTTCGAAGTTTTCGTAGGCATGACTTTGACAGCTTTGTATGGGCATTAATGACGAATCGTTAATTTTCAAATTGGTTTATTTCTCTACTTTTCTTTTTTGTTTTGTTTAACCAGAGAAAACTTTGTTCAAAAACTTTATCTGAAATCACTTAGAAACTTTTTGTGGGTTGCTTAAACATAAGCGGAGTAGAAAACTGATGTACTTAAGGGGCGATTGATAACAAGTATCTATCAACGCAACAGCCTGAAAAAATAAAAAGTACTTTTTATATTTTGAATCATATATGCATGTAGTACTTCTATATTGGAAGCAACATTACTTCCGAAATAATTTTTAATTCGATTAAAAAGACTGAATTACATTTCTTTGACTGAACACCGTTTGTTTTTAAAGTGCATTTTCTAGAAACAGTTTTAACTCTCACCGCCAAATTCCTTTTAACGACTGAAATCGAAGTGGTAATTTTAGATTAGGAAAACAAAGACAATTCTGCCGGAACCATTTTAGGTGTATATGATGGTTTTTTGCCGGTTTTTGTTGAGTTTTTCACCAGAATTTTTTTCATAACAATAGCCTTGTGAGAAGATGCGTTTTTGTGGCACAACATTCAAGAGTATATTTAAAAATTTTTCTTTTAAGCCCCGCATAATATTTTTTCTTACCATGTGACCTTCTGACAAGAATTTTCACAACCAATTTAAGCTGACTTTTCAAATTATCAATTAACGGTTCTTTGTTGACAGAACCTATATTGAAATTTTTTTTTTATTTCAGAGAAGATCCAGGAGCGATTATTATAAAAAGACTTTTAACACAACTTTTTACAGTACCAACACAAAAAGAACAATAGAAGCTAAAACAAGAAAACGAAAAATATTTAAAAAAAGGGATGTCAAGCAAACTGACAATAATGCAAAGAAAATGCTATTAATACTATTTTCTTATACCCAAAAACTTCGAGTATACACGATGAAAAAATATCAAGCATTCTGTGATAGGAAAAAGCTAGAAGAATATCGGTTCGCACTTATGGGTAAAAACTTTAAGTCAATTTTTTATCTGGAAAATATAATATGTCTCCGTTTACGAAAAATTTGCTTATTCGAAAAAAAATTTCTTTAAACTCTAGTATAATTTTCTTGAATTATAATAATTGGCTTGATCCAATTATATAATTTTCTTACATATAATAGGATCAATTTAAATGATACAGAAAGAAATTTTCTTTTCTGATAATATACACATTTGGCCTTAACATTAGAAAATTATAGGTGACGCGTCATAGCCCCAAGGGTCAATTATGGCACTGATTAAGCAGTCATCACACTAAATAGGAATTCTGACTGCTTGGAGTTATGTCCGTTTTAAAAAGGTTATAAGCCAAAATGGTTTTAGTAAATGGCTCCACGAAATAGCCCCAATATTGTAAGTGCTTGATAGAAATATGTTTGTAGTTTTCACTCAAAAGACCTAGAAACATACAAACGTTTATTTCTGAAATAAGAAAAATGCTCAGCTTCTTTATATAATGAATATTTGGATAATATTAATCCATTTACGAACGCACCTAAACCGCTGGATGAAAATCAATGAAACTTCATACAGATGCTAAAATTGACAAAAACACTACATATTGATTTTTATTGCTTAAAATATTTTTATTTTGTTAAATATTTTGATAATTAGTTATTGATTATTGTTATAAAATATTGGATTTAATTTTTAATTTTTTAATATTACAAAACTTTATAATTTGTGGAATATATAGAAACATTTTATTTTGAGCATTTGAAAAAAGAATGTTTGTGATAAAAGCGGCAATGTCGAGGCTTTCCAGCTTTTACGATGCCATGGTTAGTTTTATCCGTGCGAATCTCATTGAGTGCTATTTCAGTATTAAAATTGGGTGACTTTGTTATCCTGTGCATCACTGGTTTCGCTTGCTGCAATAAGCACTCGGTAACATGAACACGGAAATCGAGTTGCGGTATCGTACTGCGTTTCTTTAGACCGACCTTTTTCTTTTGCCGATCAGTTCCTATCTCTTGATTTTCAAGAGTGTCTGCATGCTTGCGAAGCATCGAGTGGAATTTCCATGCATTGAACATAGTGGCGTCAAGAACATTTGTTAGCAAGGGCCAATACCACTTTTTGCCGCGTATTCGAATTCAGTAGTTGCTTGTGGCATTATTAAATAAATCGACGCCTTCCATTCGCTTGTTATACGCTTGAATAATTTGTGGCATTTGGATAGTAGTCATTTTTCCTGACTTCCGATCCCATCGCTTAACACAATGCATAGGTTTGATCCCTTTGTGGTTCGATACAATTGTGACGACGGAGTTATCATTCCAACGAGCCATCAACAATTTATTGTTCTTGTCTTATACAAAATCCAATGAACCACGCTCCTACTTTTTCATTTCTCCAATATCCATTAGTGGAGCCCTATTAGTTCGGTTGTTTCTAATGGTGCCGTTGCAGAAATAATTCATCTGAGATAATCAAGACATCAATCGATGAGTCGTAAAGAAGTTGTCGAATGCAACACAATGTTGCAAAGGTTGCTCCAGTTTATTCAAAAGCTTTAGAACAACTGTTTTTCCCAATCTATGATCAACGTAAGCTGAATCCGGAACTGCATTAGCACCACCATATGGAATAAAGGAATATAAGTAGCCTTCGGCCGAACACAAAGCCCAATACGTAAATCCAAAATGGATTAGCTTTCCTTTCATAAACATTTTGCAGGAGTGGCGGCCATAGTAGGCAGTAATTTGTTCGTCCATGGATAAGTTATGAAAAAACAATCCAAACTGCATGCAGTTCTTATTCATTAAATCATTCAAGCATGTCACTTTAGAGAATTTGTCACTTGCATTTAATTTTCGATTATCGCAGGCATGGAAATATCGTTTCAAAAGTATAAAACGATTGCATGGCATTGTCTTATGAACTAATGGGCATTCTAATGCCTCGTTCATTGACCAATAATTATCAATATTCGGCCGTGTATTACAGCCGGTTAGAATAGTATGCGGATAAGAGGATTCGTTTTTGTCTAGGACCGCAAAGTCGATAGTGCACTTCACAATCCAGTCAATCACTTCATCACCGATAAATAACACAAATTATTGAATTGGAGCTCTGCAATTTTTTTCTTTTTCAACTTCGACTGGTTGCCATGAAAACGAAACCTTTTTTGACGTAGACCATTTAGCAGGAAAAATATTCTTAGTACTTTTCTTTGCTCACTTAGCCAGTTTATTACAGTGGTAATTGTCAGCATAGTCAAGATCAACGTCAATAACATGGACAATATCATCATCGTCAGCACGTTCAGGTTTGTTTCTGTTGGAATTATAAAATTCACAAAAAACCTCGATAGGGCCGACAACTTCACCAGCTATTAAAGCATTTGGATTGTTTATAATTAGCTTCTCTTCGTCGATATATTCTGCATCATTCAATTTATCGACTGTGTTCGGTGGCAACAACACCAAATCAATATTATCTGCATTACAAAAAAGTGTTGTAATACAACACAATGGCCAATAAAACGTAACTATGCATTTTTATGTATCGTTTTTGAACAGTGGTCGAAAAATCGACCAGTGGATTTCAAGCTCAGATGTTTGTGTAAGTAAACCGCGGATCAGGCTCAAACTATTTTTTTTTTAAATATAGGTCTTGTATAAGATTATATGTAAAGTACTTCTCTTTTCAATTTTGTAAAATATATTTTTTTAATCTTAGCAATTTTTTTGTCTTCATCTTCTTGAAAATCGATTTGCGCGCTTGCAGTAAAAAAAAAAGTTAAAATTTAAATTTACCGTAGCAAAAAATAATTTGAGCTAAGAAAGGTGTAAATGAACATATTTGATAGAGTGCTAAGTTTTATTTATTTATCGTTATTGTACAGAAAATATCAAAGTCCCTGGTCGATTTTTCGACCACTGGTTGTAAATGGGTTAAGCTGAGTGTGATGTCTGAATCAAAGACATCTTTGGGATTTATTTATGGATTTACTGACTTATTTCTGTCCTATTTGTCAATCTTTGTAAAGAGTCATTCATATTACTTTTATCCTGATCTAGCTTATATTGATTATATGGAAAACGCACCTAAATTTTCTTTGGTACATATGCCCTTATATTGAATCAATCGATAATGATTCAACGCTGGACCAGATGGAATTGTTGCCACAATTCAATCTGGGTCAATTTTGTGTCAACCACTTTCTCTAATTTTAAATAAATCAATTAAAGAAAGTAGTTTTTGGAAATTTTTTTTTGGAAATCATCATTTATCAGTTCTATTAACAAAAAAGGTTGCAGGAATGACGTCAATAATTATAGGCCTGTCACTGAGTTGTCTTCAATTCCTCAATTTGTTAAGTGAATAGTGTACGATCGAGTGAAAATTAACTGTGAGCATGTTATAACAACTCATAAGCATGGGCAGGTTTTGTTAATGGCAGATCCATGGTTTTGTTAATGGCACCTAGTCTCCTCGACTTTACTAAATTTTGCTTAAAATTGATTGATTCTGGAAGCCACATCGCCTGCATTATACTGACTTCAGCAAAGCTTTTGATAAATTACCACATCATCTCATTTTATTTAAACTTAAGTTAAATTCCACAATATTTTATAAGCTGTATCAAATCGTATCTGATGGAGCGATCTTATCAAATACATCTCCGAGACGTGTTGTCTTCTGAATTTGTTGCAGAATTGGGTGTTCCTCCAGGCAGCACACTGAGTCCACTTCTGTTTATATTGACAATTAATAATGCTTCTTACAGTGGTGTACAAATAAATAGGTGCACCTATACTTTTTTATTTTAAGCTGCATGAATTATATACAAGGTGCACCAGATATAGCATTTATTCCCTCAGTTGGTGATTCTCCATGATTATTTGTGAAAAAAATGCAAGGGATGATGGTCACCCCTCCCCCTTTTGGGAGCTAGAGCGGAATAACTGGAAAATATATGTAATTAAATTTTAATTATATTTAATGTGTCTTTAAAATAATTTCAAATGCTTAAAAATTATTGAAAAGTTAATCTCATTAACATTAAGTTGTTTGTAAAATATGATGCTTTAAGTCGCATTTAAGAAATTTATATGCAGGGCTAGATTTCGATTATATTTCATATTTTTTTTTTGCTGCTTCTAAAACATTTCCTGATTAGTAAGAAAGTTCATTTATGTTTCCTCAGTTCCAAATATAAAAAGTTTTTAGGTTATTTTTTGTAATTTTTCAATGTTTTTATCATTTTTAGTTTTCAGTTAATTTTTACTAGTTTTAGGGCATTTTTTAATAATTTTTAGCAATGTTATTTCATTGTAATTTTTTGACATTTTTTTTAGAGCATTTTTCGGTTTTTAAGGTTATTTTAGTGCAATTTTTAAAGAGTATTTTTTTCGTTTTTTTTTTCGTACTAAAAAATGTAAAAATTCAAGTTTTTAAACATATTTCTTTAACAATACAGTCTCTTCAATCAATAACATTACCTCTCGACAAAATAGTAGCTTTGTTTATAGACTTCGTGGTGGAACTGACGAAAAGGTATGTAGAAAGATGAAAGTGTTATATAAATACTCATGATATGCTTATTTTAATTAACTCCATTTTTATGATCGCTGAAATATTAGGGGTACAAATTTTAATACTATGAAATTAGAAGAGAAACTTACATCTGATAACATTTCGTCTTTTAAATATGTTCCTCTCGTCAGTGCAGAAGTAGAAAGAAGTTTTCTGTTTACAAAAATAGTTTGCCAGGCAACTCCTTCAATTTTAATAACTTAAAACTGTACCCTGTAATTTTTTAGGTAATTTTTTGCAGTATTTTAGGTCATTAAAATCCAAGCCCTGGCTATGAGCGACAAATTCTAAAAAAAAATTTGAAATTCAACATTGATAATAAATATCTCGAAAATTAAATAAATTTTTTGAATACTTTTATGATGTATTCTTTTTAATGATAAAGGTTTCTATTGACTTGGTTTTAGATCTAGCCATAATACTTGAGTACTAAAAGCAAAAAGAATTACTATTTAACTTTAAATTAACACACGCAAAACAGTTAACTTTTAGTGTGGTACGATTAGAAAACGGTTTTTTATCATTGATTTGAAGGTCATGTAGTCTCTTTTTCAAGATGCTATTAACTTTGAAAATTGGTTAAGATATAAAAAAAATTAAGTGTAAGATCAAAAGATAGATATTTTCTATATTAAAGATAGATAGAAGAAGGGGAGGGGTGATCCTTCTCCATAAAGTTTTATACTCGCCTAATCAAGGAAAATTACCAACCGAGGGAGTTATTGATATATCCGGGGCACCATAATTCAATCAGCTTTAAATATAAAAATGCAAGTGTCTCTATTCTTTACACATCACTGTATATCATAAACCACTCTCATTTGCTTATTTATGCAGATGATATGAAAATATACAGACCCATTGTTTCAATTGAGACAATTCAGACCTACTCCAATCAGATTTGAATCCTTTGAGGATTGGTGATCTGAAAATAAAATGTTTTTAAATCCAGATAAATGTTAAACTATGATCTTTTCGTATAAAAGACACCATTTTATTTTTGATTTAAAATGTTCTATTAAACTAAAGATATTGCTTTAAGTCGTGTAACTACCGTCAAAGACCTTTGTATATGCATGAATTCAAAGTTGTTGCTTACCATTCATATTGATAACATTTGTAAAAATGCATCTTCTATGCTTGGTTTTAAAGAACGCTAGGCCAAGGAGTTTGATAACATTTACAACGCTGTATTATTCAATTTTGCATCCTTAAATTCGGAGTACTCAAGTCGAGTATGGTCCGCACATTGCAATGTGCATTTTGATCGAATAGAAATAGTCCAAAAACATGTTGCTTGGTTTTCTCGAGAGGCTTGAAGAGAATTGACACTTTTAATATTCCTCCATATGAAAATCGTTTAAAAATATTAAAAACGCAATCTTTAAGTGAGAGAAGTAAATCTTCTGATATCGTTTACTTACACGAACTCATAACTGGTGTATTTTATTTTCCAGAAATTTTTTCTCTTATAAATTTTCACACTAACCGTAGAAGCAAAAGATACGCTAAGAACTTGATTTATTTACCATTTTGTTGAACAAATTTTATGTTAACTGCTTCATGAAATCTCATTGTTTTCTTTGTTAACATCTGTAGAGTATTTGATGTTAACTTGTGGAAAGGTCTACTCAAAAGGTCAACTAAAAAATATTATGGAATCAGATTAACGTATATTTATGCATGACTTGAGCCCAACTACTTTATTTGTGGGTAAATTTTTCCAACATAAGCTTGTTTTGAGCCACTTGTATAAATGGCATAGAATTTTCTTTTTAATTGCTATTTGAGCTGTTACCTTAAATGAGAAATGTTGTGTGCAAAAAATTAAGTTTCTCAACTCTATAGTTATTGCATGTAATTTTCAAATCACCATTCCGTACAGAGGCCAATCAAGTTATTTATGGTGTTTTGTACGATAAAATTATTTTTCCCTTAACGTAATGTTGCTATAACCATTCCGTTCAATATTAAATAGTTAGTTAGTTAGTTTTTGTGGGCCCATGTACAATGCGATTCATAGGAGCTATTGTGCATGCCCTTGATTAACAGTCCAGATTTAGGCTTTTAATAAATTTTAGCACTGTTTCTGGCTTAGCGCTCCAAATTGTTGATGGCGGCACTACTGCCCCTCTAAAGTGGATACGTCGTAGACTACAGATTGCCGGACATTCACTTAGAAGGTATTCTGGAGTTTCTTCCTCCTCCTCACATAGTCTGCAGACATCTGACTCAGATAGACGCATATTTTTAAGATTGCATCTCAGTGAACAGTGAAGCTTCAGGAGTAAAAAAGTTGTTAGCTTGCCTCTGTTCATTAGTGTCGTTCCAGTGGCACTGACATTGTTTTTTCCCATATGCTGATTTTTTTCGAGAATGTAGCCTTTAACCAGGCTACAGAATGATTCGGGCCCTATAAGAGTTCGAGACGCCCCTCGGCAAGGCAATCCGCTCTTCCGTTTCCCTCGAATCCCTAGTGACCTAGTGATTCTTTTTTATTGTTTTGTCCCAGCGTGTTTAATAGGTCGACACATTTGGAGACTAGTCTTGATTCAAGCTCTTATATAAAAGTAATGAGTAAACTGATATCGCATATATTTTTATTTTACTCTTTAAACTATATATTTTGCAATTTGGTGAAAAATGTGGCTTATTTATGAAGCTTAGCAACGTATGAAATTTTTTGACTGAAATTAGCAAAAAGAAAGGTAAAAAGTTCTCCATACAAAAACCAATTTTTGAGCTCCCGAAAGGCTTTAACTGTAGTTTTAGTATTAAAAAAACACAGCAGATTGTAAGATGGCACAAATAAACTAGATATTTTTTTAATTAATACGACAAAAGCTCTTCACGCCCTAAACACCAACTTTATATACTCTTGAGAGATAATAAATTCAATTTATAGACATAGAAATACTCGAATGTTTTGCTGTGGCGAACAAGCAAGATATATGTATAACACAGTGCCATATATTCTCTTAATGTCCAGCTCGATATTGCCAACTAGTTAAACATAAATATTAACCCAGGCAAGAACATGTCTCTGAAGTACGAGTACGTGTGCAGCAAGAAACCGTTAAAAGCATTAAAGCCAACATGCAGTTGTAAACAATTTATTACAACATACATGACTGCAAAGAAAGAGCTATTAACAATAGTTTAACGAATGGTCATTCACAATAATAATAATTACCAACACCAAAGTTACAGAAAAAGGCAAAAGGAATAGGAAATGAAAGAGTTTTGGTGCAAAATAAAGGAACAGAAAAAAATTTGTGTTCGCTGGTGAGATGAAAGAAGATGGTTCATGAAGAAAGTCAAGAATATAACCAAAAAATAGCTGTAAAACATAGCTGGTGACAGTGGAACATTTGCAACAACAAATGACAAAAACAACATTATAAGCAGCAACATAAGGCAACAACAGCAACACAGTACAACACAATATAACACCATATCGTAGAGCAGCAGAGTACTTTTTAACAATAGCTATTTATGTGAGTGTGTCTGTGTATAAGTGTGGTTGTGTGTTTGTTATAGTCGAGATTTATTATGTGGCAATAAATAAATGTGGCACAAAAGCACCACAAAAGCACTGGAGAAAATGCAACACTGTGCAAGAAAAGACTATGACAGAGTCAAATATACACAATTGTTGCTGTAATTCTATGCTTTCTATATATATTTAATGTGCTCTAAGGACACGCTTACGCTGTGCTACTCGGCCACTGTCAAGGATTTGTCATTAATAAATTTTGTATGTTTGTGTCACTGTGGCAACAACATTCTTCTACCGCACAAAATATGCTAACATTAATTTTAATTGCAGTCATTATGAATCAAAGAACAGATTGAATAATAAACAATTATGAGACAAATAAAGCCTGGATGAACTGACGAGAACAGCAACCCGAAGGAAATCTACATAAGCTTTAAATTGGTAACAAAGGAAGTTTAATATTACTCAATTCATGCTAAACTGTAGAAAATATGTCATTTTAAAGGCGTCACTTTGCTTGAAAGAAAGTTGGTGATGTTTTCATTCAGCTTTTTGTCAAATTTTAATCTAAGAGTTCCTATTAAAAAATCAAAGCTAATATAAAAAATCTAAAATTAATTTTAATTTTCGTTGAGCTTAAAACATTTTACAGTATTGATGAAGTCACTTTGTTAAGGAGATAGGCGTTGTTTGCAAGGGATTTGTATTTTTGTTGTAAACATAAATAGAAGATTTAGAAAAACAATATCAGATTAATGCAATACTCAAAAAGTAGCAGTTTTTTATTCCCCTATCAGTAAGGCATTTTGACCATCGATAGATAAAAATCTCGAGTCTCGGTGTTTGTGGTCGAACTCTTCCGAAACGGCTCGATCGATTTTAATGAAATTTTTTATTTATATTTGGTAGGTACCGGAACAGGTAAAGTATTTTTTACCCTCATACCTCCACCCACCATTTTTTAATCACGATTTTAGTACTTTTGCATGGTGATATGTGTGCTTATCACGCATAGACTCTAAAACCGCATAACCGATCTTTATGAAATTTTTAGGGAAACTAAAATAACATATTGAGAGTATTGTTGTTTTTTAATTCTACATATTAAACTTATGAAATGAAGCATTTCTTCGAACATATATTCGAAGAAAGAAGCGCATTCAAAGAAATATTCATAAAATTTTCTTGTGAAATATTTGGCCTTACATGCATTCACAGAAATATTCGTCCAACTTTGGTGTACTATGTTTGGTTTCTCATGCATTTACGGATAAAAATTGCAGTTTAATTGTTTTCATTTTTATAACTAGGAACTTCGTCCTTGCGATATCTAAAATAAGATTTTGTTCAATTCCAAGTGATGAATTAGAAAGCGACCTAGAAAAACTTGAATCAGACAATGAAGAAGTGGCAGATCAGTCTTGGCATGATCCATGAATGAAACCTGAGTTGGATGAAAGCACCGAATATGATTCTGAGTATGATGAGCCGTTGGTAAGTTTCATTTCGAAAAAAAAGCTCAGAAGCAGAAAATAAAATGGAACAAAACTAAACTAAGTGCTTACAAGGAAGGAGTCTTACCATTTTTGGGAACCAAGACCTACCAGAGGTAATGTCAAAATTACAAACGCCTGCAGATTTTTTCTGTTTTTATTCTCCGATAAATTACTTGACATGGTTGTAGAAGAATACAACAGAGAGGTTTTACAAGACGAAATCAACATGGGAGGCGTGGATCTTCTAGATTCCATGCTTGGTCTGTACCGAATAGTAATAAGATCAGCGAAATTTTACAAGAAGACTTTTTTCCACTTCCTGGATTTATGCGTCGTTAATGCATGGATACTATGGCGTCGAATCAGCGACGTATGTTTGCTCCTATTCGATTTTAAGAAGGCAGTCGCAAAACATCTGAACAAGGTAGGCAAAACCCTAACCAAAAAAAGAGTCAATCTGATTCGACCTCAAATACTTCCACAAATAAGAAAAGAGGTTATGATCCTTATGTTTCAATGCCACCAAAGAAAGCTAAAAAAAACATAGCTCGGCACCTAGACTTTCCACTTAATGCTGTCCCACTGGATTCTACTGATCATCTTCTAGAATGAAATATTACTGAAAATTACTGTTGAATCTTGAATTTTATTTCAAAAAGCCTTAAAGAACCTTTTACTAGCCTTTCGAACACAAAAAAAAAAAAAACATGAAAGATCAAAAAAACTATATTTCTTATTTAAATTTACTTCAATGACACTGTGCGCTTTTTGAAATTTGCCTTACCACTCTACCGAACATTTAAGAACAAATTTTTTTTTTTTTAAGATACATATATCAAAAATTACTCAAGATATGCACTCATTTTCATGTTGATAACTCTTGGACCATTAGAATTTTTATGTTGGTTTCTTCAGCAAAGTTCTTTCTATTCAACAAATTTGCTGAAAAAATATATATAAAAAAGTCGCTTTCAGTGGGTCTTATCGAGTGAGTCTAACGAAAAGTCTTGCTTAAATTCAAACAAAAAATTCCAACATTACGTATGAGTAACAGTATTTGCTTTGAAGCGTTGAAAGCGGGCAAGTCATATGTGGCTTATTAAAGCTTTAATCCATTTCAACCCGAACCGAAACTTCAGGGCCAAAATCGACGAAACTTCTACCAGACACTACAAATGGAATAACTAAACGGTACAGTGACTTTGAGATTTTTAGCTATTCAGGTTTGATCCAGGAAAATCAAAACCTGGAAAAAAACCGGAGGAGTACCGGTATTAGAAAATCCAAATTAAAAGGAAAGACGGAAAATTTGATTTTGCTAGTGCAGGATACTTTATTTATTGAAATAAATTTGCCATCACATATACGTTAAATACTAGTCAGAATTGATGGGAATTAATTTTTAACCGATTGTAAATATTTCTACCGACCAACATAAAAAAAAAAACCAAAAAATTTGAAAATTACTTCGCGGCAAGATTTGAAAGAGTAAGTAAATGACCAAATACCGCTCAGCAAAAAATAACGTATGTTGACAAAAGTCAAAACTAACATATGTGCTAAGTTGCAAGTTGATAGCATTTTTGGGCTTACCTAGGAAAAATTTAAAAATGACTGGTCGAATACTCGACCTCTGGGCTGAAATAGGTTAAAGACAATTTCAAACAATTTTTTCATATTTTTCGGGAAATTTGTTGGCCAACATAATTGGCAGAACTTTGCTAAAGAATCTAAAATAAAAATCTTAATGGTTCAAATGTTATCAACATGCAAATGAGTGCATGTCTGCAGTAATTAAAAAAATTTTGCACTAAAGTCTTCGGTAAAGTGGAAAATCGGATGTTACCACGAGAGTCCACTTATTAGAATTAAGTGAGAAACGTTCAAACTATTAAATAAAGATTTTCATGTTGCACAGTGTAATTTCAAATAAAAATATTTATAATTTAAGTTAGAAAAAAATTTTGGAATTTCAGAACTGCTAATAAATCAAAGAATCCCCAAAACCAGCAAATATAATTTTGCATCACCACAAAATGCCAAGGAGGATTTTTGAAATAAAAGTCAACTTTCATCACCTATAACTGTTTATCCAAATTTTGGTTTTTCTATTTTCAGCTAAGGACTATGCCATAGTAACTATTAAAAATAAAAAATAAAAACTGTATTTAAACTCTTTATTTTAGTACAATGTACCAAATTACCTTGTAATTATCTCTATGAAAAAATTATTGGTTCCAAGTGCAATGAATTTGAACAAGAATATAAAATGCAAAAAAACTTGTTTTCTTTACTCATACAACTTTATTCAAACACACCAACTTTTGAAGTGTGTTTTTTTAGAACCTATTTTTTCATGTAGAAATATTTGTTATTAACTGACAAATGAATATTTTAAGTCAGTACTAATACGATTAGTAAAAATATTCCAAAATTGAAAAAAATTAATTGAAATTGTATACACAAAAATAATATGATAAGACTCAAGAATAGACTCAAATTTAGATACTTTAAGGCATTATTATTAGTATAAAAATGTTGGTGAACGTGTGTTAAAATATTATTTGAAAATATTTTTAGAACAAAATAGAGTTCTACTAACAAAATAATGGAAACACTTTTAAAGATGAGCATTTTATTAATATTAAGCAAAAAAAAGTTCATATAACTAAAATAATACCCTTTTTTTTCTAACGAAGAAATATATCAAAGTTGTTTAAAATTTGATTAACCAAACAAAAAGTTTTTTAAGCAAATACATTTCTTCCTTAGTAAAAAATAAAAAAAGACCCAATCTATCTTTAGATATCATATTTGTCTGTGGAATTTTTAAATCACTTTCAACAAACGTATCTTTGGACAACTTAAAAATAATATATTTTAGTATCAATAATTTTAATGGAAACAATTAGAAAACAGAAAACAACATTTTACGTAATAAAGGTAAATCATCTTAAATTTTTTAAATTTTTAAAAAGCTTTAAAAATATGAATGTCAATTACATATGAATCATTGTTTTATATCATTGTTTTATAGTTTATGCAATGAAAACTACGTTGCCCTAGTCTCTACCCTACGCACAGTTTCTAATCTACATGTCACAACAGCGTGCAGCATTTTGTGGCGAAACCAAAGCAACATTATGCTTCCTACAAGGATAGCGTCGAGGTCAACAAACAAACGACTAGCTTGCAGGAAATTAATTAAATTTGTTTACTAAGGGATCAATTTTACGACAAAAATGTTTACCTTAGGCTACATGTCACCGCTTCCTTTATTGTTGCAATCGGAAAATTTTTCCTTTTTCTATTAAGATCTTTTTAATGTATTTAATTGATCTTTTTTATATTTCAATTAATGTTTTCTAAAAGATAACCAATAGTCTTTTGTCGTAGTTAAAAGTAAAAATACTCGATTTGTTTTTATTGATATTGATTTTTTATAATCGCGATTTTCTCTAAATATTAAAAAATACCTTTTGAATGAAGTTTTGCCTATGAAGTCAATTTAAATTGATGCTAGATGAAAGCCATATTTTGGCAGCTAAATATAGATTTTTATTTTAATTATTTTTGAGAAAACTAATCAAAATTAAAAAAAAAATATTTTTCTTATTTAAATACTAAAGTTTAATTTCGTTTGGCTTTGTTTGTTCGGAATCAACAGAACGAAATTTAATTCACAAATTAGTATCGCATTGTTAAGGCAATCATTTATTTACATTGTTTTTGTTGTTGCCATTGATGTTGGTTGGTTTCGAAATATGATCCACTTGACACAGCGCACGAAAACAACAACAGCGTTTTAAAAGTGTACACATATATGATATGTTTTTGCTGTTGTTTTCGTTGTTTAATATGTTATTATATAGCTCTTGTAAGAAAATCCAGTGAGGCTTTTCACAGTTATGCGATGCGTTACAAGATACAACACCAGGAAAAACAACAATAACAGAAGCAGCAGCAGATGCCACCTTTAAAACAACAACAGCAACAACGCAGTTATTGATAGTCACCAGGTTCTGATGCTGGCTTTAATGCGTTGATTCGATATTTGTGTATGTTTATGTACTAGTATTATTGTTTTCAAGCATTCAAGCGTATGTGAATGCGACTTTTGTATGTGTATGTTTGTGTGCTGCCCAGGCCCGTAGAACAGGAGAAAATTTTGAGGGTTATAATCCCTCTTATGATCCAGAAGATATGAAAATATAATATATTAGCATTTAAGTATCTACAACGCCACAGCATAAAAAGTTGCAAACCCCTTCAATTTTGAACAGAATTGCGACCTATGCTTTCAGATAATAGACAATATAAGGACTTCGGTATAGACTGTGATTTTATGTTCGGGCAAGGTTACGATGGTGCGACTACCAAGAATGGTATACTAAAAGGAGCACAAGCGTATGTAGTGAACATAAGGTCCATGGACATTTTGTCCATTTGAAGTAGACATAATGTACATGAGCACTTTGCGAGTTCTAAAAGTTTCTCAATCGGAACGAAATTTTATAGATTTTGGTTTTATATCAAATTAACTATGATTAGCCTATAGCGTCAACGATTTGAGCAAACGTTTAATATAAGGGAGAGTTATCTAAAGTTTGAGATCTTCTAATGTGGGACTCGAACTTTTCTTTGATATTTTTCCCAGGCATCACCAATGTTTTGACATTGCCAGTGTAGCGTCGATGCGCCATCACTTTTCATGTGATTTGGAGAGAAAATACGCGTTGTTTATATTAGTGACAAACATAACGAAAAAAATTTCATAGTGGTAGTGATTATTTTGTCATAATTTTTTGTGCTACAAAAACGGTGAATATATATATATATGCATTGTGTTGGTTTTTCGTTTGACTTTAAGATTTCAAAGTGATTTCTGTTCAAATGCAGTGAAAAATAATTTTTTTATGCTATATCAAAATGTCCATGAATTTATAATGTGGGACCTCCCATGTTTTCCAATGTCTCACTGCGCGTGCATGCAACATACCGTTTTTGCCGGTATATAGACAAGATGAACGTGAAATTTGATGATGAAGAATTGATGAATTGCATTCGTGGAATTGTGACTAGTATTAAGACGTTGAATGAAGTGAATCTGGAGAATAATGCCAATTATATTCATGTTAACGGTTCATTCATAATTTGGGGTTTTCACTTTAATTACTTTTCGCTTACTGTGGCTTTATTAAATCTTTGATGGAGTCCCACATTAAAATTCAAAAATGTTTGAGCCTATTTGAAGCCTTTCAGATTTTTGAAAATGAAATTTTACTACTAACCTATAAACTCTATGTAGCAAAAAGTATATTTAAAATACTAATCCAATGAAATGAATTGGAACTCGAAAATATTCTCATCGTGAAAAATAATGATGAAAAAAGTCGAAGTATAGACAACTATTCCTTACATAAGAAAAAATACCTTTTGATTTAACGATATAAAAACTATCGATACGTTTTTTCATCAAAACCCCCCTTAGGTTATACCTGGCTACGGGCCTAGTGCTGGTGTAATTATTAAAAGCTGTCTATCTTAACGGAGTGTGCCCAAATCCTGTTAACATTCTGTGAGCATTCCATGGTGTTGTTGTTTGATATAGTTGTTGTTTTCGTGTATTAGTGATGTTTTTCCTACTTTTTGGGCTATCAACATTTCTACTGTGTGAACGAAATTGTTTATCGATTTTTCTCTACATTGGTTCGCTCATAGGTGCAAAATTTGCAAATTCTGTACAAAAATCAAGTGATATTCATTCACGCAAAGTGATTAAGACAAAAAAAAAATACTCGACTAACAGAATGTTGAAATGAACAACATAATTTCAGTTATTCCATGTGATATTTTAGGCATCATGAAAAAAAAAATCAAATAAAAATAAAGAATGAGAAATAACTATATTCTAAGCAATTGACTATTCCATTTGCATAATTTTGATTTTTAAATAAAATATAAGCTAGGATGAAAAAGAAAATGTAAACCCTCTTTTAAAGTTGAATTTCTGTAAATAGTGAAGAGTTTGCACTTATTTTAAAAGTTAATTCCTATAACTATAACTATCACAAGAGACTACCTAGTTTTTCTGACCTCAAAAACTGCAAAGCATTTTAGCCCAAATATTTTAAGTCAAATTGTTTTTACCACCCTTAAAATTCTTTGTTACAACTAAAAGGCAAGTTCTCATAAAATATAAAACACTCCAAAATCATGAAGATAGCTATAAAATGTTGTCCCAAATTCCCAAGATACAAAAATGTGCTGCAACTAATGCCACACATTGGCTCATTTGCATGACCATAAATGCGCCAAGAAATTGTGAAATATTATTTAATGTTAAAGCAGCAGATAGAACAAACTCAACAGCAACGACAACTATAACCAGAAACAAACAAATATGAGACAAAACGCTTTGGTTGTCCGCCATGAAGGGGTAAGAACACAGGAAGTCTATGCATTCATAGCTGACACACTGACAAATTGACACAAGGACATAAGATAACGAAAATACAAACATCAACATGCCAATCAAAAACAAACTCAAGTAAAGAACATCAAGTTAAAACAATACAACTTATATGCTTGTCCATTTTGGCCACAAAGCAAGCAGCTGACCCCGAACAGTAAAATTTTTGGGAAGCTGCTTTTAATTGTTCCATTTGCATGATGTTAACGTCATGCTAAAATGCTCCAGAGCGTCAATCCGTAGAATGACAACGAAAACAACAGCAACAACAGCAAAAAGACAAAAGCAAAACGCAAGCACCAAAGAAAGCATTTTGGGAGTTTGCTGAGTTGACATGTCTATCTGCTAGGCCGTCGAGGCTCAATGAATCGATTAAGCACTGAAAGAAAAGAAGGAATTCTTTGCAACTTTTAACCTTACGAAGATGTTTCTGCCTATATCAATAAATTTGAAGGGCAAAAATTTCAAAACGATTAAGTCCAAAAAAAAAGTGTTGCGGTCGGGGATTTCCGTCAGAAAAGAATTTCCTTATGCTTTTTATTGCTTTTATTTAGTAAAAGAGCAAATTCTGGTTTTTTTTTTTAATTTATATTTTTCAAAACTATTTTAAAGCTTTCATCTTCTAAATAAAAACTATTTAAAAACAAATTGGTTTTGTATAATATTTTTTCGTTTAATATTTTTGTTGTTCTTGTTCCTTTTTATGTTGGTTAAACTAAAATGTAATTCAAAGTTGTGTTTTATAAACGGAAAAAATATTTCGAAAATATATGAATTATTTATTTTTACTGTAGTAAAGAGAATATACATTTATGTTTATTTTTAAAGTAATTTAAAATTTAAATTTTAGTTAAAAAAACATAATTCTACACTTCAAAGATTAATTTATAGGCTTAAAGTTGCGGGGAATTAGTATTGTATGGGGAAATCGGAAGAATATTGCTACAACTCAAATTTGCTCAATGTAACCGGAATGATATAAGCACAATTGATTTCTAATTAACGCGAATGATCGTTCCTTTGCAGTCCCCTTATTTCAAAATTTTTGTTCAGTTTAAATGAAAATATGACATGTTAGTTGTTTGAACTACGCAATTTTAATTATTTTAACTCCTCTTTCCATTATAAGAAACATAATTTGTTTGAGGTTATTAACTGAAATCATTGCAGACTAGCAAAAAAATGAGTTATTGTAACAACCACATTGACTTGTGATGTCAATAGCATTATTTTTTCGTTGCAATCGAGTTTCGGAGATTATGAAATAAATCAAAACCCTTAAGTTGCGTCAATATCAACAGTCATTCTAGCAACTGAATGTTTGTCGAACCATCCGACTTGCCGAGTGCACCAGACATGCTTTTTCAAACACGAAGTTAAGTAAGCCGACTTTTGTAAGCTTGTATTTCATTTCTCACAGTTTTTCAACGTGACTGGTTCGGAATGGTTTGTGCTAATTTTCTTGTTAAAATATTGTTGTAAAATAAATGTAAATTCTTTTTCTTAAAATATATGTTAAATCTTTGTTGTTATAATATTTATCTTATCGAAGGAACAAATAATAGGAATATGGTAAGTTTTTTACTAGACTAACGGGTGCAACAGCTGGGCACCTGTCTCAGGTGTTCCTTATACGGCATCAAAGTCAGTAAGTTAAAGTGAGGAAAAGTTAGGTTAAAACGGTTAACAAGCGAAATCATTGGAAAGGAGGTTGAAAGGATTAAGGGGTTCGTTCATAAAACTATGAGCGCAGTGCTAACAACGGCTTGCTTAAATCAAGGCTATTGAAAACCAGATAGTTGATGTGATCACCCTTCAAAAAGTTATCAGCAATCGACTAAGTTGGTAGGGCACTAATTCGATTGCGGTAGTCGATTTTAATCTCTGTGTGTAATATGGAAAAATAAAATGCATATATAAATAATTGGAATTTATTACGATGTTTCAAAAATGGAGTTTTCAGAGCACAACGCATGCTTAGAAGCACATGCGCAAACCTGAGCTTGCATGAATTATGTTATTGAAAGCGTTTTAAACAAAAATTATGCAAAGCTATCATGGATAAGGCTTTCAAAAGCGTTGTAAGATAACAGCTGCCGACATTTACAAATATATGCTATTGTAAGCGTTTTGCGATTGTCGCTTTCATTTTGCTTGGCAATGCAATCCTTTTCTAAATGCAATTTTTCAACATTTATGGAACAACGATGCACCAAGTTCCGTAGGAAACGAGTCGGACAACAACTTATTGGGACAGTGTTTTGTTACCGTAAAAACCTTATGGAAAGCGTATAAAAATATATTATAAAACATTCTCATAACAAATATGCAAAACGCGTAATTACGTGTCTTATTGTAAATAACATGTTTTGCAATCGCCTTTTTAAAGCTCATTAAGATAAGTGTGTTTCGATTATAAAACGCTTACTTTGATGCATTTTATAAATATCATAGTAGCGTTTTATAAGCGTTTTGCTTACATACGTTTGCTTACAAACGTGTATTTTTAAGTATAATTGTTTGCTGGGTACTGGCTCTGTAGCAACAAGCATCTATATTCACAATTGTATTTATCTTGCTGAAAATAAACAAAACCAATAACAGGCCACAAAAACAAAAGCAATTATATGCTTAATTATTTTAGAAAAAATAAGCATGCCTGCCTCTCCCGAAAGGACAAATTTGTTTTTTTTTTTTAAACAAAAACAGTAAAAAATCACGATCTCAAAATGCTTTGATTTCTGTAAGAAAAATTACATATGTCTTAAAGCAAAAGTAAATATAGACTTTAACTAACAATGTTTTGGAAAACATGATGCCACTCTTGATTTTTACCCACAAGGTCCCGTGTGAAGGATATTCGAATCTAAAGGTACACTAGAGTTAGAACAGTACTTTTGATTACTATCTAATTGTCTAAATTTTGGCGATTTTGATTATAGTGTTGGCGTATTCCTTAAATTTGGCGAATTAATAATTTGCATATTTTTTGCATATGCATTTTCTTGTTTTGAGAAATGTATATTTGAATACAATTTTTAATTTTTTCTAACAAATGACTATAAGGTCTTATATCTCGTGCACCAAAAGTGGTGCTGTTTGAGTTTCTGAAAACTCAATTGCAACAAAGTTTCATGTATGATTTGAAAAAACACACATACAAAATAGTATGTCTGTGTGGTTGGTACGCACGGTAGAAGTGAAACCTTCAGAAACTTATAGAAATTTTTAGTACAATGACTTTTTCATAAAATATTGTAACCTAAGAATGAGATAAAGCGACTTGAAAATCAAATATTTGACTTTCCATGCAAATATTTCCGCTGTTTTTCAATATATTTAATTTAAAATAATTTTTTTTTATTCAGAAGTCCAATAAAAAGACTCAACACAAATATTTCTTCATCGTGTTTTGTAATAATTCTTCCCATTCTTGTAACGAATTTTATTGCCCTAGTGCCAATATTTTTTCTATTGTTTTTTTATATTGCCACATCCTTTTGTCCAATAACACCCACTTTCCTAACGGTAATTTGTCATAATTGTGCCTACCCCTGCACTAAATTTCAGCACTCTAGTGTCAATATTTTTTGAGATATTGTGTTTTTCTAGAGTCCATGCCTCTTTGTTGAATAACTCCCACTTTCTCAATGGTAATTTGTCATAATTGTGCCTATTTTTGTCATAATTGTACTACATTTCAGTACCCTAGTGTCAATAATATTGCCACGCCACCCTGTACTAAATTTTACTTTTTTTAACGTACTTTTTATTACGAATAAATTTTATTTCCTGATTTCGGTTTAAATTTCTCTATTGCTTCCGAAATTTAAAGACCCCAAAATGGAGATGCTCTGAAGCACTTGTCAAACTGAAATCAATTTCTGAAATATTTCTCAAATAAACTAAATTTTTTAAAGTTTTGTACAACAACCGAATAACTGAAAAATTGGCTGAACTATTATTTGGCTGACAAACAGGAATTAAGCATTAGAAATAAAAAATTATGTCAAAAATTCAAATGTTTTAAAAAAAAATTTAAAAACTCAAATCGTTTTAGGAATATTTTAACAAATTTCTCTTTTAAATTAATTTTTTAAATTAATAATCATAGATTACTCAAGTTTTAAATAAAGTTTTTGGTAATATTTAATCTTAACTTAAATCATTCAATGCTAAACCAAATAATAAAACACTTGGTTTTAAAAATTGTCAAATCCATTTATATTTGATCAAAATACACCAAGTTGAAGTAGTTTAATTCTAAAAATCGCCAAGTCACTGTGGCAAATCTCTGTTGTTGCTGGAATATTAATGTTTTTTGATCCGTTTAATTTCAGATTTTGTATTTTGGTATTTACATATAACAAAGTTTGTTCTGCATCACGTGTAATTTTTCGATTGTTTTTAAACAATATTACACGAAGAAAACTGTTTGCTAAATTTGTATTGTGGTTAAGTTTCTTTAGTTCAGTTTTTGTATTGTACTTGCGCTTGAATCTCAGTCACTTTAAAACTATGCTGGATTAAAGCAAAACCTAATCAAAATTTGATATTCAAAATTTTGCTAAGTTCTTAAAAACTGCAAAAGAAAATTTCAACTTAATGCAAGCAAACATTTACTAAGTTATTAAGGAATAGCAAATTTTGATTCATTTTTGCTGAAATCCAGCATTTTTTTGAAGTGAAATAATTATTAACATTAAATTAAATTGAAAAATTTCCATTATCCTGAGGCTTGAACCTTAGCGGCGTGAGTGTAACTGCATTGGTTTATCCATTCAACCATCGCAGTTGCTAACTAATCGTTGCCTAATTTTCTTTATTAAGAATAAACGTGTGCTCGTGTGTTTAAAATAAATTTGCTTGAATTTAGTAAAAATTTGCTATTTCAGTTTATAATAACTTAGCAAATACTTGCTTGAGTTGAGTAAAAATTGGTTTTTTTCAGTTTATAATAACTTAGCAAATATTTGCCTGAGTTAAGTAAAAATTTGCTATCAGTTTATAATAACTTATATAATAAATAAATATTCGCTTCAATTTAATATAATTTTGCTTGAGGAGTAATTTGAATTTAGCAATCTTTTTCTAAAATCTCATCGTGATTAAACAAAGATTTTCTGATTGGCTTTTAAGTAAAGCATTTGCTTGATTAAAGCAAAATAAATATCTCCGTGTAAGATAAAGGCAAAATCTTATGAAAACTTTTACTTTCAAAATAGATCAAAATTCGCTTTTTCAAAATTTCTTTGTAAAATATTTATGCCTTTCTAAAACTTTATTTTGTGCATTATTACACATTAATTAAATACATAAAAAAAAAATTTTAGCAACTTTCGGTGCATCCTGGCGACGCACAGTGGGAGGACTGCATACAAACAAGTGTGGATAAAATCCGCCTACAGACAGTCCCACCTGTCAATTTTTTTGTCACTGCGTTTGTAACGCTCATAAGGAGGCGTGGTATGTATAGAAAAGTATATACATTATCGATCAGATCACCACCCGAGTTGATTTAGCCGTGTCTGTCTTTCCGTCTGACTGTCTGTCTGTCTGTCTAAGTATCTAAAAAATAGAGGTCAAGTTCGAAAATAAGCAAAATCGGATGGAAACTACGCCTAGCTCCATACAAAGTGACTTTATCAAAACACTAAAATCTCTTTAAATTTGCAAAAACTAATATAACTATGAACTTAAAATTTTACATATGAGCTTTGATATTTAATATCCACATTAAGTACAAAGTAATTTTTTCAAAAGGATAAAATATCTTAAAAAAAAAAATATAATACAATGACTTGAAATTCTTGGTATATGCTTTAATTTTTAATATGCTTTCTGAGTTTGAAATTTGGCACAATCTTATTCGCCTACCTTCCATAAGAAATTGCGTAACCAATGTTGTAGAACCTTCGTAAATTCCTTAAAAAAATAATTTACTGCATATCATGCGTAGCTTTAATACTTAAAATGTTCTCTGAGTTTGATATTTGGAAAAGTTGAAAGAAAACCACGCCTATCATCTATACATAGTGACGTCATCAATAACACAAAACCATCAAATATTCGAATATACTTACCTTAATATAAGCGGCTGTGGGGTTTTTTAGCTTCGGCCCAGTCGAAGATCATTCCTTGCTAGTTAAATAACTATTGGGGGTTGGAATTAGTTTTAAAGGTTTTCTAAGAGATAGCGTAACTATCAATAGATCGCATCGGGCACACCTGTGACTATATTCATTTCAAAGCACATTGTCTAAGTTTCATTTTTCAGTATGTGTCATTCCACTGAAGTGTAAACAACATATATTTTTTTCTCTGTGAACATGTCGACTTTCGTTCCAACAAAACGCAATTTGCGGGAAGGTTTACTTTTGTGCTTCCATTTGAAGAAAAAAGCGGTTGAAGCACAACGCACGCTTACTGAGGCTTACGGGGACTATGCTCCATCGATTTCTACTTGTGAGTACTGGTTCCGTCGGTTTAAAAGTGGTGATTTTGATACGGAAGACAAAGAGCGTCCGGGCCAGCCGAAAAAGTTTGAAGATGAGGAATTGGAGGCTTTGCTCGATGAAGACCCATGTCAAACCCTTCAAGAATTGTCAGAATCATTGGGAGTCGACTTATCAACGGTCGGCAAACGCTTGAAGGCCATGGGAATGATTCAAAAGCAAGGAAATTGGGTGCCGTACCAGTTGAAGCCGAGAGACGTTGAACGGCGATTTTGCATGTGCGAACAACTGCTTCAACGGCATAAAAGGAAGAGTTTTTTGCATCGTTTTGTCACTGGCGATGAAAAGTGGATCTATTACGATAATCCTAAGCGAAAAAAATCGTGGGGACCACCCGGCCATGCATCAACATCGAGGGCCAAGCCGAATATTCATGGCGCCAAGCTTATGCTGTGTATTTGGTGGGATCAGAAGGGTGTCGTGTACTATGAGCTGCTAAAACCTAACGAAACCATCACTGGGGAACGCTACCAACAACAATTGATGCAATTGAGCCGAGCATTAAAGGTTAAACGGCCGGAATATGCCAAAAGACACGACAAAGTGGTTTTTCAACATGACAACGCACGGCCACATGTTGCAAGAACCGTCAAGGAAACGTTGGAGGCGCTGAATTGGGATGTGCTACCCCACCCGCCTTATAGCCCAGACATAGCCCCTTCCGACTACCACCTATTCAGATCGATGACGCATGGCTTGGCTGAGCAGCGCTTCACTTCTTACTAGGATACCAAAAAATGGGTCGATTCGTGGATTGCCTCAAAAGACGAATCGTTCTTCCGGCGCGGAATCCATATGCTGCCAGAAAGATGGGAAAATGTTGTAGCTAACGATGGACAATACTTTGAACAATATACATTGTACCGTTGTTTCTAAATAAATGCTCAAAAACCGAAAAAAAACCTTTAAAATTAATTCCAACCCCCAATATTTTAACAGTATATACCAAATATTTTTAGCAGTTGATACATATGTCCATATATTTAATTTTTATGTAGTCTCATAATCTAAGGACTACATATCATAAAATCAAGACATAAGAGAAAAAAAAAAGAATGTGTAAGTAGACTATTACTACTATTAACTATTAAGTCTTCCCTAAAATGTAGTTATAATGATATACATCACTATTTGTTATTTTTTAAGTAATTTAGTTTTGAAGATACGCTGAAACTAATAAAATAAATTTCGTTTTAAATGATATTCCTCGAGAAAAATCACATAAAACCATTTTCGGGCTAGATTCGGCGGCAGGAACCATAGTTTTCTATAAATACAATTAGTAATGCAAACCATTTTGAAATTTTTGAATAGATGGTTTTTGATATTTTTTTTATATGCTAAAGTTTGTAAAGTTATTAGTATTTATGCACTAAAATACTGATTTTTAAAAAAGCACAAAAAATATATTTGTTTTAATAACAAAAAAAAAAAAAAAAAAAAGTTTAAGAATTATTAAATATCATATTTTTTTGTTGTCTTAAAAACAAAAAAGTGGAACACTTACAACTACAGGTAGTAAAACCAAGTGAAATTCTCAAATTTTTTCATTAACAAAAGTTAAATTTAAAGCTATTTTCTTACCCAACTTTAAAATATTTCTAAAAATTTTTTTGGTTTTCCTTTTCTGATATTTTATTAGCAAAAAAAAAATTTGAATATATCAAAAATTTTATTTTTTTCCACTTATGGCCACGATCTTCCACTGTGCGACTGTCAAGAGGTAACCTTTAAGTTAGTTTTTAAATGGCAGTACATGAGTTCTTTTTCTTAGACTTCTTAAGAGATGACCTTAAAAAATAAAATAGTTTTTTTTGTTTTATAATTTTCTTAAACACAAATTTTAATATCCGAAAATTTCACTTGCCTGCTTACCGAACCTTTAGTTCTATTTTGGAAGTCCATATTTTTAAGTGTTGGGATTAGCGTTAGCTAAGTATTATGTAATTCATGACTCAGTAAGCTCGTAGGCTTACAATGATGTATCAAGGGTGGTGAGTGACAAATCCATATGATTCATCTTTACGACCTTTAAAGGATACGTGTGAAAATTTGATAATAATCTGACAAACAGTTATTAAAAAAAAACAATGGCATATCTCTAGAAGTCTACCAGAGGGCGCTGCAGTACAAACTCTTTTAAGAATCGCAAAAATGTGTGAACTGCTCATCCGATAAGCATTAAAGTGTGTAGCATTAAAGTGTAGCATTAAAGTGTAAGCCATTTGTTTCTACTCATCCACTGAAGCCACTCATTTAATTAGCATTAAAAATTGTACATAAGTATTTCCGGGGAAGATTAGTCTTTTGGTGCCATTGTTTTTGAACAATTTTCTTAAAAAACCAAGAAAATTTCTAAACTGCTTATCTAATTATCATTAAAAGATGTATATAGTTGTTTTCATGTTTGTCAACTTTTTTGGTTCTCTCTTTTTGGCTCTAACACAAACATTCGGGCACTGTAGTGCAAATCTTTTTTTAAAGTAAAATTTAAAAAAATACTAAATCCCTCATTCGATAAGCACTAAAGTTTTTATAAAGGGCTTTCGGTTGCGGTGACTCTATTCAAACACCAAAATTCTCTCAACTATAAAACAAACAAACAAAAATCATACATCGCACATTCGATTTTCATGAAAATTTGTATTTAGGAGTATAACGGTACGCTATGCTATCTTTACTTTTGAAGACATAGCGTAGTACAAATTTTTAAAAGAACTGCAAAAAATCCACGTCTCATAACGTAGTTGCTGTAAATCTAGACCTCGTTGAAGACAATTTTCAATTGAATACGAGCACGATTCGGTCAACCAAGTACTGTATATCTATAAAGAAAGAAGAATAAATCCAAATAATTGTCAACCTATTCTGATGAAAGGGAGTATATGTCAATATCTAGTGCTCTAGTGATAAAAGATTGTAGTAAAAAAATTTTCTATCATTCCTCTACGATACAACTTCTTATATTCAAGAAGCCACTTGGGTATGATAAAAAATATGCCATATAGCAATCCCTAAGTTTGTTATGACAAATATCGTCAAGTATTTATTTCATTGAATTTGACAATTTACTTCTTCATTTTCCTTGAGTTTAACGATTAATGCTATAAAAAAACTCGCATCTTGTTTGTTTTCTTCTAATAATTTTTATAACGAAGTGGCGCGCTGGCAACAAATGAGGCAATTTTCTTATCTGAAACGGCATTTGTACTGATTCTAAAGTCTTTTAACTTGACAAATGACACACTTCTATGTTATTTCATAGCAGCAGTTCTTTTTGTATTTTTTAAATATTTTGATTGTGGTTTGCTTTTTTGATCTGTGTATCATTATTTGTTTTGTTAACAAAGTGTTGGCCAGCTTGTGTTTTCTTTGACGTTACATAGAAAAACGAAGAAAATATCTTTGTCCTTCCTAACATTTACATAATTTTAAATTTGTTGACATGTCACTAACACCGAGAACTATCAACAGCTACAAGAAAAACTACTACAACAACAACAGCAGCAACAACCTTAGGACAAGACAACCTTAACACATTTGGTTTACTTTAATAATGGGCTTGGGATTTACTTTACATAACATACGAAAATGTTATCCACTTTGCTTTGTTGATATTGTAGTTGCTCTTTTCTTTCTATTCTTGCTGCATCTAAACATCAACCGGATGTGCTTTCATAATGTGTGTATGTGCCTTTGTATGTGCATGTACGTTAGAGCACCCACAAGATATATGGAAAATGCCTTTTTCTGATTTTCTTCGCTCCCCGTCCACTTTCCGTTAGATTGAGGCTAAAAAATAAGATTTGCAATAAAAACTAGACTTCGGTAGTGGAAAAAACCCAGGCCCCCGGAGCTTTTATACCCAAAAACGGTCAAAAAATGGTGCATGGCTTAACTACTCTATAACTCGTTAAATAACAGTTTTACGCTACTACATTACATAAACATTTTTATGCACAAGAAAACGACAAATATTTTTTTGATAAGCAATGTTGACCTTAGAATGACCTTTCATGGTGTTTTAAGGTGCCAAAGTCACAATTTAGAGGTTACTTTTTTTTTGAACGCCCCTCGTAAATTTTTGGACCGAGATATTTCTGGACAATAAACACCACGTTATGGAGAATTAAATGAAGTTTCTTCCAAAGCTAACCATTTTTGAAAATATTGATTTTTAAAGTCGTGAGAGTGTTTAAAGTTTTTTCAAATCTGACTTTCTTCACTCTAAGCACATTTTTAGTTATTGAAGCAATATTATAATATTTTCAGATGGATGAATTAAATTTTCTAATGTACTGCTAGGGCTTAATGAACCTGTACACTATATTGCTAGTTGTTAGATTATGCCATGTATTAAATAAAACAATATCTATTTAAGTTTTATATTTGGCAACCAAAGTTCAGTTTTATTTTCAGTCAAATACATTTATCCTCGCAACTTGCCGATCTTTACACTGTCGAAGCTAAACAAGAAGTAAGTTAAAAGATAAACGATAAAACTAAAGAAGCGTGTGTATAAGTACAAAACGAAAACAACAGTTATACCTCCATGCAATGTTGACTTGCAGATATTAACTGTCTCACTTACTCTTCTTCAGTTGAGATACAGATAATGTAGCTTTTGCTTTGCATACGAATTTCACAACGCTCAATTCAAATAGTACAGTGACCAGAATTCGTGTGCATTCAACACTAGTCTATGAAAACACATAACATTGAAAAAAAAATCAACAGCGATCTATTTTAAAATATAGAAAATTACGGCGTAATCGTGATAAAAAGGTATTAAAATTTGTTTAAAAGTGATTTCTTGTGAAAAAAAAATAATCATGGAACATAAGAGTGCAACCAAAACTGCGTACTTGATTGGTAAGTATTAAGATATCATTTCTTATTGTATAATTTCCAAATAAGTTACAATGTAACTTACCTTGTTGCAGGCAGAAAAAAGAATTGTTTTAACCAACAGATGCTTCCATGCAGAAGAGACGTTTTTGCTAGAATACTATATATAGTGCAAGATAATAATAACAGTGTTAAAAAAAGTGTTTCTATTGTTGCAAACGAATTATTAGATATCTATACGACCTACGAAATACCAACAAAAAGAATTGACGGTATTGAAAAAATGATTTCACGAAATTTTACAGAGTACAACAAAATTCGAAAGAAAAAATTCATTTCGCGCAAAAGCATTTCTTGATGCATTGGATGTACTTTTTGATATATCACATGTGGATGCTATCGAAATGTTAAAGAAAGGAAACAAACAGCAAGCAATAGATTTTTTGAGTGAACATCGTGAATCAATGGCGACAATGCGTACAAGGTTATCCCTAAACGCTGTGAATCTACCCCAAGATTATCATGCAGGCACTGACGTTTATTCCGAAGCAGAAAGCGAACACAGCGAAAGTGATACAAATTCTGAGTCAGGTGAATCTGCGTATGTGCCCCCAAAAAAAATGTTGAAAAGAAACATTGAAGAACCTGTTCAAAAGGTTATTGATGCCGGCTTGACACAAGCTTTGGATAGATTCCAATTAAGCAACGTTGGAGCATCCATGATTATTGGTCAAACGGCACACAATTTAGGACACAATGTTATGTTTTTAAATATTTCTCCAAAGCACATCAGATTACAACGCCGTAAGTACAGAGAAATCATTTTCAAAGACATAAAGGATCAGTTTCCTGCAAACGCCATATTCACCGTGCATTGGGACGGTAAAATATTAGAAGATTGCACAGGACTTCATGCTTTAACATGCAACAGATTGGCGATTATTTTGTCTTCGTCTGGCATTTCGAAAGTTCTAGGAATTCCAAAAGTCCTAAAACAAACAGGCGCGATCGAAGGTGCTGCAGTTCATTCAGCGTTAATGGATTGGAGTGTGGGAAAAAAATGTTATGGCAATGTGCTTTGATACCACAGCCAGCAATACCAGTACTTCTATTGGAGCTTGCGCTATTCTAGAACAAAAACTTAACCGGCGCCTGTTACACTTTGCTTGCAGACATCATATCATGGAATTGCTGGCTGGAGCAGCATTCAAAGTAGCTGTTGAGCCGACAACATCAGGTCCAAAAATGATTTTATTCGAAAAATTTCGTAAGTCATGGGCAACACTAAAGCATGAGAATTTCAAGCCTGGTACTTCAGATCCAGATGTCGCTAAACATATTCCTGATGACATTCGGAACGATTTAATTTTCTTTATTAATAACCAAATTCAGAATAAAGTGGATAGTACTCGACATGATTACATAGAAATGTTGAAATTAACTTTACTATTCCTTGGAGCAGAAATACCAAATTATAAAATACCTCAGCCTGGTGCTATCAGTCACGCTAGATGGATGGCAAAAATTATTTACTCCTTTACTGTAAAACAGAAAACAATTCACTGTTTCAAGTAAGTACAGGGTTGTCCATATTCGCCCATATTATTTTTAAATAAATCAAAGAAACCACAATTTTTTGTCTGTTCGTCATGAATATCATTTAATTGGGTTCAAGTAGATTTGCTTACATTATTTCTTGAATATGATATCTCGTAAATGGTCGCCATTGGCCTCTACGACATATTGTGCCCGTTTTGCAGCATTTTCCATGGTTTTCTTCAACATTTCGATGGGAATGGCGGTTATTTCTTGGCGGATGTTGGTTTTCAGCTCTTCTAGGGTCTTTGGCTTGTTGACGTAAACCTTTGATTTCAAATAACCCCACAAAAAGAAGTCTGGAGGCGTTAAATCTGGTGATTTGGCGGCCAATCGAAATCACCATTTTTTGACATCAAACGGCCAGGGAACAATTGCTTCAAAGAAATCGATTGTAGTGCGGCTTGTGTGTGGTGGCGCGCCGTCTTGTTGAAACCAGTAGTGCCTGATACGCTGTCGACGAACGATTGGCATGAAAAAATTGTTTATCATATCGCGATAACGCTCCTGATTGACAGTAACTCTGTGGCCATTATCATCTTCGAAAAAGAACGACCCAATGAACATTTTAGCACAAACGCCGCACCAAACAGTGACTTTTGCATCGTGAAGAGGTACCTCTTGAATCTCTTGTGGATTTTCAGTGGCATAAATACGGAAATTTTGTTTGTTTACCGTTCCGTTCAACTGAAAATGAGCTTCATCGCTCATGAGTTTTCAGCACGTTGAGTTTTCACTATTGACTTGTTTTGTTGAATGTAAATTTCAACAATTTTAGAGCATTCGCGTGGCGTGTACTGTTCCATTGTAAACATTTGCTTGGAATGACGCTTCAAACGCGGTATGTCATTAGTCGATTTGGCATCACTGCGGAAAGTTACAGTGTTGCCAGATGGGCGCTTCGAATATGGACAACCCTGTATATTTCTGTGGCATTAGCAATAATCGCTTAAGTCGACTTAAGATAGAAGTGAGATATTGATGTAGCTGTGTTCTATGAGTATATCTACATCTTCACACGAAATCAAGAGAGAGAGTGTGATTCTAGCCAAAGTTATGACACAAAAACCGAAGAAGCTTGCTCAGAACTTATATGGCGATTAAAAATTTTGAAACGAGAAAACAGACTTAAGTTGTTATTATCTATCGACACAGATTAGCAAGATTTGTTTATAATTTAGTTTTCTTCACTTTCTACTAAAAATTAAAATTTCAGCTCTACTTTTGAACAATATTCGGAGATTCAGTATATTTGTGGTTCGAATATATTTAAAGAATTGGTTTTTATGTCAAGTGGCACCAAAAGCACCATCTAATGATTTAAATCTTTATAAAGAACTAGAGAGTTTTAAAAAAATTGATAAAGATATAGCAGAAGCAGTGCAAAAGAAGCTACGTAAACATCTATGGTACTTGAATGAAGCCAACATAGCATTAGCTTTCTTCGATGATGTAGTTGATATCGAAATGAAACGGAGAATGGTATATAATTTAAACAAAGAAGGTCATCCTGATAGACCAAACAGAGCTCAGTGGCCTATTGAGGACGTCATGTCTGTCGAATTATGCGACTTTGTTACTAACAATACCTACTACTTTTTCAATACTATTTTAAATGAACAAATTACAATTTGAACTAAAAATTTTTGATAACAGATCCTACCATTTGGGAGGGCAATGCAAGCTACGTAACTTTTAAAGCAATTGTTAAAAACTTATTAGTGGTAAATGATATTGCGGAACGAGGAATTGCACTTATAACTCGATTTAATGCTGTATTAACGCATCAGGAAGAGCAAAAACAGTATATCCTGCATACAATGGAGCAACATTGCAAGGACCTGCCATCAAAAAATTTTTCAAAATCAAAATTGATTAAATATTTCAAATAATCTTACGCCCATAAAATTCAAAACTTGAAAAAATTACGTTATATTAAATTACTTACAACACTATAACATGATGTTTCTTTCTTTCATAATTTTTTTTCAGTTATGTGTTTTCATAGACTAGCAATATAGTGTCCAGTAGCAGGTTCATTAAGCCCTAGCAGTACATTAGCAAATTTAATTCATCCATCTGAAAATATTATAATATTGCTTCAATAACTGAAAATGTGCTTAGAGTGAAGAAAGTCAGATTTGAAAAAACTTAAAACACTCTCACGACTTTAAAAATCAATATTTTCAAAAATGGTTAGCTTTGGAAGAAACTTCATTTAATTCTCCATAACGTGGTGTTTATTGTCCAGAAATATCTCGGTCCAAAAATTTACGAGGGGCGTTCAAAAAAAAAGTAACCTCTAAATTGTGACTTTGGCACCTTAAAACACCATGAAAGGTCATTCTAAGGTCAACATTGCTTATGAAAAAAATATTTGTCGTTTTCTTGTGCATAAAAATGTTTATGTAATGTAGTAGCGTAAAACTGTTATTTAACGAGTTATAGAGTAGTTAAGCCATGCACCATTTTTTGACCGTTTTTGGGTATAAAAGCTCCGGGGGCCTGGGTTTTTTCCACTACCGAAGTCTAGTTTTTATTGCAAATCTTATTTTTTAGCCTCAATCTAACGGAAAGTGGACGGGGAGCGAAGAAAATCAGAAAAAAGCATATATGGGTGCTCTAATGTACGTGTTTCTGAGCTTAGGTCATGCAAATATAAAATAAAATAAATTGATTTGGTCTTCAAAATTTAATGAAATAAAAGCAATTTTCACAAGAATATCATATTCTAAAATTTTAATAACAACTTCATAGGTACAAAATGTTATTATTTTCTACCACTACATTTTCCAAGTGCTTTTTGGTGTGTTTTATATACCCTCTGGCTATCTACTAAAATTTTTTAAATTTTTCTTTTTCTTTCACATTTTATTTTTTTCTTTCTCTCGTGCCAGTTTTATGCAATTTTGTATTGATATAGGATGACAGCATAATTTATTAAAAGCATCAGCTTGTCGCTTTTCACTCAGCCAACGATGGCTGCAACATTGTTTTTTTGTTTAGAAGTTAGGCTAAAATTTACTTTAATTTGACGTTTTATTCCCGCTGGACAAGGCATCAAAAAAATTGACGGATGACACCTTGGCAGCCATTTTGTAATATTTGTTGTGTTAAAGCATTTTTTTCAAATTCCTTTTATAAACAATCGTTCTTAAATCCCAACTCACAGCAAATCAACGTCAAATGAAAAAAAAATTCAAATAAGTGTCATTTCAAAGTCATTATTAAATTGAAACACAAAATATTTTGATTTTCTATGATTTTAATGCTAATTCTAGTTTCTTGATAGTTTAAAATATTTAATTGAGCTTTAGGTCAGGTTAGAATAATTAATTGCTCTGACGAATTTTTTCCGAAGAAACAACAAAAATTTCAATAAGAAAAGCAAAACATCACCAGCTGATTTTATTGCAATTTCGGCCCTGCTACAGGCTTCATAAGAAATCTTTGTGATGACACCGGTGGGAATCGAAACCGGGCCGTGATCGCCGTGCGCACTTCAGCGCACTCATCACACAGGCGATGAGACTTCAGTGTCAATTTCTCAGTTCTACTCCCTTTCATATTTCCTGTTGTTGTAATATTTTTGCTTTACATTAGTTTATGCTTATGCTATTATATGTAGTCCAACAGTCTGTTGGAATTCACCACTAACAAAGCATGGTTACTGAAGTTGTTTTTAGATTTGCTGAAAAATCTTCAGGCTGTATCAGTGTGTTTTTGGTCTGGCTCTACCATTTGATTAAAGTTTTTTCTATGACCTTGTTACTTATTATGTTGATTTTCTATGATTTGAATACAAATTCTAAATGTTTGAGTCTAAATCAATCTTGATTTTAAATAAAAATTCTAGTTGTGTGATAGTTTAAATCGTTTATTGAGTTTTAGGTCAGGTTAGAACAATAAATTATGTTATGAAGAGCATGCTGTTATAGTGTTGCTCATTCTGCATATTTAGACATTTTTTTCTTAAGAGGGTTTTTAGTATTTGGCATAGCTACAAAAAACAATGTTGCTTTGACATATAACTACGTCTTATAGAGCCGTTTTTCACAAATTTATTTGTTGGTATATTTATTTGCCTTTTATATTCAATGTTCAAAGATAAAATATGTGCCAAAATATCAGTTATATGGCGAATATGATTAAAATTGTAAATTTTTTTTCGTAGGTACCACTAGAACCTTTCACATTGTAAAATATCAGGAAAATTTTGACTTTTATTTTTGCCTAAGATAAAAAAAAATAATAAACTTTTTTCTTCAAAATTGTAAAAGTCAAAATATACATAGCTAAAATTGTTTTTATTTTTATTATGAAATGCAGACTTGATACTGTCTCTAGGTTAATTACAAAGATTTACGATTAAAGTTATAAAACGCCCGGTTTTTATATCACTGTGGATGCAACATTGGTTTTGGGTGGCTCTCAGCGCAATAAGCGCAATTGTAATTTTCGCAATGCAGAAGCTCATACTAGAGCTACACAATGCCACTATTTTTTTGAGAATAAAAACGATAAACATATTTTTAATTCAATATATTAATACTACTTCTATCAAACATATTGGGCGAAATGCATAAAAAGTGAGCTTTTGCTTCGACTCGATTTTTCAAGTAAAAGAGTCCAAGACTCTCTCAATTTTACTTCAAAAATCAATACGGAGCAAATGCTCACATATTATGCATTTCAGCCAATATTGAAATACTTTTTATAATATTATAATTTGAAATTATAGAAAACTTCTTCTTTAAATTTGTCCTTAATGTAAAAGCAAAATTTAAATAATGTGAGCACAAACAAGGTTTTGTTTCCGCTTACAGTTCTGTATTACAATGTCATCATCGACATTTTTTTACAAGCGGGATACTACGAATGTGATGAAAGAAATTACTAAGTTATTGGAAGTTATACGAATATTAATATTTAAATGAACAAAATCATTCGGACAATCCACTTATACGAATTATTTTATTTTTGTCTACGAATATCATCAGTATATAAAACGAATGTATTCGTAGATACTACATCAGGTATTAGTAACACTTTACGAATGCATTAGCAAATATATCACAATATAAATAATTTGTATATTGTACGAGAATTCATAAAATGTACGAATATCATTCGTAGAAATTTTACTAATAAATATTTTGAGTGTAATGATTTAAAAAGGGTAATTTTTTTGCTATTTGTTTTTCAGTGTAAATTTTTTAAAACCTCAAGCGGGATTCGTTACATGTGACAAGTCAAAAATCAACAATAAGGTTTGTAATTTCAACATAAACATTTTATCATACAATCGACTCACAGTACAAGCTTTTCAATCTAACTCTGCGGAAAATGGCTCCAGGAAAAATAGCCCCAAAACGAAAAATGAAAAGTCCCTAAATTGTATATGGAACACAACAACACGAAAAATTGGGGCCATTTCTCCTTCTTTTGTGTGAGGCTATTTTTAAAGGCCCAAATAACAAAAAGTGGAGTTATTTCACTGAGCCTTAAATGGCTGGCCTCTGTACGAAACGTTATTTTTAATTCATCATGTTGTCATAAAAATGACTTTTTACCCGACGTCGGCGAAGCAAAAGGTATGAGAGTATGTGTTTGACCGGTATGTATGTTTGTATGTGACCGCTATGTATGTATGTTTGTATGTATGTATGTTCATCTGTTCCACTCTCGCTTCTAAACTACTTATCATTATTTGACAAATGAGGTATCGATGGAATCGTTTTTATATTCTTCTCTTTATTGGATATGTGACGTCATATTAAATTAAATAAATCGCTCTGAAGAGGACATAAAGTCATGGAAAAAATTTTTTTCATAAATAACTTACACATAATATATTTTATTGTTTTTAATACATATTCATAGTGATATTCAGAAGATATCCGTGGTCGTATGCCACCTATCCTAACAAAACCATACATTGTAACAGTAGTAAGCGATCATAAGATTGTATTAAGAGGACGACATATAACCATACATCTAGAAGGCGACATATATATGAGGTGGCATACGACTACGTATATCTTCTGAAAATCACTATGAATATGTAGTAAGTACAATAAAATATATAATGTGTAAGTTATTCATTTAATAAACAAAAAATATTGAATAGTTTATACATGAATTCTTTGATGAAACGTTCGAGGTTTTTCGCCGTGATCGATCATTGACATCAACTGGCTTAACAAGAGGTGGTGGTGTCTTAATTGCTATCCGTGCAGTTTATCGTTGTCAGCAGATATCATTGCTAAACACATCCGATCTCTTGGAAAATAAATGCGATCGTGTAGATTGCCCTTGGGATGGTGATGGTTCTAACTATATTAAAAGTATATATTTATTTGTGTCTTATAGTCCACCTTGCTCTTCAAGTGAAGTTTATTCTATGCACTTTATTAATATTTTGAACGTATTTGACAGGCTCAAAGATAATAAATGCCCGATTGTATTTTGTGATTTCAACTTAAGTTGTGTAAATTGGACTTATTCTAAGGATCTTTTAAATATGATTCCAAACTCGATGTGCAACAATTTGGAAATCGATTTTTTAGACTCTATATATTCCTTGGGTCTGATTCAAATAAACTCTGTCACAAATAGCTTGAACAAAATCTTAGATCTTATTTTTATTGATAATGAGCTAAATGCCAATTGTGTTGAATCGGATTTACTTCTTTCAAATAATAGTTTTCATCATAAAGCACTTTGAATACAATTAGAAATTCTTATTAATGATACATCTGCCGTAGAAGAAGATACTTTTATTTTTGCATTTAAAAAAGCTGATTACACAGCGATATCTACATTTTTATCGAGTGTGGATTGGCGTCTGGGTTTTGGTGATATCTTGTCAGATAATTATGACTTTTTTTATCGAAACTATAAATCAAGCATTTACTTGCTTTGTTCCTATT
>OY986439.1:78248439-78353439 GCA_963920525.1 Dichetophora obliterata | reverse complement strand
ATTTGTGAAATATCGTTCAAAATGCTGGGAAAAGTATGCCAAAATTTGAGCTTAGGAATGGACCACTTCTGGTGTAGCCGAGGTCAACATTGACATGAAATAATCTTTAATAAGTAAATGGAAGGCTAATTTGTATAATTTCATATATAACAATAATATTTGAATGTTAATATATTCATAATATATTATTAAGCTGCATACACACTATTTATAATTTTATTAATAAAATAAAAAAAAATATATAATCAAAAATCACTTGTGAATTGTTCTAACTTTTTTTTGCAACTTCTTTTTATTAATTTTATTACAGTTTGCGCCTCATGAAAAATACTTTTAACATTTAATGCTTAAAATTTAAATATGTGTTCATACACGTTCTTAATGTTTTGTAAATATGTAAAGGGTCCACCAAATAACTTTTTTTTTTTAAAATACTATAAAAAAACTACTGTATATTTTCCCAAATTTCTTTTTTATTTTAAAGTACAATCCTTCCGGTTAATAATGGAAAATAATTTCATTCAAATGGCTGCCTCGGCTGGCCATGCAGTAGCCTACACGATCGGTCCAATTTTTAAGCACATTATCGATTGTGTGCAGCTGTATTTCACCAATGGCTTCACGAATATTGTCCTTTAAAGCGTCAATTGTCTCTGGCTTGTCGGCATAAAACTTATTTTTGAGGGCACCCCACAAATAATAGTCCAACGGTGTCAAATCGCAGCTCCGAGGTGGCCAAACGACATCAGCTCTGCGGCTGATAATGCGATCTTCAAAAACAGGGCGCAAAACATCGGTGTAGCTTCGGCTGTATGGCACGTAGCGCCATCCTGTTGAAACCAAATGTTGCCAATATCCTCCTTTTCAATTTTTGTGAACAAAAATTCGTTCAACAATTCGATAACGATCGCCATTGACTGTAACGGCCACTCCTTGCTCATTTTCGAAGAAAAATGGCCCAATTATGACTCTGGACCAAAATCCGCACCAAACAGTGACTCGTTTTGGGTGCAGCGGCTTTTCAATGTATGCGTGCGGGTTTTCTGTGCCCCAAATGCGACAATTTTGCTTGTTTACTTACCCGCCAAGATCAAAATGAGCTTCATCTGAAAAGATGATTTCTTTGGCAAAATTGGCATCTTCTGTAAGTCGATCGCAGGCCCACTTAGCGAAGCGAAAACGCATTGGATGATCAGTTGGCTTCAACTCATGAACTAATTGGACTTTGTTTGGCGTTATACCAAGGTCTTTATGCAAAATTCGTCTCAATGATGTCTTCGAAATGTGCAATTGTTGAGAACGACGGTGAATTGATGTTGATGGCGCTTCACGCACACTTTCTGCCACAGCAGCAATATTCTCCGGTGTACGCACTGCTTTTGGCTTTTCATGCTTTGGTTTATCGATGAGGATGCCAGTTTCTTTCACTTTTTTCACAAGATAACGAACATACGGAGCTGACGGTGCTTCTCTTCTTCCAAAATCCGTACGCAATTTTCGCACACATTCTGCAACATTACCATGATTTTCAAAGTAATGTCTCAATATTTCCCAGCATTGTTCAAGCGTATACACAACCATATTTGTTTAGTGGAAGGATAAAACTAATTATCTGTCAAATCAAACATGAGCTAAGTGTTACCATTCACGAAATAAGCACTAGTTGAAAAAAAACGTTAGTTGGTGGACCCTGTATTAATAAAATGTCCGCAGCTAACTCCAGCATTTTAAATAAAATTTACTATTTACCCCTGTGTCTTCGACAGTCATGGTGGCCGAACTTGCAGCTGGACAAGCTCTGGCTGTAATAAGTAACCCTACACACAATGGCATTAAATAAATTTGTTTAAAAATTATTTTTTATATCGTACAATAGTATTGCTATGTTCACACTGAGAACTAAATGCGCATTTACGAAATCCACATTTACGAACGGCCCTTTACTCGTTGTAGGAGTAACAGGGACAAATATAAATAGAAAATTCTTTAAATGCGCATTTAGCTCTCAGTCTCTGAGCAGTCGTAAACAAAAAGAAAATACCTTTAATAATTTCTAAAGCACTTCAGAGCCTTGTAACTTCAACTCTGAATTTTGGTAAATATTTACCGTAAATTTATTTTCATTTTTAGAGTTAAACTGCAGATTAAGTTTCTTTTGTATTGTTAATGAGTATGAGAATAAAAATTTCTAAATTAAAAACGATTTCATCGACTTTAAATATATTCATTAATATTGACAATGTTGCAATTTTTAGTAATCAGCACCCAACCAGCTGGGAAAAAGCAATAAAATTCAAACAAAATTCAATACAACTAAACGAAACATACAAATAGTAACCCTGCAAACAAAATCATTGCTCACTTCAGCACTGAACCACTCTGAGATCCGTTTCCGCTGATTAATATGTGTACGTTGCTTACTCTATCGCTTGCTCTCTCTTTCCCTCTCTCTCACACTCTTTACATCTTTTGCAACATTTTTACAGCAAAAATGTTACCGTCTCATCATTACCTTGATCTAGATAATCAACAACAACCGCATTCGTGTTGCCAACATTGAAATCAGAAAGTGTGAAACCAAACAACAATAATACAAGCAAAACAATAGCAAAACAGAACGCAAAAAATAGAGCAATACAAAAACTTCCAACTACACACAAATTTGTTTTCTTTCTTTCTTTTTTTGCCACATCCAGCCTGCATCCATCCATCCATCCATTCATCTATCCATCCCTCAGATGGCTTCATCATCCATGCATCTTCGCACTGAATTAAGTTAATTTGTACGTTTAGCTCCGAAGGCCATACGTTGTACAACTCAAACTAACCCAACCCAACCTAACCAAACCAAACCAACACAATTCAAACTTTATTATAGTGTTGATGTGTTAGAATTTGTGCGTGTTTATAAGTGTTAACAGCATTTTGGTTTTTTTACCACCCGTTCCTTTACCAAACTTGGTTTTTAAATATATCTGTGCATGTATGTGTTTGTGTTTTTTTTTTTGTTTTTGTTTTGTTAGAGCGGTTGTTTAAATATATTTTCTGATGAATGTTAGTTAACCTTTGCTAAAAATTACCATTCACTTGACTGATTATAATTTTTTACTGCTATATCAATAAACTATTGCAGTGATGAATAATGATAGAATGACGCTTTTTTTAAGAGTAACTAAATGAGTACCTAAACTTCTGATTCTGCCGTTTTAAATTGACTTTTACATAAAAGAAAGACTATTTAATCAGAAGTGAAATTATATATAGATTTAAATCAATTAAAGTTGAAGGGCTCTTAATGTTTTTTAGATTAATGCTTGGAATATAATCACACCATCTAACACTATTTTTGGTACTTTGTATATGCATAGTTCTAAATAAAGGCATTATGCGCACTGTTTTAGTCCACTATATTTTAATTTTTTAAGTGAAAACTTCATTAGGCGCGTTGAGCGATTTTTGGTAAAGGGTTAATCTTTGGTTTGCGTCATCATTGCAGTGAGTAGTTTTCGTCATCAAGACAGCGAGTAACTTCCGTCATCAAGATAGCTACACACCGCTACACACCGAGTAGCTTTCGTCAACAAGCTTGACACTGATTACACTGATCAACAGTGGTTGTGCTACACGAACTTTTATAGCTGATATTGTTTTAGCTTTCTTCCCTCCTTATGAAACTGAATTTGTTGTTTTTTAGTTGTCCTCAGATATTTTGTGATTGTGATGTACTAGCAGGATGAGTACAATATGCCGCCTAAAGGCAACTCCGGTGATTGTTCAGGCAAGGCTGTTCCTGCTTCAGGAAAACCTTTAATTGGTATTGGTATGGGTAAGAGGGCATAAGTTAGTGTTAGTTGATGGTAAATGTGGACCCGGGTTTCGTCCAGGTGTGGTAGAGTCCGGCATTCGTATGGGTATGGGTATTGGTATAGGTGTAAGAGGGCATAACTTAGTGTTAGTTGATGGTAAATGTGGACCCGGGTTTCGTCCAGGTGTGGTAGAGTCCGGCATTATTACGGGCTCAAAAGAAGGAGGTGCTGGTGTGGGTGTTAGTGCTGGTAGTTTTCCAGCAAATTAAGCCGCAAAAAGGCAACTTAATGGTCGTGTGGAGCCTATGGAGATATAACCTCCGAATTTAAAGGCCCTAAAGTCAATTATTTCGGTTGGAAAAAGTTAATTATTTCGAAACATGAAAAGTAAGAAAGCTGTAGTTTCTGGTATATATAATGTCAGAAAAATGGTAATTTTTAACCGCTAATAAGTCGCTATAAAGATATAATTTTAGAGGTGATTTTCGAAAATAATCGTCTGTATGAACGTCTGCAGCTGTTTCAGGCAATCAAAAATAGTTCGTTTCCTGTTTTAGGCCCTCAGAGTAGCACATTGGTGACCACTATTCCGGTGGCACAGCAGACAAAGCTGGTTGAGACATTGTTCACTGTTGTGTGCAGCCAGACTAAATCAAAGGAGGTTGTTGACGCGGTGGTTAAGGAGGTTGGCTCCACTCTTGGAGTAAGGGTACATGAAGTGAAGCCAATATATGGTGTAGGTGCGGTTATTCGTACCACTTCTGTAGCTGAGCTAAAAAATATTTATTTATTTATTCCTTCATTCATCAACAGATAAAAGTATCCTTACTGACTACTAGACTTAAAGTATTAACAGTTAACAATAAATTAATAAAAGTAGTTAGTTATTCAAAATATTGCTTATACTATGCAAATAAGAACAAAGGCGATTTTTGAAAGCATCTCTGCTTAAACTTGGATAGAAATCAACATGTATGCAGACTGAATTTACCAGTTTTAAACAACGTGTTATTGGTTCATTACAAGTGTAGTTTACTCTGCGGTGTGGTATATGAAATAAATTCCGTGCTCTAAGATCTCGTGAGGGTATGTGAAAACTAATCTGAAGAAACAATTCAGGACAATTAATGCCACTACATATAATATCCCTTACAAACATGACGACAAAGTATTTACGACGCATCTTCAAAGTGAGTATACCGAGAAGTAGACATCTTACTTTATATGTCGGCATTTCTATATTCCAATTTAAGCGTCCGATTGCCAATCTCGTGAAACGTCTTTGAACTCGTTCTATTCTATCAGAGGGCATTGCGTAAAAAGGATACCATTAAAATGCAGCAGTATTCTAATACTGATTTCACAAAAGCATTATATAATGAAATTAAAGAAAAAGGATCGTTAAATTCCTTTGAGTTTCTAGTAATGAAACCCAGCTTTAGAGATCATATAGTCAATGTGCCTAAAAAAACTAAGCTTATGATCGAGAATTACCCCTAGATCTTTCATTTCCGTTATTCGTGATAAAGTTATATCGCCAAGCTAAAACGGGTAAAATAACTGATAAGAGTTTCTGTGAAAAGTCAAACATTGACATTTTGCAATATTGATCGGTAGTAAGTTATCTCGACACCAAGTAGATAGTCTCTTTTCATCTGACTCAAGACCCGCGCATTCGGATGTCAACTTCAAACAAGCAAAAATTTTTATGTCGTCAGCGTATATTGAACACTGAGAAAAATTAAGAATTTTAGATATTTCATTAACAAATAATAAAAACAGAAGAGGTCCTAAATGACTGCCTTGAGGAACGCCTGAAGTAACCCGGATAACTTCTGAAAGCACATTATTAATGCGAACATATTGCGTCCGTCCAGTTAGATAGGACTTAAGCCATTTTAAAATATTTTAATGAAAGCCAATTCTTTCCAGTTTGCTTATAAGTAGGTTATGGTGAACCTTATCGAATGCTTTAGAAAAGTCAGTGAAAATAACATCACACTGGTAACCTTTTTCAAAGCTATTTAGGACGTAATTACAAAAAATAGTAAGGTTAGTAACAGTTGACTTACCGGTCACGAAACCATGTTGGAATGGAGATATAGCCTCTTTTACAAAAAAAGTGAGCTTATTGTAGACCAATTTCTCAAACAATTTGGAAATCGACGAGATTTTACAAATCGGTCGATAGTTCGATATATCGTTCTTGGACCCTGATTTGTGAATTGGTAGTATAAAAGAAATTTTCCATTCGGAAAGAAAATCACCATTTTTGGGCGATTGGGTTAAAATAAAGCAAGAGGAAAAGCTGTTGCTTCTGCACATTTTTTAAAAGAATTGGTGGAAAACCATCAGGAGTTCCAGGCTGTTTATCGGTTTTTAAATGACTCAAACCTTCATAAGCTTTTAACACATTTAGCTGAAAACTTCCTATGTTGCTCAAAGTGTCTATTAATTCAAAGTTATTTAAGGTTAGATTAGAAGTGGGAGAGGCATAAACAGATTCAAAAAATTTGGCGAAAAGGATGCAAATTGTGGGGAGATCGGAATTAGTATTGCCAAGATAACTAATAGTATTTGGAATACGAGCAGATTTTTTTTTACTGTTTATGAACTGCCAAAAGCTTTAACTGTTGTTAGTTTTTAATTTAGACTCTTCCTGAAGTATATAAGTTTTATACAAAAATTTATTCAAATGATCAAATTGTTTTTGAAGGCTCCATATTATGTGGGTTTTTCTCAAAGAATTTATAGGCTTTGTTCTTTCTGTTGTTTAGATTTACTAGAGCACTATTAAACCACTTGGGCTTAGAAGATGTTTTAAAATATTCTTTAGGAATGAACAAATTTATCGCTTCATTAAGCTTACTCGAAAAATAATTAAAGTTTTTTGATAATTCAGTGTTGTTTAAAACTGGCAACCAATCTATATTGTTCAAATAATTAGTAATACTACAAAAATCACCTTTGGAAAAATTAAAATAATAATTGCTATTTTGAGTTGGCTTAAGATAGCTATAAAATTTCAAAGTAAGGCTCAGTACATTATGATGGTTCGTATGAAGTACTAATGTTGAATTAACACTGCTAACATAAGCGTTTATTTCCCTATCTACAAAAATCAGATCAAGAAGTCTATTATTATTATTACTAAAAATACCAATCAATTGGTGCAAATCAAATTCCGCGATACTCTCTCACAAATACTCTCTCACAATTGCTTGTAATATTAAAAGGTAGCCAGTAATGCTCATCGCCATCATAAATGCAATTTATGTTAGGAAGATTAAAATCACCCACTATTATAACGTGCTGGTTATCTTTTAAGTTACTTAAAATACACTCACAATTATCTATGTGCGTTTTATATAAATCAAAAGGAATACCAGGAGGAATATAGCTTACAATTAAGAAAAGTTCATGAATATTATCAACATTTATTTTTATAATTAACTGATCCAAATCCAACATAAAATGCGGCGCTGTTGACTGAGAAGAAGGTAGAATTAATTGCGTAGATAAAAAAACTGTACGTACAGCGATCAGTACTCCACCGCCTCTGCTAAGCCCAGATATTTGAGGGCATCGAACTTTACAAAATACGTTGTACTGCTGAGATTCAAAAAATTCTGAACTGTGATGATTCGCAGAAACCCAAGTCTCAGTGAAAACTATGACGTCATGCTGCAACGAGGATGAGAATAACAGAATATTCATGGCTTTGGTTCTTAAGCAACCGACAATGTGATAGCATAAATAAAAATCAAATGTTGATAATGTAGAGTACTTGGTAGAATTTTTTAAGTTATCACTGGTAACGGAGGGCCGATTAAGATTTTTGAGATATTAGAAAACAATTTTGTACGGACGTTGTAAGGCCAAATTGATATTAGAAAGAATGAAAAATTTGCGGAGGTAAGCTTGGAGGTTTATGAAAATAAGACAAAAGGAAGGAGAGTAGGTTTTACTAAGGATCATTAAATGCTCTTTCCTGATGAATTTATTAGTGATACGTATGAGATGAACCATAAGTGTAAACAATATTATTCCTGAGTTCTTTAAGAAGAGCTGCTTCTTAGCGACTCCTGAGAAGTCCGACGGAAATTAGATGATCTATTATCATCTATTACTATCTATGCCTTGTCCAATTTATAGAAGCATAGTTGAGCATCAAAATTCTAGATATTAATGAGCATAAAAATTATGCAAGTAAACTGTCAGGGAGCGCATATGCTCCAAACAACACTGCATATGGTCATATGTGACCTTGGATAGTTATTGTCAGAAAATGGTGTTAGTTTTGCATGGACCTCTGATAGAACCATGGTTCTATCCTGCTGGCACGCGGGTGTTATCTGATCTCAAAGCGAACTCTGCCGTTGTTTTGTGTTCGACCTTCCTAGGTGACGCTGGTGTTTTTAAATATTTTGAAAGCAATAATAAAATGGGAAGAGAGTGAAAATATAAAAAAATTTTTCCGCTTATCATAAAAATTCGTATATAACGGTAAGGCGGTCCGTGGCAAGACAATGTCTGCCTGAGAATACTAGTATTTTATATATAGATTTTCACTTCGGTCGGCAGTGCCCTCACTGCTATACTTTTTTTTTTATAATTGAACATTAAAGTGTTAAACGGATATTGTTATCATATTAGAAAGGTGAAAATCTTAAGAAAATCTTCGTATGACTTCATATAAAATCGATCCAAATATTGTTCTAAATAATTGTTTTAACAAAAACACTATAACGAAAACAGATCATATACAATTGGTTAAATTTTCTGAATAATTTCAATTTTTCAAGTTATCTTAACTTTCCAGTGGGCGCGCTGTGTAATTGTCCATGAGCAGAAGCTTGTCGTAAATTTTACGTCATCAACTTTTCTCCATGTAAATGGTGTTATCCTTATGGTTGTTTAGACATACACTGACCCTTTAATAGCTCGCAGCTCGAGGCTGGCGACTAAGTGGTAAAAGTGGGGAGAACGGTAAGGTGCAGCTGTTGTAAATTTTGAGACAGCGCACCCTCTGGATGGTTATTAAAAATATTTGAAAACTTACTTACTAATGTTGCGTTATATTCTCAGTTTAAGAAACCCATTAAAGGATAGTAAGCGAATAAAAGGAAACAACTTAAAGCAAAAATAAGCATAAGTTGAAAGCAAACAATTTTTAATAAACTCTAACAATAGACGGCCTCGACAGTCTCGTCGTTGCGAGCTTGCCAGTTACCCAGAGGTCACCAGTTCGAATCATAGTTGGATCATGGTCCTACACTTAAACCTTAATTTCCTTACTTCTTATCAAAATAACTTTAAAACACATCAATTTATGAAAAAAGTTGAAGTTGGTGGTGCTAGGAAATGTTTTTGGAGAAGACGGTTTACTACCTTGATTTGACTGAGGCAAAGGCATAACACTTGCCTCAAATTCAATACCATATGGTAATACTGCTAACTACCATACTAAGAACATGCTACAAAAAAGCTTCACTTGATTACTTTCTATATACTCTCCAACTAACTATCACCCATCTTCCGAATCAACACAATGATTACACATTTGTAGTAGGCATCCGCTGAGCGTTGGTTCAACTGAAAAAACAATTGTGTTCAAAGTATCTGCAACTTTTCTTATCAGTGCGAATAAACATAAAGAGCAAAAACAAAAATGTACCTAAATAAAAATTTATTTTTATAAATTGGTTGCTTACTTTGTATGTTTTTATCTTCTCTTTGTGTCTAGAAAGTTTTACAATTTTTTCAAAATGGTGTTGGAGTAAGATTGTTATTAATAGCTCATTGATTTTAGACAGAAAAAACCAGAACAAAACTAGAAAATTAAGGAAAAAAAAAAGTGGACAAATAAGATAATAAAGGAATATTAGTGCACCTTCTGCTACTGCTTCAACACACCAACAAAAAAATAACAGAATACAATAATACAATGAACAAAACAGACAAAAACACATTAAAAAGAAGTAAGCCAGTAAAAAGAAAGTTGTCATGTAGCAAATCTACACAACATAAAATCAAGCAGTGACCAAAAATTTGCTTCATCGGAAAATAAAATTTTCCATGGAAATTCAAAATCAATATCAATTTGTGCTTCAGCCCATTCGTCGAATTGGTGGAAGCATACGATGGTCGTTTGGCTTTAATTCCTGCAAAAGTTGAATCTTGAAAGGTTTTAAGCCAAGATCTTTTCGTAAAATCTTCCATAAAGTGGAAGAACACAACCCCAGTTGCTGAGAATGGCGACGAATTGATTGATTAGGATCATCTTCAATGCTTTCCTGTACTGCGGCTACAGATTCTTCAGTGCGCACTGTTCGGCGCCTCACGGGATGCACATTATCAGTAACAGTAAATGTGGTCCGATAACGATCTATTGTTCGTAAATAAAGGTCCTATAACAGTGGTAGCTATAAAAAAAACATTTTTTATTAATTTTTTTTACCTAGTATTACTAATTTTAATGAAGAATTAAATTTACATAATGAAGAATTAAATTTACATAATGAAGAATTATTCATGAGGAAATAAAAAACCTTTTTGTCTGTATAAAGGGTCCACCAAATAACTTTTTTTTTTTTAAAATTCTATAAAAAAATATACTAAATATTTTCACAAATTTCTTTTTTTATTTAAAAGTACAATTTTTCCGGTTAATAATGAAAAATAATTTCATTCAAATGGCTGCCTCAGCTGGCCATGCAGTAGCCTACACGATCGGTTCAATTTTTAAGCACATTATCGATTGTGTGCAGCTGTATTTCACCAATGGCTTCACGAATATTGTCCTTTAAAGCGTCAATTGTCTCTGGCTTGTCGGCATAGCACTTATTTTTGAGGGCACCCCACAAATAATAGTCCAACGGTGTCAAATCGCAGCTCCTAGGTGGCCAAACGACATCAGCTCTGCGGCTGATAATGCGATCTTCAAAAACAGGGCGCAAAACATCGGTGTAGCTTCGGCTGTATGGCACGTAGCGCCGTCCTGTTGAAACAAAATGTTGCCAATATCCTCCTCTTCTTCAAATTTTGTGAACAAAAATTCGTTCAATATGGCCCGATAACGATCGCCATTGACTGTAACGGCCACTCCTTGCTCATTTTCGAAATGCGTCAATTTTGCTTGTTTACATACCCGCTTCATCTGAAAAGATGATTTCTTTGGCAAAATCGGCATCTTCTGTAAGTCGATTACAAGAAGTAATGTCGCAATATTTCCCAGCGTTGTTGAAGCGTATATACAACCATATTCGTTTAGCGGAAGGATAAAACTAATTATTTGTCGAATCAGACATGAGCTAAGTGTTACCATTCATGAAATAAGCGCTAGTTGAAAAAAAAACGTTAGATGGCGGACCCGTTGTTGTTATTGTTCTGCAGGGCGTTGAAGTTATCGTGTTTAAAAAATTGTTGCAATTGGATTATCGTCTCCAGCATTTACAAAAAATGTACAAAAAACCACCAGCTATACAAAAAAAAAAAATTATAAAAGTTTTTTGGCTTTTTATAGATCAAGTGCTTAACTTAAGTGCTTAAGGATTAAGTGCTTAAGGATCACAATGAATTAAGATTCATTGAAATCGATCAAGTAGAACTTCAGAAAAAAAAATTAATTTTATACACTGTAATAGTACCTTAAAACAATATTGGTTGGTTGATTTATTTTAAGAACAAAGAGCAAAAAATGTAAGAAAAAAGTACTAAAAATTCATAATTTTCAACTATTATAAGTTGCAGCTCCAATATAATATAATTAATACAATTTTTTGTTTTTTTTTTAACAGATGACATGAACGTGCAGTGCGATGAATACCGTCGAACAACTTTTTTTTTACGTGACGTTTTATGGCGTATTGACATTTAACATTACACTTTTAAGCTAAAAAAAAATATTTTTCTACTCTGCAATAATCTACTCAATTCCCAAAAAACTTAAGATGTTCATTTACTTCCTTCTATAAAAATCAAAAACATCAATATATTTTTGGACCTCTAGAAGAGAACCTGTCCTTAAGGAAGTTTTTCGGTTATTCCAGTAAAATCTTTTTAATTTTTTTTTTTTTGCCGAAAGTAGTAGTAACCTTTTCAAACTTTTCACCATGGCTTCTGTGTTTGAATTTGTTTAATATGATGTTGTATTTTTTGTATATATAATTTAAATAGATAAATATATGTATGTGCATGTCTAAGCAGAAATATGTATGCATAAAAAAATGGCTTTTATCTTTAAACTAATTTGGGTCAAGTGTTTACGTTATTAGTACAATTTAAGTAAGTGCGTCAGCAAAAGAAACATTAACTTAAGAAAACTAATAAAAACTCAAATAAAACCACCAGCGAATATCCAGTCACTCCCATGGCTCTCGGAGTAGGCGTTGGCTTCCTCACTTCCACCTGCTTTAATCATACTCCCAGCCGTCGGTTTTTGAAGTTTATTCATTTAACAAATTAAATCGAGCAATGACATAAAACTTTTCACCCGCCCCACTCACTGGTAAGGCACTCAACTTAATATTTGTTGACCTTCAGCGATGTCTTTGTTCCAAACTTTTATAGTCCTCGCAGACTTTGACATCTAATGAACTGTCAACGTAATTAGTTTGACGATAAAGTTAATAAAATGTGACAACAATGAACCACGCGCAGATGTGAAGTTCATTATTAACTTTGAGTCAGTGTTTTCTTTCCATTAACGGGTTTGAAAATAGATAACGTGTTTGGAAGCTTGCATCATTCTCTTCGTGACGTTATTGTGGTATTTCTTATTACGGTTTTTTTTTACTTTTGATTTGTATTTAATTTATATTTATGTCAAATCGAAACCTATGTAGTTGCCACGATACGCACTGCTTCAGTTCAATTAAAACGAAACCACTAATTCGACCATTTCTAACTGTTGTCATTAATTTAATTTTAATTAGTTTTTCACCAAATTTAATTGAATTTCGTTCATTCAACATGCTGGGATTTAGCGGTTTGACGTGTCGTATTTTCCGACCATACTTAAAAAATGTTGTTTTTGTTGCTGTGCTGCAACTGCTGAAAAAGGCTGAATTGTTGCAGCCACAGAAACAAATTTATATTTTTGTTTTTTTGTTTTCATTTTTTTTTTTTTTGAGTATTTGAATGTCATTTAAATGTGCTTATCTAAATTCATAAGATATCAACAATACCGACATGTATGTAAATGTAAGAAAAAATGTTTAGCATTAAAAATTAGATGTGGCACATGTTTATTTTTTTAAGATTTAATATTTAAAAATTAGATTTTTAGATTTATTTCTAAGGTATAACATGTTGACTGAGGTAAATAAAGATCCTTGGCTTAAGAAAAATATAAACGTTTCTGTTATAAGAAGGTCAGAAGATAATCAAGAATTTTAAGAAAATAAAAACAAATATTTGACCATTTTAGCAGTTGAAAACACTTTGAGAGAACCTTTTATGATAAATTATGCGTGTAATTAAATGTTTCTACACAAATGATTGAGAAGAATATCTATAAGCTACTAAACTTTCTGGGCTTACTATTGCCTGTAGAATGGTAGCGGCCGACAGAAATAGTAATTTTAATCGCAAAGCATTCAGTACAGTAAGTTTAAAAGCTTATTCTAACGAAGTCACAAAAGCCACATCAGTATCAGTTGATACAGAAGTCAACAATTGATACAAATTCGTATTTTGAGCACTTTTAAAAAGTTTTTTTGTATCAACAGTAATGAAAATAGTAACAAGCAGCTAAACAGGTCACATATATAAATTATGTTAATATTAAAGAATAAAAATTAAGTGATTAGACTAACACATTCACTGAAAATTAACACTTTCACCTCTTCTGTGGACCCTAGTCGTGGACAAACTTATCGCAAGTCTCAACAACCAGGGTTTTGACACCAAATGATATGCGGATGATCTGGTTATCTTAAGTCTGAGCAGTCATGAACTGACGATATCGGATAGAATGCAGAGTGTCCTCCGTATAACTTAAAAATTGTGTAAGAAAAAAGGGTTAAGCATAAATATTGACAAAACAATTCTTCTAGGAAAAGGAGCCTAAATTTGATAAGGCCTACTCTGGATAGAAAAATCATTGACTTTTCAAATTAGGTCAAGTACTTAGGAGTGATTTTAGACAAGCAGCTGCGTTGGAACACCCATTTAGAATCAATTACAGGCAGGGGAACTCGTGCCGTTTTTGCCTGTCAACGCCTCCATGGTAAAATATGGGGCCTCAAAGCGAAAATGATACATTGGACGTTTACAACCATTTTACACTGTAAAAAGTAAATCTTATTATTAGGTGAAAAAACTGTCTTAAAGTAAGCTGCAACAGCTTTAAGACAGCTTTCGCTTAAATTATACTCGCCTTTATTTGCTGCAAGCCAGCATCCAATACTGTCTTATTTTAAGGCAGTTAAACTGTAAAAGCAGCTGTAGCTTCGCTAAATTCCATTACTTATTATTAGTAAAAAAGAGCCCTATACGTCAAATTAATGTGAGTCCTTCTGAGAACAAGATTAGGACTGCATGATTTTCAACAGGAACGCTTTAAAATTTTAAATTTCAACTTCCTACTGTCTGAAATTAAGGCTGCATAAACTTAATATAAAGATGACGATGAAATTAAGGCTATTGATGATTTTAAGGCAGTGTTTAAAATAACACTTAGTTTTTACAGTGCAAGACCTATGGTTACATATGCAGCACTAGCATGGTGATCCAAGGTTCACCAACGTACAGCAGCAAACCAACTGACAAAGCTGCAATGAATGGCATGCATTAGTATAACTCGTCAAAACTAATAGGCATCTCTTTTTTTTTTTTTGGATTCGCCCGGAGGTATGAAATCTTCCCAAGATACGTATACCCGACCTATACGCATGCACGATTCACATTCTAAAATCTGCCCGAATCAGCCGGGACAGACAGAATGCACCTACGTACTAAAACATACCCCCTATTGGCAATTAGGATTTTCCACTAAGCACATTAATTGGCTTTTCAGCGGAATTTATAAATTGAATATATATAAACGTGTATTTAAGTATACTTGATTCTATATAAATAAGCAACATCGAATTAAATAATAGTAATTATTAATTTAAGGTACCCAAAAAACAATCAAAAACACTAAACTCATTTTAACTGGTTTGCGGCCATTGTCCAACCCAAGGACCAACGTGGAAATGAGATAAGTCTCATATCCACCAAATCAAAATCCCAATTAGTTGGATATGCATTTGGGCCAACGCAGGCATAAACTTGTATGGAAAAGAGATATACTCTGGCACACCAATCCAGGTGATAGTGTGAGTTCAGTCTAATTTCAAATCAGGAAACCACGTGAGCGCGTAAATCCCAATTCGATTAAAAATTAAAATATTGAATAATTAAGAAGTAAGTTTTAAAAACGATTCATATTTGATGGTGCTTACTTTATAAACATAATATCGAGACAAAAAAGAGAAACAGAACAATCTCAATTGCCAATATTACATTGTTATAAAATTGCGTTAGGTATAATGGGATGAAGTTAAATTGATTTAATTATTTAAATGTAATATAATTTTCCGTTTTAAGACATCTACCGAATCAGAAAAATTAATCATATTGAAGTTATCATTGAAATCACAGCACATACATCGTAAAGGTTCATGAAGAGCGTAATTAGAACTGCACTGACTCAACTTGAAAAACAGAAAATGTCTAGTTCCTCTCCTTGGGATGTTAAAATTTAGAGCTGAGATGAGATATTCCGAATTAATCTAGCCACGAAGTAATTTATACAGAAACATGACATTAAGCATCATTCTTCTGCTTCTTAGGGAAGGTAGTAAAATAATTTTAAGGCGTATTTCATATAATGGAAGCATAATATTGGGGTTCCAACGACTATGACGTAAAGCAAAAAGTAAAAACTGTTTTTGAACGGATTCTATGGCGTCGATGTAGACATTATATTGTGGGTTCCATACAACTGATGCATATTCAAGAATTGGCCTTACGAGAGAGGTATATAATAATTTAGTAGTAAAGGGATCACTGAATTCTTTAGCCCATCTTTTAATGAAACCAAGGACTCCTCTTGCCTTATTTATCACCATATTAACGTGGAGATTGAAGCGAAGTTTTGAATCCATAATAACACCAAGATCGAGAAAACTGGAAACTATTTCTAAGTTAGTGTTATTTATAGTGTAATTTATGTTACTAGCAGATCTTCGCGAGAATGTCATTTGCTTACATTTTTTTATGTTGAGATTTAATATATTTAAGCTACACCAGTCCACAAGTCTATTTAGATCAGATTGTAAAAGATGTCGTTCTTCGGGTGATTTGTAACAAAGAAAAAGTTTCACGTCGTCAGCGTACATTAAGACGTTACAGTGTTTTATTACCGAAGGAAGATCATTAATGAATAGTAAAAATAAAACCAGTCCAAGATGACTGCCCTGAGGAACGCCAGAAGTGACCGAAATGCTTTTTGAAAGAGAATTCTTATATAAAACCATTTGAGTACGTCTAGATAAATACGAATTTATCCAATTTAATAATGTGACAGGAAACCCAATAAGGTGGAGTTTTTTCAAAAGAAGATTATGATTAACACTGTCGAAAGCTTTGCAAACAGTGAAGAGAGATAGTTTCAAAGTTGATCCTGGCTCACAGATATGGTATACTGATAGGTCAAAACATTAAAATGGTGTAACAAGAGCGGGGATATACGGTTCCAATTTGCAAAAAGCTCTTCCAATGGGATACAAGCCGATCACATTCCAGGCGGATGTATCTGCCATTTAACTGTGGTGGGTTTCAGGTCACGAGGGTTTCGAGGGCAACGAAAGGGTGGACTGCCTTGTCAAACGAGGAGTGTCTCGAACTTTTAATGGACCCGAACGACACTAATGGACACAGGCAAGCTAAGAAATTCTTAACTCCCATTTAAGCTAAATCCAAAGATATACTCAATCTCACCAAAGCTGACCTTAGAATTCTACCTAGCTATTTCACAGGTCACTGTTCACTCAGATACCATCTTAAAAAGATGGGTCTATCTGAATCAGATGTCTGCAGACTATGTGAGGAGGAGGAAGAGACTTCGGAACATATTCTATGTAAATGTCCGGCTATCCTGTAGTCTAAGATGTCTCCACTTTGGTGGGGCAGCAGTGCCCTCATCAACAGTTTGGAACACCAAGCAATTTTTAGTTTTGTGCCGCTTTTTATTGTACTGAGCATTGCACCACGCGCAGTCCTTCCGTTCCTTCTGTGCTGAACGGGGAGCTGTGCTGTGTCTGTAATAATAAAAGGAGCATAAGGAATGTAAAAAACGTTGCTTTTCATTGCCAAACGGGTCATCTTCTGCAAAATCAAGATTTTCACTAGCAAAAAGCACGGCCAGTCTGTCCTCAGTAATATCAATGTTTTCCTAGACTTCACCACTTATTCCCACTTATTATCCCGACAATATTGCAATAGAAAATATTGGAATATTATATCATTGCCAAAAGAAAACTTCATAGTTAAACCTGACCAAAATCTCATAAGAAGTGACCTTTTGTGTAGTGAAAGCTGTATTTACCACATGCACATAAGAGTTTTTTACATACACCTATAGCGTGACAAAATTCCCGAATGTGATCGATCATGTTTAAACATGTTTAAACAGCTTACATACATTTCCCATACATTTAACGGACGGGCCTCGTGAGGCCCATTAGGTCTACTTACGACCTTGATATATAAACAGATTAGGTTTATTCTACGAAATTAATGAAAATAATTTTTAGCTAGTTTCGTTACGTAAAGATAACATCAGCTGTAGTTGGCATAAAATATTTCGGCGCTCAGAGCCAAGAAAAAAATTTTGAGACTACTTAAGGTCAAAATCGGTCTCGAAAAATCCAGTTGCATATCCTAGGGTTAAACAAGTGCTCTGTCTTCCACATTCAAAATTATTTAAGACACTATTCAATACGTTATGTCAGAAAGTGGTCTTCATACAACTCTTCTGTAAAATAATCATGGCAATCAGAGACATTTAATCTAGAAATTTTAGTGTAGCAGATTAAGCCTATTGTCCATCAGACGAATATGACAGCGAATGTATTGAAGTGCTGAAAATTGGTTTTGATACATTTTACCGCTAAACAAATCTAATTGCAAAAACTTTATTGAGAAGACACATAATACATGCTATTGAATACATAAACAAAGCCAGTGCTTCATAGCATCGTTTTAACATTTAGTCACATACATAACTCCTTTAAGAACCCAACTGTACTTTTGGCTAAGCTGTGTACAATCAGTATGCATTTATGTTTTCAAATCTATGCATTGCATAAAACAGCTTTTCATCTTGATGTGGAGAGTTATAAAAGCTTTTCAGTTGAGAAAACTTAGGCAAAATACAATAGAGAATGGAGAATATATCAATAGAGACCAGGGGCCGAATTACAGTATCCGTGATCGAGCTAAATTACGAAGGGCACGACGATCACGGATGCTGTAATTTTTATTGCCCAGATCAAAATCATGGCAATTTTTCAGTATCAACTGATTATGACGTTAGTGCCAGAATAAAGCTGAAATCCTGTTAACGCTACAATTAAAATTAATTTAAATCTTATTTTTAAAACTAAAATTTGTTAAAACTTCGAATTCAAAATTTTTAATCAAAATTACTAAAATAGGCTTCTTCTATGATAAAACAGATAACTTCTCTGACCAGCTTGTTTAAATTCCAGATCAGCTATAAACGCTGTTTTCTACTTTCAAAACTTTTTGATGTTATATCAGAAGACTGACTACGCCTCACAAAATACCATTTTTTAAATATAATTTAACCACATTAATTGCAATTTCTATATATTTGTCATAATATTAGTTGATTTCTTTAAAGGTTCTTTCTTCTTTTGGGTTGCATGTTTTCCTTAATTGAGATTCATATTTGAACAATTTTAATATTGTGACTTAAGCGTAATGAAACCATAGTTTTTAAGGTTCTTAAATTGATTTACATCAATATTTGCATCAATATTTTTTTAAACTATTTAAATAAATAATATTTACAAAAAATTCTCTCTTTAAAATTGGCCCATTTAAAGGAAATCAGTGTAAAAACAAAATTGATGAATAAGCCCTTGAATGCTGTCTATAAAAATCAATATAAAGAATAAGATGCTCTAAAAAATGATATTAAAGAAATTCAAAACAAGCCAGAAAAAGATGATATTTTTTTATATAAAACCTTATAAAAATTTTTGGACTTTTCAAATTATTATTTTTTGCTTATCTTTATTTTTCTTCTTTACTTTTGCATATTGTTTTGTGTTATCTTCTATAAATAGGTCATTCTATACAATACCCCTCAAACAAGGATCTGATGAACATATTTTTTTCTACTTCTAGTGAAATATAATTAGACACATATTTTTTATTTCAATATTATATGCGAGATTTCCGAGAATTGATTTTTTTTCCGAGAATGAATTTTGAAAGTTTTTATGTGAGAAATTTTAGTTTTTTTTTTTTAAAAACTATATTTTAGAAAAAAGTTACACCCTAAAGAATAAGTTCACGATAGTTCATTCTTTGCACGTAAATTAAAATTAAATCGGTAATTTCAAAAACAGTACTAGTTAATTTTTTTTTCTCACACAGTTTTTTTGTTGCAAATGCTTCCTTAAAGGAAGTGCCATAATCTGGGTAAAATTCGCACTCTTCTGTGTACTCCTTGCTCTTAAAGCAGTACCTTGTAATTTTCGTTTATTGCTAAAACAACATAAGTCAAGTGACTTAAGTGGTTTCTGCATGGAATCGTTGTTAAAGTACGAGCATGCCACTGTGGAAAAACGCAACTTTATTATTACTTAACTGAGAAGGTTATTAAATATTTAAATTTTTTACAGCTCAAATACTAAATTAAGCATAAAAAAGTCCTTTAAAACTCGTTTGTTTGTGCATGAAACAGTTTTTATTAATTCTTGAAAAAATCTTATTACGTGACTTATAAGGTTTTTGAAATGTCCGATTCAATTGCATTTATTCATACAAAGTATTCATAAGTATCACCAATTTGTTTAAACAAATTGAATTTTCTTACAAATTCTCAAAATTGTTCATTCCTCCAACAAAATTATAATAAAATAATATAGTATGCCGATACAAAATTAGAAGCTATTAACCCTACGGTCCATAACCGGGTACCCGGGTACTTTTTTGAACTTTAATGTGCTGCTGTTCCTTTATTATTGAAGATATCGACATGAGACTCCGGATCATCAGAGATTTCGGCTAAACTTAGAGACTAAAAAAAAAAATCAAATTTGGTTAAATATATTAACTAAAAAATGAGTTTAATGTTTTTGCATACAGGGGTCCATGGACAGGGTACCGGGGTACCTTAGTGCAAATTACCTAATATTTCAAAGAAAAACGTTTGTTTTATTTTTATTTTGTTTCAAAATGTTTATTGATGTGTAAAAAATGAACTGTAATTGTTTTTTAGTTAAATTATTTATATTTTATTCATTTTAACTTATTTCTAATATTTGATGTCTTATGTTGAGTCATTGTTGAAACATGGAAAACATTTTGATATTGTTTGAGTATGTTGATCGCAAATTGGTTTCTTGCAAACGTTGCAGACTTTTCTCGTCTTTCTTCTCCTGTTGTCTGGCAAAGAAGCGCACAAATAGCAGCATCCTGTTATTGGCTTCCTGCCATCAGTAGAGCCAGCCGTAGAAGTAGATGGTTGCTCGGTATAGGTTACCGTCTGCACTGGTCTTCCCAAAAAGCTCTCAATTGCTGATTTGGTGGAAAAATGGCGCATTACTTGGCAATTAGCTACTCTTTCTTCTATTATTGGCGCACACAAATCTCCAGCAAGTTTACGCAAAAAGCGTTTTCTCCGTGTGGTTTGATATGGAACCGTTCTGTTATTATCATAAAATATAGTGTATGCCGCGAAAGCACTAATATCGAGCATATTTTACAAAAACGACAAAGGCCACCTTTTTGTGTGTCTCTGTGTGGTATACTCCCGAAGCGTCTGGTCCATAACATCGACGCCACCTTTCGTTTTGTTATAAAAATTGATGATTTCTGGTTTGCCGTTTTCTTCTACAGTTGCATCATCATGCAGAGTCGACAAAAATATTACGGGATTTGTTTTCCTCTGTTTGTATGAAACCATAGTCACCTTCTCGTGGAAACCAAATTTGCTTGTCCCAACGGTCCAACTCTTATCGTCTTTCATTTCTGTTGGTATATAGGCTTTGTTTCGCCGCAGTGTGCCAACAATGCTAAGTTTAACGGATATCAGCTGCTTTGCCAGTGGCAGCGTCGTAAAAAAATTATCCATGGTGATATTACGTCCGCTATTGTCGTATGGCCCAACCAAATCTCTGACTACTCTTTCGCCTACACCGATTTCGCGACCACTGTCTTGTTTGCCAGTATATATTTGGCCATGAAGAGGATATGAATTTTTAGCATCGCATATCCACCATACCTTGATCCCGTATTTCGCAGGCTTCGATGGAATATACTGGGTAAATTTTGTTCTGCCGCGGTACGGATACAATTGTTTGTCGATTGTTAAATTTTCTGTAGGCACATAATATTTTGCGAGATTGGCGTTCAACATTCTCCAAATATCTCGTATTGGAGCAGCTTTGTCTGTGCGCTGCCTCTCGTTTCTTGTTCTCGCGTCATCAAAACGCATAAAACGAATAAGATCCCAGAAGCGGTTTAATCCCATTGTTGCACGAAATAGAGGATGAGACAATTGCGTCCATAAGTCCCTTGCATTTTCATCATTGGAATGATTTGCGCCTGTCATTATCAGCATTCCAATGAATGCGTATATTTCTGGCACTGTCGTATCCTTTCACTTCAATTGACGCTTTGTTGGGTTTGCTGCATTGTAGGCATCATGAGTTGAATTGGCTTTTTTGTTGGTATGACGCACGATTATATCGACCATTTCTATTGTTAAATAACTCTTGAAGCATTGCATACCAGTCATACTTTCCGTCATTCGTAATGGACCACTGCGAGTTCTTACGATGTTGTGACTCCTTATTTGTTGACAAACAGGTGTTGTTGGTTGCCATTGAGTACCATCACGTGCAATCATACTTTCTGTTGTGCTTGATGTTGGTCCATTTTCTTCAACCATATTAGTTTCGCTGTCACTTTCATCTTCAAATACATCTTGCTCAATTTGCATTGGCGTGTCAATAGCGGCTGGAATTTCGTTGTCATTGTCTTCACTTTCTGAGTCTTGCACTTCTCCCGTAAATACCTCTCCTTCTTCCTCAATTGGCTCTAAAGCGTCGTCATCCACAGTCATATTATCGAGTATAGACTCAATATATCTGTTTCTGGCTTCTTCATTCAAAGGCATATATTGTCTTTCAGTTAAATATTCTATTTTGTGGTTCATTTTTTTTCAACTTCATTGTTCAACTTTTCAACTTATACTGACGAAATCATTGAAATATATTCTATTTCTACCGTACCTAAAAACACAAACAAAAAACACAAAAAAAAAAACAAACACAACATTTGCTACCTAAAAACACAAACAGAAACATAAAACCAGTTTCTGTTTACTTTTGTGTGCCTTTAGTAGAAAATGCCCATAGAAACCAATTTTATCTTACAAACATGAAATTTGTACAATTGAGATGTAAAAATTAAGCGTTTCTAATAATCTGTGCATATATATATTATTTTATTTGAATATAAACGAAAAAAACTTCACTAGGGTACCCGGGTACCCTGCTTATGGACTCCCGTTCGTCCAGGTGGTTATGGACGAAAGGGATAAACAAGGATGGTTTTTTGATTGAAAAAGGGGAAGTGGTACTTCAGATACAACCCAAATTTGCGATATCGAATTGCTTTGGAATAGATCGCAAAGCCTCAGAATTAGGTATTCGACCACAAATGTGAAACGGCACTGATAACATTTTATGGGCGTTGGACTAAGAGGCGTGTCACTTTTCATACAACTCAAATTGCGATTTCAAATATCTTTAGAGTTATAAGTCACATAGAAACGAAATTCAGTATTCGAACTCAATTTAGACATGTAGTTTCACTAATAACCTTTTATAGGTGTTGAAAAAGGGGGCCTAGCACCTCCTATACAGCCCAAACTTTCGATATCGAAAAGCTTAGGAGCTATAAGTCGCAGAGCCTCGGAATTTAGTATTCGACTTCAATTTAGACATGTTGTTGCACTGATAACATTTTATGGGCATTAAACAGCTTGGAGTTATAGGTCAAAATGCCTAGGAATTCGGTATTCGACCTCAAATTATACATACAGTTTCACTGATAACGTTTTATACGCGTTGGACAAGGAAGGGGGTGGCAAAAACGTGCCAGGTTTAAGTAAGAATTTTATAACTTGTGATCATATTTTATCACTTCAATTGCGAATTTAAGCATTCAGAATTCGAATGAATGAACTTAAATTTTAAAACGCTCATTAATTTTAAACGGAGCAATATAGCGCGCAAAAGAACTTAATTTAGTATACAAATTTTCAATCGTTGATAAGTCGAGAAAGAGGCGTTACAAAAAAAAACCAAGCGTAATTCTTTACCGAACAACATTTTATTTTGAGCAAAATGCACCAAAAAGTTCCTTTCGTATTGATGTGTTATAACCAATGTTAGTCGATTCGACTAACACGCTCAAAAACTCGTTACAAAGGAGCTGTTTGTTCATAAAATAAATTGAAAGCTGTTGAAAATGGAAAAACTATGTATATTTTACTAGAAATCAAAAAACATTAATATTGGTCTTTGTTTTTTATTTTATTTTTTACATATTTTCATAAGCTACTTATTTCATCAGTTCGAGATATATCAGATAAGATTATTGAAAAAAAAAATAGTAAATATTATTTATTATTATTAAAATAAAAAAGTTTAAATCAATTGTTTAGCACAAGAGACACAAATCGCTGCACCACTATAAAAAACTTATAATCAAAACACTTTATACCTACAACAAAGGAATTAACTACGACTGAAACGAATTTAAAATACCCCCACATCCGTGTTTTAGTTTATACGAAATTTTAAGTGTTGTATAATTTTGATGCCGCCACTTTTATAGTGTGTGGTTTTTATCCAAATATATAATATTTGAACCTCAGAGGTCATTCTAATTATCAAAGCTTATGTGTAAAATATCAAGTTTAAGCCATCGATTTGTTGAATTTATGAAGGCTTTGTATTATAATTACGCCAATTTTTGTGTGAGGTGGGCGTGGATTTCATCAAATTTTTCTACAAATTTCAAATATGTGGTGAATATTTTGCTCCAAAGCTAATGTGCAAATGCCAGGTTCATAGCTTAATTTTTGAGGCATTTTAAGAGAAACCGTTTTGATAAAGTCACTTCGTTTGGAAGGTAGGCGTGGTGTTCATCCGATTTTGCTTATTCCCGAATTTTATCTTCGTTTTTTGAATATAAACATATATTTTTGATTTCGTTACGATAGCTTACAAATTGTGGCTTTTATGGTGTCGACAAACAGACATGCGGACAGACGGACATAGCCAAATCGACTCAGGAGGTAATGCTGATCAAAAATGTATATATTTTTCTGTACCTACCACGTCTCCTTATTGGCGTTACGAACGGAGTGAAGCAGCTTAACAACTATTGCGGTTACTACGATACGTATAGAGAACACGATCAGATGAGAGAAAAAAAGTTGAAAGCAAAAAAGTGAGCAGTGTTAGTCGAAACGACTAAAATTGGTTATCCAGGGTTAATGATACAGTTTTGTTATTACACTAATTACAAATTTTTCGATGTAAATGTCATCTTTGTCCGATGATTTTTGCCGTTAAAGTGCATAGTTTAAATTTCAGCATTTAGAATTCGAATGAATGAACCAATACTTTAAAAAGATCAATTATTTTAAACGGAGCTAAATAGCGAGCAAAAGAGCTTAATTCAGATTTAAAATTCAGATTAAAAATTCATAATTTTTAAAAAATAAAAACATATTTTAAATTTAAGTAAAGCCTTAACTTAACTTAACTTAACTTAACTTAACTTAACTTAACTTAACTTAACTTAACTTAACTTAACTTAACTTAACTTAACTTAACTTAACTTAACTTAACTTAACTTAACTTAACTTAACTTAACTTAACTTAACTTAACTTAACTTAACTTAACTTAACTTAACTTAACTTAACTTAACTTAACTTAACTTAACTTAACTTAACTTAACTTAACTTAACTTAACTTAACTTAACTTAACTTAACTTAACTTAACTTAACTTAACTTAACTTAACTTAACTTAACTTAACTTAACTTAACTTAACTTAACTTAACTTAACTTAACTTAACTTAACTTAACTTAACTTAACTTAACTTAACTTAACTTAACTTAACTTAACTTAACTTAACTTAACTTAACTTAACTTAACTTAACTTAACTTAACTTAACTTAACTTAACTTAACTTAACTTAACTTAACTTAACTTAACTTAACTTAACTTAACTTAACTTAACTTAACTTAACTTAACTTAACTTAACTTAACTTAACTTAACTTAACTTAACTTAACTTAACTTAACTTAACTTAACTTAACTTAACTTAACTTAACTTAACTTAACTTAACTTAACTTAACTTAACTTAACTTAACTTAACTTAACTTAACTTAACTTAACTTAACTTAACTTAACTTAACTTAACTTAACTTAACTTAACTTAACTTAACTTAACTTAACTTAACTTAACTTAACTTAACTTAACTTAACTAAACTTAACTTAACTTAACTTAACTTAACTTAACTTAACTTAACTTAACTTAACTTAACTTAACTTAACTTAACTTAACTTAACTTAACTTAACTTAACTTAACTTAACTTAACTTAACTTAACTTAACTTAACTTAACTTAACTTAACTTAACTTAACTTAACTTAACTTAACTTAACTTAACTTAACTTAACTTAACTTAACTCAACTTAGGTAACTAAACTCTCTAAGAACTTTTTTAAGAACGTTAAACAAATAGCAAAGCTTATATCAAACATTTCTTTGCGTTGCTCTTATCAGCATTTATATCATAGCATTCTTAGTTTATAGCATAGCATTTAATTAAGTAAGCTTAGAGACATTTGGAGCACTTTTTTATCATATTTTTTAGGTTAAAAGAAGAATTTTTGCTAACATATCTCTTACATTTGACTAACTACCTGCAAAATATCGACAGTCAAGTAGGTTAGTATACGGCTAAAAAATGGTAATAAAGCTACAATAAAATTTTTAAGTCTACTTAAAATATCCAATACTTGGGCTAGAATTAAATAAAAATTGCAGTTCATAGACTTTATTAAGTTGAATAAAGTTTGAATGAGTCTTAATGATGCTTGACTTGGTAACAAAAAATGAACCTTTTTATTTTAAACGACTTGGGAAATTGAAGCATATTTAAGCTCTTAAAATATTGCTTAAAGCAATACTGTGGTACCACCTTTGGATACAAATTTAATGATACAAGTGTATCACAAGGAGACCAACCCGTAAACCTATGATGACACAATTGCTAGCCAAGCGAATGATCTCAAAAGACACTTAAAACAGGTTCTGAATACACAAAAACAAAATAAAAAATTCTATCAAAAGTATACATTCGCAAACATTTAGACATAGCATATACCAAGGAGTGTCTTTATTTCAATTTCAAAAAAGGATCAAATAACTTAAGTGCAATAAACAAGTTGCCAACGCATATGCTTAGAAACCAAGAAGCACAGTATTGACATAAAATGTAGGAGAAAAAAGAGATTAAGCGTGGAAATGTGAGAGAAATAGTGGGTGAAATGTGGGTAAAGTATGGATAGTTTGACCAACGCAGAAACAGCAGCACAGACAAATAAATCCATTAAGTGAACTCTACACAATTTGTGCTCAATGTGTTCTTAATGTGTGCCATTCAAGCCCCAAGTCAAGAAGAAGAGAATCAAACACAAAACTGAAAAGCATTACTTGAAATATATTTTGTTTCAGCTTCATTTAGCAATACATATTCGCTGCACTCAATAATGGCAAAGCAAACAAAATTTTGTGATAGAATGAAACTTAAAGCTCAAGTTAGAATGGGGCTATATATAAATAGGCACAGAAAGAGCGAGAATAAAAAAGTTAACTTAGAAAGAGTGCTGGCAACTTTTCAATTCTAAAATTCACCAAAAATGCGAAAAATGCACCTTTTCCTCAAAAATGCACCAGATTTATTAGGTTTTATAAAACACCAAATTAAATAAAAAAAATAAATTAAATGCTGAGTTCCAGTTATTTTAGTTTTTGAAAAATACTTTACTTCACAGGTTACATAATTTTAAAATACCAAGCTAATCTAACTAATCTAACACAAAAAATTACTAATGTTTTCATATACTTGTAACATTAAAGCACATCTTGAGATCAATTTCCAATAAATATTACGGCACTAACTAAGGCATATTTGGCGACTCCGAAGTTAAAAAAAGGCATCAAAAAATATACCAGGCACCTAACCTCATTTTTCTTGCGTCAAAATTTTCCTAAAGCACCCAAATTGGCAACAGCGCTTAGAAAGTATTTTCGCAGCTAAAATAAAAACAAGTAGTTTCAGGTTCTTTAAAAGCATTCTATGAAAAAACTAACCGCTTTCTTTGAAGAAAAATTTAAAAATTAATACATACTTTGTCACTAAGCTCAACTCAATGATTCGTCTTTATGAGGCTAGCTCAATTGAGGTGGTCTAAGAAATGCTGTTACTTAAAAACTGTGCCACGACGTACAGTGGGATATTGAACCCTGAAAATGGGTATCAATTCACCTAAAATAGGGAGGGAACATTTGATTTTATTTCTTAGTTAGAATGGGTACAAATAAGAATACAAAAAATTTGTCCGTCCGTTCGTATGTCCGTCTCTTTGTCTGTCGGCACGATTACAGTCGTAATTTTGAAGCTATTGAAGCTATAATATATGGACATGAAATTTTGTGTATGGGCTTTCATATTTAATATCGACTTTATGCATTAAATTCAACCAAATCGGATGAAAACTATGAATATCTCTGATACAAAGTGAATTTATCAAAACAGTAAAATCTTTTCAAATTCCACAAAAATTAATAAATGGACTTCAAATTCTGCACATAAATTTTGATTTTTAATATGAGTTTTGAGTTAACAACAAAATCTTTTTTGTAATTTTTATTTGTTTTTATCTTTCTCAAGAAACTTATAGATTTGTGACATGAAGTTATAGTAAAAAAAGTAAAACATTTAATTATTTCTTTTCAGCGCAAAAAACGCGCAATTAAGTTTTTTAGATATTAATACAAGAATTTTTTTTTTTAGTATAAAAAACTTTAAAAACATATGTTTTAAAACATTCACAAATATGTATATACCTGTGTTTTTAACCAAAATACACAGTTTTTTAAGCTTTTGGTCAAAAATAAACTAAAAATATATCAAAAAAGCATCACATAACAAAAAAGAACATAAAATGCTACACGCTCAGAAATCTTGGAATTAATTTTAATCCAATCGTTCGAATCATGCATTTTTTAATACTTTTTCTATTAGAATTAAAACTCTTCAAAATATCAGACATTTTTTAATAAAACCTGGAATACTTTTTAATACAGTTTGGATTAGTCTTTAAAAACAGCGTTCGGCTTGGTTCGGCTCTTATGCATGTTTATCATTTATTTATACATGTGGCTTCATAGAGCAGTTGGTAGAGCCAAGAACTTATAACCTAAACGTACTGGGTTCGAATCCCACATGTTTCGTTCATTTTTTTTTTGTCAAAAATATTTTAATACAAGCATGTATTAAAATTAAGTCCCATGAGAGAATAAAAATCAATTGTAATATATGTAGTGTATTAGATTGTAATACAATTCTGGTGTGGTCATATATACAATACAGTTTGTATTAGAATTTAATCCAAGATTTCTGAGCGTGTACTCTAAAATACCTGAAGTGGATGGTTCCATTTCTAAATATTGGCGATTTACTTTGTTTTTAAAAAAAAAAAATCACTTTGATTTATTGACAAATTGCTTTTAGCACAGTGTGCTCGCAAAACAAAAAGAAAACGTCGACTTTCAAATTGCATTTCGGGTAAACGGTACAATATTTTGCAACAATTTTTTCACTTAGTAATGCAGAATTTAATCTACTTTCATCTAGTCATACACATCAGTATGTACCTTGAAATTTTTTTTTTCAATTAATCGTCACATTATGCATCAACTACCCCATTGTACGCCACTAGCAAAAAAGTAAATAATCACCCATATGTTTGAATGAAAAAATTGAGAAGGATTTTTTATTTTATTTTATGTAAATCTCCCCTACTCGAATTTAGGTATAAGTTAGTATGTATTTATGTTGATGCATTTCTTAGCAGGCATGTCTGATTGGTTGAATAAAGATGAACAAAAAATAAGAAATGCTTTCCGAAGACTTCTTCAATTTAAATATGCAAATTCATTTAGGTACTTTATTTTTACATTTCTTTTTATGTTTATCTGTACTTCATTAGTCTCTATCTGCTGCAGCTTTTGCTGTGCAAAAAACTTTCAAGGCAAGCAGCTTCTTAAGAGTAGAGCTCTTTTGAGCTGGTATCCTTGACTGCATCTAACTGATTTTGTACACTGGCAATTACCTTCGATTTCTTTGAAAAAATATTAGGTGTCAACAAATATTTAAAGTTTCCTTGAAGTCCTTCTACAGAACTTCATTCTACAGAACTTCCCTCTACAGAACTTCCTTCTGAAGTCGAGAAAAAGATTACTTTATTTTTCATTTCATATTTTTTTTTTTTGAAAATAACTGAAATTCAATTTCAAGTGCTAAAAACATTTTAAAAGTTATTAAGATTGTTTATAGCTAAAATTTGAGCTAAGAAAAATTATCTCGATGCAAAACTTAATATTAACCCTCGAAGACCCATAAATGGTACTCGGGTAGTTTTTTGACATTGATTTTATCCTTTTTTTTTTCCTGACATCTCTAGAAAATCATTTTTACGCATAAAAATTAAAAGTTGTTGAAATAAGTAAGAAAATAAAAATAAGCGCCTATAGGGAGTACCCGGATAACCTCATACACATGTAGTTAATTTTAAATGAGAACTGTGTTGTTTTTTTATTTTCATTTATTGTAGTCTTATGAAAAATGTAGTTCATTTAGTAGTAGTACATTTGAAATAAAAGTATTTTATAAAACATTAGTATTATATATAATAACCGAAAAAAGTGCAGTGTGCCGCCAGCAAGTAGGATTGGAACAATTGGACAGCGCTTTCACAATACAATAAATAACCTTGTACTTTTGCACCGTTCATTTGGTGCTATCCGTTTGATAGCTGGTTGCGTAGGTGAAATAAGGATACTTCCAATTTTCAAGCCGAAAACGCTCTTTTTTATAAAATAGAGTAGAGTGATCATGGGGTCAAGGCTCAGTTTTTGAACTGATGGCAACCATATATCAGGAAATTCTTGCGATGATATGTTCAAATAATCTCTAAATGATGTTCAATATAAATAATATATGCAACCAAAAACGCAACATCTCATATGTAAAAGAACCACGACAGCTGCCATGGATTAGTTTTCCGTTTAGTGATATAATTTCCAAGCAGTTGACCCATCTGATCTAATCCACCATTTGTTGAACTATAATCCAAAATAATTTGGGTTTTATTATTTTATTCTGTTGTTATATTCAGTTACAACATAGATGCTTCTGTCACTATTTTACCAGAACGTTCGACTGCCTGCGTATGACATGGTAACTTTAAAAAAATTAAGATGTTGTCGCATTGAGACATAATAATTTAATTTATTTGTTAATTAGTGATTTGTTGAAAAATTGGCGGACCGCAACTTCTTGTTGCCAATCTTTGAGGTCTTACTATTAGGATTAAAATTGATTTGCGGCTTTTCAAATAGATATAGCTTTCCAGTGAGCTAACCAGATGAATTTCGTGCTTTAAGTATCACCCTGTCAGCGAGTTCCCTCACTATTTTGTTTTCATCAGACAACATCGGCAGAAGCAAGTTTTCAGGAAGAACAAAATAGGCGTTATATATAATTACAGTATATTTTAATAGTTTAAACTTTGCTAAAAGATATAGATAATTTTTTATTAATTTCCATAAAATCTTAGATCCATCCTTGCAACTTGGATTTGTTCTTATTTGCTACCATACTGGAGCGTTTAATTTAACACAATACTCAGCTAATACTTTTAATTTATTTAATGGATCTAATGTTTAAATATTTAGTTTCAATATTCTATTTGCTTCTGTTAACACACACATCTTTTCTGGGGATCTGTTACTCAAAACCTTTGTGCGTTTTCACCTACTAACTGATATTGTTATTTTGCATGAGTATTTTTGATCTGTACTTAGATCGTAAAATTTAATTTCTAAAGTTCACTTTTTATTTTTTCATAGTTTGTTATTGGTAATTTTTCACAATTTTCTATAACTTGCCAATACGACCTGCAAACGAGAATGAGCCAGTGGTAACATTTGTAAACACTTTTGTTACATTAAGGTCATTTCGTGACCATTTTGTTTTTTATTTGCTTATAATTCCTGAAAAAAATTTATGCGATTCCATTTCATGATAACCTACATTAGGAGAAATCCCTTCGAAATAGTTTTAAAAAAAACTTCTGGTTATAAAGGGTGTTTTTTGTAGAGTAATACAACTTTGAGTTGGCATTACTGCTTTATTTGACCACCCATTTAACAGCTGATAGTTGCTTTTTGTTAAGATTGCTTTGACATTTTATTATAAATCGACTTACATCAGAGCAACGCGTGCAAATTGTAGAAATTTTTAATAAAAATAATGGTTCTGTTCGTCAAACCATACTAACAGGTAGTGTTAGTAGATAAAATTCTCTCTTGTTGTGGGTACCTTAATTGTCAAAATCAGTTGTTTACGAACAAAAGCAGAGCAAGTAACAAAAGTTGTCAATAACTTTTCAATAAATAGAATTATGTTGTGAATTTTTGTATTTTAAATTGATGTATTTAAATTGATTTTAGCAAATTTATTGTTAAATACTTTAGAATTTCTTGCTAATCCGTCCTTGGCCAAGGCCAAACGCACCGCGCAGTTATAAGATTCACCCATACATCTTATTTCGCCGCAGATGGCATAGGTCTTGGAACCAACGGTCATGCGTCATGACTGCATCAACATCGACGATGCTCAATTGCACAGAGGCGTGGTCCTTGGCATGGATGATTCTGTTGGATGTAGATAACTTTTTGGGGCAGTACAAATCAACAGACTCTATGTCACCGTTTTCCATGGTAATATTTTTTTTGTAAAAATTTACAAAGTTGATGACACTCGGCATTGGAGTCGTTAAAAAGCCATTAAAATACTTGTTTAAAATATTTCGCCACAGTTATTTAATGATAGTTTCTCGACAAATACAAAAAAAATCATTCAACACTCACAAAAATGAAAATTATTTAAATTTTAGAACACATTTGACAGTATTCTTTCAGCTTTTATTTATTGTTTTTTACGCTCTTGTTATGTTTGACAGCTACGGTACCCACCTCTCTGTGACAACTCTACCATGTTGAACATACCTTGCGTCAAACTTATGTTGCACTTTATCCATTTTATGGCGTACATAATCGTCCTTCAGAGCTGCTAATTCGAAGAACAGTTGATCGTTTTCGGACCACATTTACTGTTACTGATAATGTGCATCCCGTGAGACGCCGAACAGTGCGCACTGAAGACTCTGTAGCCGCTGTACAGGAAAGCATTGAAGATGATCCTAATCAATCAATTCGTCGCCGTTTTCAGTAACAGGGGTTGTGTCCTTCCTTTTTATGGAAGATTTAACGAAAAGATCTTGGCTTAAAACCTTTAAAGATTCAACTTCTGCAGGAATTAAAGCCAAACGACCATCGTATGCGCCGCCAATTCGGCGAATGGACTGAAGCTCAAATTGATATTGATTTTGAATTTCCATGGAAAATTTTATTCCATGGAAAGTAACTTGTCTATGTCGATAAACCACCAACAAATGAACACCTGGAAATCAACATTCGAAGAGTTATCGGCGAGATACGGCCGCAATTGCTGCGAAAAGTTTGTGAAAATTGGTGTTCCGGATTGCGTCTTGTACGCGCTAGCCGTGGCAGCCACATGGCCGAAGTAATATTTAAACTATAATGTCATAAAATTTTCTATCGAATGAAGCTCGTTTTATTGAAATTAAAAATACATTATTATGTTTTATTATGATTTAGGCTTGTATCACTCTATAAAAAACACCCTTTGTCAAAGAAAGTTTATTATGTCCTACGAAATTTAAGAATGTCTGCTAGTGTCACTCCTACTGAAATTAAATGTAGATTAGTCATACAGCTAATTTTACCAATCATTTCTTATTCAGACATAGATTATAGTAAACTTGGCACATCTTCCCAGTTAAAAATTCATTGCATTTAATTACGCCACGCGCTATGTGTATGGTCTCCGAAAATACGATCGTTAGTCTCGTTTCCGAAATGCAATACTTGAATGCGACATAACTTCTTACCTAAATGCTAGAAACTGTATTTACCTGCACGAACTAATCCATGGGAAAACTCCTTGCTATCTGCATGAAAAACTTCAGATTTGTATGTCAAGTAGAAGCCATGTTCTGATTGTTCCGAGGCACAACTCATAAACTCTTCCCACCTGTTTTTCATTAACGCCATTAGGTTGTGGAATGCTTTGCCACGATGGCTAAGGGAGGTCACTGGGAGAGGTCCTTTAAGGCAATCTATCTTTTAATTTTTCTCTCCTCAATAGCTTTTCACTTCCTTACTTTTCTATGTTATCTATTCTTCATCTATTCTTTGTTTCAGAAACTTTTTCAATTCTTTTCAACTCTTAACTTAATTTTTTTTTTATATTCTTTAAAATAAAAAATAACATAAAGCCAATATTGTTTAAAAATTAAGGTCATTATTTTAGATTCTGTTTTAAACAGTTTTTATTATTGTTAATTTTTAATCTTAATTTCAAATTTTTTAATTTTAAATTATTCATTTTCATTTTAATTACAATTTTAATATTAATTTTAATTTAAATTAAATTAAATGTAAATTAATTATTTTTATGCATTTATGTTGTACTATAAAAGAGCATAGCTCTTAGTGTACTTTTGATTACTTAAATAAATAAATAAAATAAATAAAAAAAAATAAAAAAGGCAACTCCATAACTAACGTGTGTGAGCTTTATGGTCAGTCTGTGACCATCAGCTGTTTTTTGATTCATTGTGATCAATGTGAGTTCATTTTTCTCAAAATACAAATAAATTTAAATTAAGTAATTTTTTTAATTCTTAATGAAACTCTTGTTTTATTTGGAGCTGTCAATAAAAGCTTAAAGTTAATCAAAATCCATTAAAATTTAAAAAAAGTAATAATAAAAGCTTAGCTCATACATAAAATGCATACAAGAATAGACTTGGTCATTTTGTGACCTTAAGGTCACAAAAGTAATAATGAAAGCTTAGCTCATACATAAAATGCATACAAGAATAGACTTGGTCATTTTGTGATCTTAAGATCACAAATGTAACTTTTTCTTAAGGTAACAGATGTGTTAAATATTTATATGTCTTGAACGCAATTCGTTTAAATTCAGAATGAAAATACTCCAATGTAAGGGGTGTTGAGGTCTTTCTGAGTTTAATCAAGCCATTATATTTTTGTGACACTGAAAGAATTATGAAAGAATGAAATTAAAAGAACTATACTTGATTTTCGCTATGTCATTTTCATTGGTCAGTTCTTGTCAATCAAATTGAAAATAAAAACATGATGACATTTTTTCTAACTTTGAAAAATTATAAACAAATAAATTATTGAATGGAGCTATGCAGAAAATGTTCTAGAGTTTAATTAAGGTGATATTTCAGGTGATAAACTTTTGTGTCGTCATAAAAATGACATAGTGAAAACCAAACATTACGCTAATATGTGACGATTTGTGCGCGACTTGCGTTGTTGAAAGGCTCGAAATGCTTTTTAAATAAGAATTCAAAATTTGAGTACAGTGAGTTCTCACTGAGTAGGTGCAAACTGAACTAACCAAGTGACGAAACTCTATATTTATTGTAATTCATCGAATTCAGTTTGGCGCTATACCATTGCTTCTTATTTCTATTTAGAGCAGTTCATATTATCAAATTTTAATTCCAACTGTTAGTCAAACAGCATGAAACTCCATGCTGTTCTATCGTTGTTTGAACACGGATTTGATGAAAAATTTGGTAATCTAAAAGACTGCGCTGCTGTCGTAGTTTTGCTCCATTGTTAGCGGCATTAAATTTTTAACCGCAAGTTTTAAAAAAATTAAGTAATATTTTATGTGGACTAAAAATTTAGTCAAAGATTATTAACAGTGCTGTTATGAGTACATCTTACACACTCTTACCTGGCTCTTTACTCATTATCCCAATATTTCCTTTACAAAATTTGTTTTTTACTGTTAAGCCGACGACAGCTCATCAGATATTCTTTTAATTAGGAATTTTTTTTCACATATTATTCTTTAATGTTATATAAACATTTCTCCAAATTTTTTGCTTCAGGGCGTAAAAAACACTTTGTTCTTTGAAAGAGTTTCCTTTGCATAAATATTCGATTAAAGAAGCACACTGACCTTAAGTTCGAATAAGGCTTAAATGTGTTTTTTATGACCTTAAAAAAATTGATTCAACATAAAAAAATTTGCGCGTTTCATTAAACAATATTTCAAGCTTTAATGGCTTTTATTTGGTGTTTCTATCAATAGACGCTAGCTGGAAGAGCATTCTTTTAATCCTTTAAAAACTTGGTTGGCGCACCATAAAACTGTTTAAAAAATTTAACAGCCTTTAAAAGTTCTCCCTCAAACTTGCTTACTACAAAGCTTAAGTACTTTTAAAGAGCTTGCTGCATTTTTTTTTTACTAATTTCATATGAAAAGTTTATTTTTCTTCACTTTTAGCAAAGTTTGCTTACTTTTGTAAAGTTGGTTTGCATTTTTTTGTTAACTTATTAATTTTTCTGTAAGCCCTTGAGTGGGTTCTGCTTTATGCACGACAAACAGACACATCTCCAAATAATATTTGGAGATCATATTCACACATAAGTTTTCAACTTGCCTTTTATGCTGCGAAAAGGTAGAAAGAAAACTTTTCGTGTTTATTCAAGAAAAACATATTTGAGTTTTCCGTAATGTAAGCTGAACAGAAAAATTATAAAGTACCCTTGAAAATAAACAGGAAAACTTTTCAATATTGCTTCACATCCTACTTGGTATCGCAACCCATATTCAAGATTTATGCATGAATTACCATAAAAACTGGTTTCATAGCTTTTACCTTACCTGTACGCTTACCAATAACGTGAACAATGTTTAATGGTAACTAATATCATATAGTTAGTTCTGATTTGTAGGATAAGCATTGTTTTGCTAATGCTTGGGATGTGTTAAGCAAAATGAATTACCACAAACCAGGATCAATAGTCCTATAATATAATAAAAATTGTCCCATTCCAAATATAGTTTCAGGAAGCGTAACCAATTGGAGTTTGATTGCTTGAGATATTTTTTGGATACGCAATGAGGCCGATAATCTCAATCAAATTGTTGCTTAGAAGTTAAGTTATTTTTAGATATTCGATTAAAAATAATTACAAGAGATTTAGTGAACGTATCCTAACCTAGTTAGCAAGTGATATAGCCGAATATAAATATTTCAGCTTTTTATATTTAATATGTATATCAGGGTTAGAGTGGGACGATTAGTATGGAAGGAAAAAAGTGTTAATGGGCGCTTCGCGTTTCTGATTCTTGGGATTGTACTGAGCAAAAAAGTCCACTAGACCATAAGTCTACGGTGAAAATCGAGCTTCCAGATTTTGACTTGCAGTTTTTTCTCAGACTTTTGTCACGTTTTTTTTTTTATATTTTGGCCTATAACAGCCAAACCATTGAAATTTTTGTCTTAGTATTGGAACGAAAATCTCAATGGTTTGGCTGTAATAGGCCAAATACACTAAAAAAAATAAACACTGTCAAAACAAAGATATTATTTCACTTTTAACACTCTTACAAAAAAATCATTTGACACAACAACGAACTCTTTGGAAAAACACTAAAGTCGTTACGCCAAATATTTCAAAACTATTATGACAACAGTGGCACTTTTATCTCAAAAATGCGTGAACTGTAGAATTCCTAGAAAAGTAAAAGTATTTGCGCCAAAGATAAAGTTGTTGTGCTAATACTCTTTCTGCTTAAGTAACGCACTTAAAATTCATTGAGTATCGATAATCACCGCGATTAATAAAACTATTGATTATTACGCTTAATTATCAAGTTTTATAAAGTGTTAAACAAATAAGTGATAGCTAGCTATAAAGTTAAAAAAGTGTTTAATGGAAACCAACATAACAAAGGATTAGGAGCATCTAATCTGTACTGTTGAAACAAATTAAACCCTGACATCGCACTGCGGTTCAGCTTATCCTGTTCGGTGTCATTTAAATTATGGCATTTGAATTCGAAATTTTTTATGGAAGAAAGTATTGCTTCTCGTATCTTTCTCATCGTTGGTGTGCTTCTTAATAATGCAATACATACGTAGGTTTGAGATAAAATAAAGAATTCATTCGAGATAAGATTAAATACGTCGTATTTAAGCGATCATATTTTATTTTTAAGATGACTTTATATTTATCACTGTTGGCGGCACAACTTGTATGTAGGATACTATGGCGCGGTTAGATTTGAAACCAGTGTTAAAAGTACATAAAGGAATGAAAATGGGTTTACCGGATACGAAATTTGTAGACTAGTATTATTTATTCAAACATATTTGAATGTAAGAGGACTGCTATTATTTTGTTCGCATGATAAATATATATATATATATTAGGGCGGGTCAAATTCTGGCTCAGCGAAATTCGTAAAATACATGTAATTTCAAGACTTTTTCTCCACTACAGCATATACAAATTCTGAAAAAAAGCTGTGCGGACTTTCGTAAATAGATTCATACACATACATTCATACATTCATATTTTATAATTGAGAACAAAATCTATTTACGAAAGTCCGCACAGCTTTTTTTCAGAATTTGTATATGCTGTAGTGGAGAAAAAGTCTTGAAATTACATGTATTTTACGAATTTCGCTGAGCCAGACATCCAAAAAATTCGTCCATACAAATTGACCCGCCCTAATATATATATATCTTGAATCCGAGTTTGTTCTTATAATATTAAAATGGCTTTACTATTAGCAGTTTTAGACTACATCCGATTATCTTTTTAAACTCACACCATGAACCAAAAAAGGTTTGGCAAAAAAAAAAAACACAAAAAGTTTTATTTTTTGTTAAGCATAAGTCAAAGATGCTTTATTTTAAAAATTATAAAAGTAATGTCCATCAAAATTCGAAAGCTAGATCTTATACTGAATCTTATATCAAGAGTTCTCGAAAACGGCCCGAGCAATTTCAATGAAATGTTCAGTATAATGGTTTACGGGGGCAAAAAATCTATCAACTAGACAATTAGAAATCTTGGACTAAATTTTAGTCCCACTTAAATATTACTTAATTTTTTTAAACCTTGCGGTTTAAATTTAAACTTTGCAAAAACTAACTCATAATTAAAACCATTCTGTACTACAATTTTAACCAAAAGAAATATTACAGCATTTATTTTAGCTATTTGATTTAAATTATAGCTTTTTGGTTTCAATTTTGTCCTTTCTAGTCCAGATTTAAGTTAACTTTTGTACTAAATTTTGTTTTTAATACAATTTATACTAAATTCTAGTACATTTGGATTATAAATTTGGATTAAGACCCGAAAAAGTTAGCCGTGAAATGCTGCGACTCAATATAAGGCGCTTTTTATGTGTCGGCCAAACCAATTGCTAGGAATCCCGGGATTTTATTAACAAGAAAATATAAAAATTTTCAGCAACTACAAATGCAACTGCAATGTAAACGATGGTTTTTTATGTTATCGAAATCACCCTGTTCTTTTTTATCTCTCTATACACTTTGTAAGTCAATTTTTTAGTTTGTTTTAGTTGTGATCTTCAAAGACTCTATTTACTAGGCTTATATTGTCACATTAGGGTAACGTTGAGGAATAATTCTTTTCATTGTTTCAGAAGTACTATTTTTCGTATCATTTTTTTTGAACATTTTTTCACAGAAGACTTTCTCCGTTCAACTTCCATGTAATTTTAAAAGTAGCAATAATTTCATTGCTATAAGTACTCTAGTTTTGTTACTATATATTTAGTATTATAGTTTTTTACTAGAAAAGGAATACTGTATTCATATCTTACTTTTACTAAAAGCTAACTAATTTATTTGAATAAGAAGTTTTCATTTTTAAATTTTTTTAATATATAATTTTATGTTGATTCTTTTGTTTTACTTATTTACGTTTATATTTTTGTGTTTATAATAAAGTGAAATATTATTTGATATTTTCAAATATTTTTGGTTTTCATTCTTAAATAAATGTTTCACTTTTCTAAAATATAAAAAATCATAACTTCTTTATTAAAAAATCTTATTAAATATTTAATTTATATATTTTAAAATTTAGTTAATATCGTTAATAAGGGACCATAAAGGTTATGATTTTTATTAAAAAAATCATCATGCCATAATTTTTTTGTTTCTAATATAATATTTTTGATCTGGTTTAATCAGGAGTGGTATATTTTTTCAATCATAAAATTTGATAAAGTATTTCCCCTGAAAATACAAAATGGAATTTCAGAAAACGACTTTTTCTTCGAGTTATTGTAGAATGGATTTCTATTAAAAAAAAAAAAATAAATATAATAATTTGCAATTGTTTTTGCTTAAACGCAAAAACTAAGATAAACAGTTTTTAATGGTATTTGCTTTTAATGACGCTTAATGTCTTTATTTTAAAATTTTGGCATTTCGAGATCCCGGCATCTTGAATCTCAAATCCCAAAATTCAGGGATTCACCAAAGCCCTTCAGGATTGAAAGTCCTAGTGAAAGCCAATAGCCCGGTGGTTAAAGTAGTGAGTTTACAAACTGAATGTCGTGTGATCAAATCTCGAGGTGTTTGTTTTGTTTTTGTAATATTTTAATCCAACTTTGTACTGAATTTTAAACCAAAGCTGTATTGAAACCATTTTTTAGTATTTTGCAAATACTGGCGAATACTGGAAACCAAAGATGGTGTTGACATATGTATATGTAGTACAGAAAAGTTTCAGTTTTAGTTTAGCGGCGCACATTGGGGTATTTGTTTCTATTCAAGTCTGTTATTTGATTTTAACCGTGTACGACCATTTTGACATATTTAACACTATTAAACATTGCAAAAAAACATCTTTTAGCAGCGCACATTGGGGTATTTGACCGATTTAGGAAGCCAAAATTATTTTATTCGATAAATAGTTTCTATTCAAGTCTGGGGCCGAATTACAGCATCCGTGATTCAGCAAAATTGTACAAGATTTATAGGTACTTGTCTCGTCGTGACCTTCATAATTTTGCTCGATAAAGGATGCTGTTATTCGGCCCCTGTTGTTTTATTTTAACCCTGTACGACCATGGGGACATATTCAAATCAAATCTGTGTTTAGTAAAAATTTACTTTTGACGGCCCAAATCGGTAAAATACCCCTATATGCATCCCGAAAAGTGTTCACACCCAAAGTTCAATTCCAAAAATTCAGGGATTGGAATAACAGCTGACACCCCTAATTAGGGCATTAGGAAAATTTATATCCCAAAGCGATTTCGAAGAAATTTTCAGTAAAGGGGTTTTCGGGGGCGAAAAATCGATATAACTAGGTCTCATTTTCCATAAAAATTCATTTTCTCCGTGTTTTTACAGAAATAATTAATATTAATTTCCATTTCATTTTGCTTTTCTTCTGTATTGAGGCGTGAGTCATAACTTGTTTGTGTTTTTGCTGCGTCAAAGTTGTTGTTTGTGTTTTTGCTGCGTATAATGTGGTAGTGCAGAATGAAACTAGCAGCTCATGTTGGGGTATTTGACCGATTTAGGCTGCCAAAATTAATTTATTCAATACAATTTTTCTATTATATTACAGACAAATACTTTTTTGCGGATTAACGTACATTTAATAGCGCTATGCGAATTTTTAAGCTGAGAGGTGAAAATGTTCTTCAGAAAATTTCTGATTACAGTAGCTTTAAAACAATTAATTTTTCTAAATATCAAAACAAAAACAAAATTAAATACATGTGTTTTGACGAGCCAAGCGTGGTCGCCCAGATACTATCTTGGTTTAAAACTGTAATATAGTCCAATAAAATATATGATTGAATAAAATTTCTAAGTCATTGGTACATGTATTAGCAATTTGAATCTGTTTTTACGTCATTTTTTTGCCCTTGAAATCAACGAGCATAAAAATTGAAATCAATAAAATATGAGGACAATAATAACTTGAACTGAAAAACTTTGGAAGTATAAAATTAAAAATATTTAAAATAAATTTTATTTTATTTTTGAAAATTCAAAATCATAGTTCTTTCATTATGGCTTTTAAGGAAATCTCAAAGATCATTTGAACTGTTTATGTTTTCAACAAGCATTGCAGTTACAACAGAGAGATCATATATTTTAATATATGAATTTTGTTCTTGATTCAAAAGCTACGCACTCGAGTACATTTATGACAGCACTAAAAACACAAAAGAAGTTTTACAACGCAATTGAAAATTTGCTCTTAGATTTGCTCTTTGTCTGAAGGTATTTAGCTTAAGTTTTAATCTATGGCTTTCGGCATATACTCTCATATGTAAAGCTGTTTAAGCTTTCACCCTCGACTGCCGTTTAATCCTATAACACCAAATTTAATTACATTGCACCACATACGAACACGCTTCGAGCAGATTTTAACAACTGAATTAATTCACGTTGCTTAGAGTAATGTATGCCCTCTTTGCCCGATTTTAGCAGATTATGGCACATCATTTGTGTAGCAAGCATAAGTTATACAACCACTTTACAAATTTCCATTTCAAACTAATTTTTTATTTTCTTTGTGTTTTGTTATTTTTATCTTCTTATAATACATCGTCACGTTATATTAGAACATGAAACCTATTAAAAGACAAAAACGATGGTAAGGCGACGATATGATGTTAAAAATGCGTAAAAAAAGAAACAAAACAAGCACAAGCAGAACAAAACAAGAAAAAAGGTAAATAAGGAAACGACAGAATGTCCTTTGTCTGAGCAGTTGAGTGCGGAGTTGTGCAGTGAGTCTGCAAAAAGGTTGTTTAAGGATGTTGCAAATAGCTTACGTGCTTATGCGAAAGTAATTAACGATTTTTGTGCTAACCAGGATCATTTCAACTGACCCAAATTGTAAATATGTAATAACATATTTTGCAAACTTTTTTTATAATTGTTTTTTTGTGGAGGCTGGACAATCTTTTCCATAAATATAACTTGAAAAAATATCCGCTTTAACATTTTACAGCTGAAGAAACCCTTAATAAATGAAGTACAATTTTTTGAAAATGTTATATATACTTGAATAATTGAGGCGTTTACTTTGAAAGTGGGGCAAATCCATTTTTTTTATGGTGAAATATTTTAAAGTTTTAATATGAATGAGATATATTTAAGTACTTTTTTGTATTTTGTAGTCCTAGATAATGGAGTTTTTTGGTCCAATAAAGTTTGTAGAGCTGGTAAAAATATAAAGGGTTTTATTATAAGGTGCGTTTCATATTTATAACCCACCTCCATTATGTTGATATATTTCACGCTTACGTTTCGGATTTGTTATATTCTAACTAAAAAAGATACGGAGAAAAGAAAATTCAGTACTCAGATCATTTTAACTGAATATTTGTAAAATTAATACCAAATGAAATTGAAACATCATATGAAGCGTTTCTTTGTGTTTTAAAACTTTTAAAAAAAAAAATTATGTATTTGCTGCTAAAATGTGGGCCCCTGTAGCCTTTATTACTTAAAAACTCTTTTTCGCATGGAAGAAATTAGGTTCTGTAAAATATTGGCGTCCAAATTATCCCAGGCATTGATGATGGCATTTTGCAACTCACCAAAATTGTTGTATTGGTGATTGTCAGCATAAATGCGACGAATTAATATTCCCCATAGGTTTTATATTGGGCTTAGGTCTGGGGAGCATGCTGGCCACTTCAAGGTTGTAACATTTTTACGTGCGAGCCAAGCATTTGTTTCTGCGCTAGTGTATATTCGGGCACTGCAATGCTGGAAAAGACAGTTTTAATTTCGATGTTGTTGCAAAAATTCTAGTAAATTGCTTTGCAACACAGTGATGTAGTCGGCACTTTTCATTTCAGATGACATAAACTGGATTTCCAGCGCCCCTTGCGCGGTAAACTCTCCCTAGACCATTACTGACCCACCACCAAAGTTCCCCTTTGAGAAGTAGTAGAAGCGAAGTTCTTCTCACAAATCCGCCAATAAAAGTGTGGGCCATCGGGTCCATCAAAGTTTCATTTTGTTTCATCAGAAAATAAGAACTGCAAGCAGAAACGTAAACTTTTATCCTTCTCAGTATCCATATTTTGTTCACCAAATTCCAGTCTCGATGTCTTATGTCGTTTAAAGAGCCTTAAATTGCTTTAATTTAAGCTTGGCAAATATCAACTCATCGTTTCAACACACGCCAAAATCGTTGTTTTAGCCTAGTAGGTAGCCTAGTGGGTAGAGTGCGTGGCCCCTAAGCTAAAGAACCGCGGTAGCCCGGGTTCAATTCCAGCTCAGACAGAAAGTTTTTTTCAATTGAATTAATTTTTTTGTTCTGTCGTCACCTCTCTGCAGACAATGGCAAACCTCAGAGAATAAAAATTGCCATGTAAAGCTTCTTGAGAACATAAGCCGTTCGGAGTCGGCATAAAACACGTAGGTCCAGTTCTTGGTCATTTGTGATCAAAAGTTTACTAACACGCACAACGCAATTGATCAATAGAAGCTAGGTCAAGGTCCTTCCAAGGGCTGAAATGGTCAGTTTTTTATTTTTTTATTTTTATAAAAACACTTTTTGATTTATTGATATACTATCAATATTTTTTTAATCAAAACTTGCCCTTGGGTAAATCCTGGCTACTGGCTTGCTGTATAATTACGCTAACGTTAACGGTGTGGTAAAATATTTTCAATAAAAAAAATATATAAACTTTGACGAGTGGTAATTTTTACTCAGGCATCTGCATTTCTTCGCTCCTGCTATACCTTTCATAGCTAAACCACAACTAAATAACAATGATAATGATATGAGAACATATAAAAAGTTTTAAAATGGTAGAGTGCAACGGAAAAGAGTAATTAAAAAAAATGTAAAAAGAGGGTAAAGTTTACCACCACCTCCACAGTAAAATTTTAACATTTTTTTCTTAAGTTATAATGTGGTTTTGTCTAAGTATTCCAGGATTAGTCAAGCCTGTAATGCATATGGTCTAGGAAAGACTTAAATACTGTCATATACTATAACAGACTAAGACTTAAAAGTACTGCCCTTTAAACACTGTTCCAAGCCTTTTATGCGAAGTATAGGAGACGCCTGGTAATTGATTAAAAATTAATTTTTATTGAAAACCTACATATCGCAGTTTCACTGAAAAGCGTATTTTTGATAGCTTATTTTTGTAATTTATAATTGCTTTTGAGTTCGTCAACCATGGACGTCACTGTAAGTGTCACAGTTTCCGTAACTCTTTATATGGTTCACTTGCGATAGAATTTAACAACAAACTCAATTAATTACTTTATCTTATAACGGATTCTTACATTGCATAAATAAAATTTTTGCAAGGAATTCATTACTAACAACGGTTATTCAACGGTATTAATACTGCGTTATGGGCTAGTAGAAAAGTATATCAAATCCAAGGGCTAAAAAGCGCTGATGATATACGTCTATTTCTCAATATGATGGAATGCCAATATCTGTTTTTAATGGCTTCATCCAAGCAAAATCTTCATTACACCCAATTTTAAGTTAAGCGTGTCGAAAAAAACTCAATTACTTAGACGAGCCAGTCTTTGTAAAATATTGACCGCTACTTATGCACAAAAAAAAAACCAAGCCACATTTAAAAGCTTAAACACCCCTGATCACCACCACCACCCATTGAAGGCCAAACAAGAGATAATGGCCAAAAGACAATTAATGCTTAAAGCTTTTTTCACTGCACGCAGCTAATTAATTCTTGCTATACTCTCGTGAAATCTTCATCAGCGAGAACGATGGATGGATGCAGCAGAAGCAATGAATAACCTCAACATGAAGCAGAAGTAAGCCAGCGCACACAGGAACAAATGACCACTATTTTGCCAAAACTCCAAAAATGTTGCAAAAAGTACGTTTTTTATTTTCTTTTTTTTTCTTGTAAAGAATATACTCGTACTCTAATTTAAACAAAAACCGTTATTTATTATTAATTTTTTACCGTTTATTCACAAAGACTTTGTTTTGATTATACTCACATGCGTGAATGCCAGTGAAATTAAAAGTAAAATATTTAATACTTCTTAAGCGATCACAACAGCAAATCTAAATCTGTATTAAATATGTGATAGAAAAATACATTGATTGTGAAAAAGTAAATTACAAAATGTATGAAGGACATTTGCAAGAACATGGATATGCCAAATTAAAAATATTTTGAATTAATAGACTTTAAAGTTTTAAGAAACAGTGGCTATCTACACTATTATATAAAATCGAAGGGCAAATATAATGTTACCACTTAACTACAAAAGTAATGGACAATTTTTTTTATTTTTAAAATATAATTGTGCTGCAGTTTCATTTCGGGGTATTTTTCGTAAAAAGTTTTCGAAAAAGCACAGCGCAACAAAACAAACAGATGAGCCTCCAGCGAGGCGAAAAGTGAGATACATATAAATGCGGAGCGGTGCTTTTAAGCAAAAGAAAACAAAACAAATGAAAAGTAGACATTTTTTTATTTCTTTGACATGTATTGTTTTAAGGATATTGATAAAAAAAGTCCGTTGCGAAGCCGCGTACAACAGTGGCGTTCTAGTATATCGTCGTTGCGCGTGCAATACCACATATCCGCCACTTGCAATACCGTGTATATTGCAAAAAGGCCAAAATTATTTTCATTTCAATTTTGATAATTCCTTTTCCATTAAATGCTTATTTGAGAACAAATAAAAAATATAATTTTAATAAATGCTTACTTCAGTTGAAAATCTATTCAATAGCTTAAAAGAAAATCAGTTTTTCTGCACTCCGTGTATGCACTCAAAACTCGAAAAGAGATCGTTAAATTTCCACGACTTTGAGCTTGATGGATTTGTATCAGCCCAATAAAGGACAAATTGAAGTACAATCCTAGAAAATTTCCAAAAAAATTGGAAATTTAGGAAAATTCGGTTTTAAGTACATTTGTTTGAAAACAAAAAACTTTGAATGAATATCGAAAAACCAAGAAGCAACTAGAACAAACGGAAACCCTGGTGGAGTTAAAGGCTTTTTATAAAAATAGCTACTGCTTTAATGTCATATGTAGAATGGTTGATGAGAACTTTAAAGTTCGATTTGTTCGAACAAGGGTCAAATCATATAAGACGTTAATAGTGGGTTGGTCACAGATGAATCACTCGAGACTTCTGGAGAGGAAATATAACGATTTCCGAAACAGGCTGTCTAACTAGTCTGCTGTGTGATGGACTCTATGCAGATTTGTTGTTGTTTTTGTTGCCTTCTTCAAACATACTTGATCTAAAAAGCTCACAATTTAATTCATGTAGAAAACTTTGACATTTGTTGATGATTCGAAAAACCGCCAGGTCACGTAGTTGATCCACTTGCTGTCGCCCATACGACGGGTGTCCTTTTCTTTTCGTTACTTATTCGAGAATTGAAGCGAAACATGGATTTCGATCGAGTCTCACTAAGTCAAGCAGTTCTAACAAATGTGCCAACGTTTAATCCAGAGTACAATAAAAAAAGCAAGTGTACAATAAATTGATGCAAGCAGTCGATAATGAAAATGGCAGAATTTCGTTTCTTAATGCACTCGGGCTAACTGGAAAAACAGTCCTGATTTCACTAATTTTTGCTACGACTCGTTAGAACTCTAAAATTATTTTGACACTCGCCTCTTCTGGTATAGTACCTACGTTAATGGAAGGCGGTTGAATCATTCTGCATTGAAATAGCCATTAAATCTGCAAGTGGATGAAGAACCTATATGTAGCATTTCAAAGAACTCTGCGATGGCGAAAGTATTGCAGCAATACAAGATTATCATCTAGGACGATTACACAATGGTTTACAAACGTGCATTGAAAGCCCTGAATCGCACGTTGAAAGTTTTAAGAAATGATAAATGACGTTTCGCTGCCTGTTATTCAAAAATCAACTTTGGCAGGTTGAAAGCCTGAAGCCGTTGGCTTTATGGCGGTAAGTTGAGAAATTGCAATTGAAAACGAACATGAGCAATGGCGTGATTTCAGTTGAGTTAGTCACTGGCCTCATCATGAATTTTTTCCCGAATTATGTTGATCATGACAGGAATGAATCTATGGGGGGGGGAAAGAGTAAAGGGTGTAATTACCCCCAAGATGTTTTAAAATAATTTATCAGATGACAATAATAATATCGACAGCTTAACACAATTTTTGTGTACAGTATTACTGTATTTCAAAATTCTAAATTTGGTTTTTCCCAATGCTTTTGCAAAAATATTTCTACAAAAAATCACTAACATTTGTTTTAACTACTGCAATTCTTCACAGTACACTAAAACGCGTCTCATATTATTCATGTTATAACCATGGTTTAATTTTATCAATTTCAAAAAGTTTGAATACTAAACCAATTCAAAACGCTATGGCACAATTTTTTAACATACCTCAAAGCAAAGAAACATAAAGAAACTTTTCCAACAATCAGCAGCTTAAAAGCATGTGCGAAACAATATAGGTGGAAAGACACACATCTATTTTAATATGTAAAATTAACTTAAGTGAAACTTTAAGTGCATATGAGAATATGCGACAATGGAAGGATACAGAAGTTTTAAAAAAAGTATGATAGCTTTTAAATGGTCTGATTACGACAAACTGTATTGTGCCCATATGCGTACTTTCGGATTTGTTGGGAGCATCGCAGGTTTCAAGTACGATCTTGCAAAAAACGAACCTCCATAAGGATATATCAAAAAGTTCAATATAAACTCTTAAGTCACTGCAATTTGGATTGTCTTAGCTTTGGGAGGCTTTTCCAAAGGCTTGAACGCTAATGACTCTCCTCCCTTCTTAAAAACAAAAAGAAAAAACGGCGAACCACATTTTTTAAAACAATATTAAGAGAATCACAGAAATTACATGAGAAGCTAGATATGTCAATTAATATGCCTCGTATTGCTGGTAGACAAGTTCAATTAGTAATTTTTTTTAAAAAAGATCTAAGAACCAAGCTTTATACAAACAACGATTAACCTTTGATCTGAAAGGAAAGGGATAGATTATTAGAGGAAGAATTGATTGGAACCATACCTGTATTATCTATTAGGCTTAACAAACGTGAAAAAATTTGAATTTCTTATAACCGATGCTAATGTTATGCCTTAACCTCGGCAAACATTTCTAGCCCTTACTTGTCCCTGTCCTTTAATTCCATATTTTCCACAATTTAGTTGTGGATTGTTCGTTTCAATAATAAAGGGTTCTCCATTAAGGACTCGACAACTTTTTTTAAATAAAACGCAAACCATTTGAGGTATTTCAAAAACTTTATTATCGGCTTGAAGTACAATCAAAACATTAATGAATGGAACTCGACTTCGTACATTAGGCCACCGCTGGCACGTATGCAGCGGTCGATTCGTTGGAACCAATTTTCGATGACTCGGCCACACATTTCGGCCGAAACGGCCGCTATTTCGCGTTCAGTGTTGGCTTTGAGCTCTTTCAACGTCATCGGCTTGTTGGCATAGACCAATGACTTGACGTAGCTCCAAAGAAAATAGTCTAGAGACGTTAAATCGCACGAACGAGGCGGCCAATCGACTGGTTTATTTCTTGAAATAACACGCTCATCAAACTTACTCTTCAATAAATCAATTGTAACGTGTGCTGTGTGGCTTGTAGCACCGCCCTGTTATAACAACATGTCGTCCAAGTCCATATCTTCCAATTTGGGCCCAAAATAATCGGTAATCATGGCGCGGTAACGATGGATATTCTCCGTAACGTTAATAACGTTATCTTCGACGAAAAAATATGGTCCAATGACCCGCCGGCAAGCAAACCGCACCAAACAGTTATTTTTTGTGAATGAAGTGGTGACTCATGAAGCACATGTGGATTTTCACCCGACCAATAATGCATATTTTGCTTATTGACGAACCCATTGAGCCAAAAATGAGCTTCGTCACTGAAGATGATTTTACGATGAAATGCATCATCTTGGCGCATCTTTTCCAGAGCCCAATCGGAGAACGTACGCCGCTTCAAATGGTCCATCGGCTTCAATTCTTGAGCCAGCTTGATCTTGTATGGATGCAAGCCAGATCCTTACGCAAAATTCGCCATAGAGTGGTCTGGACGATGCCCAATTCTTGAGAACGCCGTGAAATTGGCTGTTTGGAATCGTTTGCTACGGACGCCTGAACGGCAGCGATATTTTCGATACTTCCACCAACCCGTTACCTCACTGGCACGGCAACATCACATGACAAATATGTAGACTCAAATTTTTGCACTAAACTTGTTATTGTCTGTCTACTAGGCCGAGAATTATGACCGAAAATTGGAGTTAACGCTCTTAAAGTTGCGATCACCGACTCCGAATTTCGGTAGTAATTTTTTATAAATTGTAGACGTTGTTCGTTCGTGTACTTTACCATGATGAAAATGTTGAGTTTACTGAATAAATTCACAGTGACACTTTAACGATTTGTGAAAGGGTGCGTTCAGAAATTTAATTCACAGTTTTCAAGTCCCTATTGGAAAACCCTTTACTTTAATTAAGTAAGGAACAAAGAAAGCGAAAAGAGCCATGTTCGAAACCGAATTCGAACCGGGAACCTCTGAGTTTATATTCTAGCGCACTCTTCACTAGAACACAAAGGCGGGCGCTTTAACACCAGAGGACAAATTTCGAATCTGCATATATGTACCCTTACTGAATGTTATCATTGCTGATATGGGAGCTCGTTTTAAGTGAAGCATCAGATTGCCTTCATTGTCTACTTTGCATTGATGCTACTTTCGTTTTGATTTGCAATCGTGACAAACTGTGCTTTGTATCAATGATTGTTTACAAACTCGAACCTTACGCATGCATTAATTTATGGTGAAGGTTATTCGAGTGGCAAAAATTACGAGTAGTCTCATGCAACTTTCTGGTACCTATTCGAGTGATGCGAAATAGGCCATATCTTTGTAGTTGCTCATAAAAACTATTCATTACAAATTAACGGTACAAATTTTATTCTTCTTTTTTCCAAATTTCTTTAAAATTCAATAATCTTTAAAACAAATAAAAATTTTTTTTCTTAAAAGTTTGAAAAGAGTTTAATTTGAAAAAGTTTTAATCAAAAAAAGAGATAAACTTTGTGAAAAGTTTTATACCTATTCGTGGGACGAACCGTCAATGTTTTTGTGTTAAAAAAATGATTTTCTCTACAGAGTTAGAAATCTTGAACTAAATTTTAGCCCCACTAAAATATTACTGCGTTTTTTAAATCTTGTAGTTTAAAATTTAAAATTTTCAAATATTAACTCATAACTAAAACTCTTTTTTACTAGAATTTAAGCCAAAAGAAATATTACAGCAATATTAAAGCATTTAATAAGTCAGCATTTTAGCTTTTTGGTTTCAATTTTAGCATTTTTGGTTTAAATTTAGGTACAATTCTGTCTTACTTTTTGTTTTTAATACAATTTATACTAAATTCTAGTACATTTGGATACTAAATTTGGAGTAAGACCTTTAAAAAGTTAACCTGGCAATGCTGCGACTCAATACTAAGCGAATTGGTTCATATGTTTGTTTATCGCGCTTGTTATGTATAGGCCAATAGCTCGGTGGTTAGAGTAGTAAGTTTGCAAACTGAATGCCGTGCGTTCGAAATTCGCTGTGGTTGTTATTTTTTATTTTTATATTTTAATCACAGGCTGTACAAAATTTTGAACCAAGCTATTTTAAAACCATATTTTAGTATATTGCAAATACTAAATTTAAAACCAAAGCTTGTGTAGGCTTGCATGTAGCATCGAACAGGACTGCGGAGTCAGACCAAAAAATGTCGACTCCGACTTCTCAAAATATCGAAGCTCCGACTCCGACCAAATAATTAAAAATTTATTTTATTAATTTTTAGTAACAATTTTTAAAAACACTGGCACGAGTCATGTTTTCCGTCGGGTGTAATTGTAAAATCGTCAAAAACTGCTGATTTTATCGACATTTTTTGCCATTTTTTACCGTTAATACAACACAATATTTAAACTCCGGTTTTAAGCTATCACTGAGATTTCAGTCATGATAGCTTTAGTGATTCGTGTTTAATGCGTAGTCGATAATTTCACAGGGTGAACCAAATTAAAAAAATTACTTCTTTCATACTGTTTTAAACAAAATTTACAAAACTATGCGAAATATTATTAATTTTTCATGATTGTTTTGCCTGAGTCGGAGTCGATGCATTTTTTCCGACTCCGATTCCTTTGCACAAGAATTCCCCGACTCCGAATCCGCAGCACTGGTATCAAAAAGTTTAATTTTAGTACAAGATTTTTAACCGTGCACTAACCTTAAATTAAAAATATAAACGTTAATTAACGTGTAAAATTAAAATTATTATATAGTAAATTAAGTGTGAAAGTCTAGAGATTCCAAATGTAAGCTTATTACATTTTGAAATGAATACTGCTACATATAGCAACAATTCTCAATCCAGCATTTATAACTTCGACTACCTCTTTTGGCCCATTTTCAAGTTATTTTCATTTTTGTGTATGTTACTAGTATGAAAGATAACGGCTAGATGTTACAGAGGTAAGTAGTAACAGGCCGAGTACTCAGTAGTTTAAAAATTTTTTTTGAAAATTTGTTGAAAATGTAATTACAATAACCGGTTCTATTACGTAAACATATTAGGTGCTCCGCGGGTTAGAAAAGTTACGTTAAAATTTAAATTTATAGTCTTACGTTTTTACTAAGAACTGCAGTTTTTAGTTAATAATTAAAATTTTCGAAATAATCCCATGTGGCAGGTTGTAACAAAAATATGGGGTAAGTTGTAACATGTTAAAAATTTTATTAAAAATTAATTTATTGTTTGTTTTTGTTGTTTTTTTCATATTGGTATTAGTTATTGTAAAGTTAAACATGGAAAGTTTGTATAAAAATTTTTTGTTGTTATATTTTGTCTATGTTTTCTTTCATATTGTCACTTTATTTCTGTGAAAGCAGATTCACTGACCATATTCAGCATGTTCAGCTAGTTATTTTACATAGATTTTTTGCTCTCTATCTCTCTCCACACTCAGTAGGAGAGTAACAAGCTGCACGCTCTTTGACTTGATTAAAATTTTCTTGTTACTTTTTTACTTCAAAAAATTATTTATAAATCTTTCTAATAAATTGAATTTTTATGCTAATTTCATATAAAATTTTAAATTCAATATCTTAGCTATCAATAAAAAAGTCTTATGATTGCAAATATTTTTTCTGATAAATAATAAATAAAAGCTTTAAAAATATCAATTAAATGCATTTTTTTTTTTGTGTAAGTACAATCCTCAAGTCATCTGTAATAACTTGCCCCAAAAACTGGACAAGTTGTAACACTTGAACTTCTTCGGGAAAATATTTTTTTTTTAAATCAATATACTTTCTCTTAACTTTTTTTATTATTGTGAATAAATAGTGGGGCTATAATAAATTTCAGTTGTTATGTGGTAAAGTTAAAAATATTTAAAAATAAATAAATTTTTCCAAATTTTGTAAGAACTAGCCCCGACTTAAAAAATAGAGATTTTTTTCATGTGTGACATAAAAAAGGTCACTTTACGTCTGTATGAAGTACCATATTGAATTTTTACTAAAAATTTAATTCTTGGATCTAAAGCTTTTAGCTTTTTAATTAAGGATACCCGGATTAAAAAACCGGTTGTACCAAAATTTTGCTATACTGGAGTAATATGATAGAATTACTAGTACTTAATGATCTCAATTTTACATTTTTACCTCAGTGCTGAATTTAAGATGTGTTGGTGTGAAATAAAATTATTTAGTTCATTAATGGTCTCCATATTTGATTTGTCATTTTAAATTGTTTGTTTCTGGTCTCAGATTCATTATGATTGACCCAAAAACCCTTATATACCAAATTTTATTAACGACACGAGGTTGTCTTAAGTTTTCGCCACTTTTTCCTGCCTTTTGTACCCATGTGCAGCGTTACCGAAAGGTTTATACGTTGAGGTTTCGCGTAGTGCAACATATAAACCTGGTAGCTAATTTGGTCAATAATGAAAATGAAAATTAATTTCGCAGCTAATTTCAACGAGTTTTCGCAGAAGCAACTTAAGTGAAGAACGCACGATGAAGTGGAGACTGAAGGTGGCCCAAAGATGTATATCAAAGTGAAAGCGAATATAAAATAAAATGAAGCCGATGAAATGGTAGAATAGAATCTTAGCCAACATTTTCATCCCAGCTTGTGATAAAAAGCCAACAAGATGGCGAAGTCGTTGAGATGAAATTGAGATAATAGTAAAAAGTCGTCAGCGAAGTAAGGATCAACATCGGAAAATGGCAGCATAGAAGATTTGCAATAATGATGAATAAATGAATAGCTTGCTTCATGAAGTTGGCTGCACTTACGTCTTAAGACTGACTATCATACGTAAGCAAGTGTTTCAATATGCAAAACGAGAAGAAAACTTTAAGAAGATGAGTAGAAACGCGAGGCGCATACTTCAAGAGCAGCTCATTAAATTTTCATAGCATTTTCATTTTTATTACTTTTCGCAAAAACAAACAAAAAAAAATGCAAAAAAAAAATAAAACGAGAAAGTGTAAAAATATGGCAGTGTGGCAAGAAGAGTAGAAGGTAGAAAGTACTTGTAATATTCCAGCATATGGGCCGAATAGTGGTAGCAGCAGACCACTTTCAAGTTTGCATCATAATTTATTTATACCATTTTTCCATTTTTTTTCACTTTTTTTTTGCTGGCGGCTAACTGCTGCTTTTGCTGCTACATGCTGGGGAGTCAAGCAGCCAGCTTAATTAGCAAAAATTGAATTATGATGAGTTTGTGGCAAGTTTGTCATCATTTTCGTTTACATTCACACTGTGCGGCGTGGTATAGTGCGGTGCGGTGCGGTGTTATGCGAAGTAACTTCTTAATGGCCGACATGTGTAAAGCAATTAATAAAATTGGTGACACCACAAAAGCGGGCATATTACATAAAAACGATAAAAAGGATTTTTAAGAGAATAGCAAATAAATTTCATGTGTTGAATTTTTTTTTAGCTGAAAGTACTTTATTTTTAAACGCTCATAAAATTAGGCTCAGTTGTGGGTAAAAGTAAATAAAAAGCATATTAAAAAGCTATCGCTGTACCCAAGTTAACGTCCTTACAAATGAAGGTTGTGGCTTTTATGGCCACGTTATGGTATCCAACGATTAGAACGTAAAATACATAGCAATTAGAAATTAAAAAAATTTAATTTATTAAAACAATTTATGAGTGGAGCTTAACATATTTTGATTCGAAGTATTCTTCTTACCCTATCTTCATAGCCCAGAAGTTTCATAATTGTTTCAAAAGGTTTAAAAATTATATTGTTTTTATTATCCTCAAAATCGTAGTTAATTCAATACATATAAATTATTAAAATATAATTTTTTTTTAATTATTTTCTTAAGAATTATAAAAACAATATAGTACCTAATTAAAATTTGCCATCATTTTTTCCAGTTTAAAAAAACTTAAAACAGTAAATAGTTGAATTTTTTAATTTAAAAATAGTTTTTGATTGAAGACAAATCTACAGAGTATTTTTAAGCTAGATATTGCTTCTTAATTAAAAAACATTATTTTCTGGTTTCAAATGTATCGGATAATAAATGAAGGGTCCCTTTTCAAGAAAATGAACTTGTATGTGTCTCTGACATTTATATTAAGTATACTTTATCAGTGATAATGAATTTACATATGTTCCCAATACAACGTATTCTTTCCAAAAAGAAGTTGCCAGAATTTGAAAGGATAGGTTAACCTGTACACTGTGGTGCAAAAAAAAATAGACGCACCTATTTATTTACACATTTCTATATCTAAAGAAAAATTGAGAGAAAACCAAAGATGCAGTTTGAAATTAAATAAAACAACAAAAAATTTTAGAAAATATTTTGAAATTTTTTTAATTCTTATTTTTTTTTTAAAAATAACATTCAATTTTTTGGGCGGTGCAAAACTATAGACGCACTTTAATGTTTAACAAAAAAAAAAAAAAAAAAACAAAAAACTAAATAAAGCACTTTAGCTGGAGGAAATGTAATTATTTTTGAAACTAATAATGCGTTGGGCCGGCGTGTTGCTGAATGAGATCAAATATCTTATTTGGCATACTTTGAACCAACTTTGCCAACAATACTGTCATATTGCTTATTTTCAGCGTACATTTTGCGAAACATTATTCCCCAGACGTTTTCATTAGGATTTTGGTCTGGGGAACATGATAGCCATTGCAAAACATCAACATTATTCGCTTCAATCCACGAGCGAGTCGCATTACTCTTGTGTACGGAGGCATTATCTTGCTGAAAAATTTAATTTTCCGAGCGGCGTCTTTCTAAATATGAAAGCAGATTTGTTGTTAGTAGTGTTGTAGTTATACTCCTCCTTCTTTGCACAGATCTCGCCAGTGAGAGTTAAAACCATCCAGACCATCTCATTTAAACTTTTTTCTTATCAAAAAAAAAAAAAAAAAATTATCTAAAGTGAAAAATTGGTTAGCATTTTTAAAAGATACGTTATTAACAAAACCATACTTTTTTCCAGTCAGTGTTCATGTTTGATCTTCCGAATTCGAGGCGAGCTACTTCATGGCGAGGTAATAATTTTGGCATTGACTTTAATTTTTGCCGAACAATATGGTTACAATTTTTTAACACACGATTAACGGACCATTTTGAGACATTTAACCTTAAATCATTTGCTATTTGTCCTCCGCTTGTCACAGAGTTCGCAAAGAAAGCTTTTGTTTTTTTCCGCCTTTCTTATTTTTACCGTAACTACTTGAATCTTTCATAAAATTGCGAACTAAGTGATCTGATCGCTTAAGTTTTCGATAAATTTTGCGAATACTGACACCTTCTTCTCTAAAAGCGAAGTTTTTACCCTTTACTGTGTCGGTTAAATAATGACCACGCAGCATTGCAAAAAAAAAAATATTCAAGAATTAACAAAAAAACTCAAAAAAATTATTTGTGAATTCTTTTCTGGCGACAGCTCTCACATAAGTGAAGCATATTGAACGTGCGTCTATTGTTATGCACCAGCTTTAATTAAGCAAAATAATTATAATTATTATAATAATTAAAGAGCAACCTAAGTTAACGTTCTTCACCTAAGTTTTTAACTGTATATGTTCTCTTTAATGCGTTAATTCAGTGTAGTGATTATGAGCCTAACTAATTGTAATTGAATAATTTTTAATAAATTAAAAAAATATAAGTACCTACTTATTTATATACTTTTCGGTATACATTAAAAAATCTTTAACTCAATTCTAATAAAGCCTGTCTGAAATCATTTTGAAATAGGTGTGTTCAGGTTTTTTATTGTCTTTCTTTTTTTTAATAATAAGTAGAAAATTTATTGAAAAAAAAATATGTGACAGAATTGCATTATTCCCTTAATAAAAACCATACTGATTAAGAATATAAATTTAGCTTGAGTCGAAATTTCAGGGGTTTTAATATAAAAACAGTATAGTTGAATTGGAATATTATATAATATTTTAAATATTTCATTGAAATTAAAAGCAATTATGAAAATTGATGAGGTTAGTTTGGTTACCGTATATATGCATAAAAATTAAATTTAAATACTAAAAATATATGTATTTAAAATAATACCAAAGATCACAAAATGAACAGTAATATTAGCTATGGTTATAAAATTGATAAAGTATTGATGAGTGAGAGTGACGACAACATTGGTAATAATGATACGAGGAAAAGCATGTGGGAAAAATTTATATAATGACAAATTTAAATAAAAATTTAAATAATAAGTACGGTACAAAACTAATTTTAACAATTCAGAAATAACGCAAAATTTCTTCTTTAATTTTAAGTAAAATTTTATTTTGTGTTTATTTGTTTGTATTTATTTATTCGACCAAATCAAAATCGATTTTTATTAATATATTATTAATAATTTTTAGTGAAAAAGGTTTTGCAACTTCACAACGCATTTTTTTAACAATGCCCAGTAGTGTATCCAAATAGTATGGTCATTAGAATTCCATTCTGAACAGGTTAAAACTAGTATGATTTTGTTACTAATACGTCGCAGGGTTTGTACATATCTTGAAATTGGAAACTTTAAGTAGTAATTATTATCTCTAAAGATGGTTCGCCTTATTCCTACGGTTGTGACAAACGCAAGGACTATTGGTGTATTAAGCCTTTTCAAAATTTTAAACTGCTCTAAAAACTAGTTTATTGTGACTTGATATAAACTATTTTTACACCTAGTAAATTGTGACAGAATATAAACTAGTTTGATTTACCTAGTATAAGATCTAATGATGGTTTACTGCTGATCAGTCTTACACTGCAGGGTGCATACTACTAATTTTCCTCATAAATTTGTGGAGATTAGAGCTCATTTTACTTGAAGTTCACTACATGATCAATAATTATTTCGTCTCCTTCATGCTATTGATCTTCTGCTAAAATCTAGTATTAATCAGCATACAATTCCGTGTAATCATACAAAACCATGCAAAACCAGCATTCATCTGCTGAAGTTGAAAAAAATTCTATTACAAATGATAGCAAAAAGTTCTATCCTCCCACCAGCTTAATGCACAGTGGTTGAAAACTGGAAAGAAATACCAAAATTCAAAAGCTCTTTTGATGAATTTTTTCTCTACATTGTTTAGGAATAGACAACTAACATTATTCCAAAATATTTTGGAGAAATATTCACTAGCATTATTCCAAAATATTTTGGAGAAATATTCATAACTTATATGTTTCAAATTACAAAAGTTAACGCATTTTTGCGTTTTTCACAACATATGACAAAAAATAAATGCGTTTAGAGTACCTTTTAGTCGTAGTACTAACTACGGTAGCAATTTTATTTAGTACATTTTTAGGCATTGGTTGATATACAAAAGGCTTGAGTGTAGCATAATTAGAATGTATAAGCCATGTATGCTGCACGACTTGAGCACGTTTTATCACACTGTCAAAAAGGACGCTATTAAATTTGTAAGATGTTGCTTGTATGAGTCTTTCAATCACAAATAATTTTCTGCAAAATGTATGAGGTTCACTAGTTTCTTTCTTCTTTTTAATCAGCCGTGCATGCTATGCCTCATGAAAGTTTCAATTTTAAAAATCAAGTGCACTGAAAAATTACTTAAGAGAGGTAGACGTGGCATAAATGAACTTTTTACTCTATACATATATTTAACAGCCGTAGCCTAGTGGTAGCGTCTCAGCTAAAGAATCGCGGTAGCCCGGGTTCAATTCCAGCTCAGACAGAAAATTTTATCAATTGAGTTAATTTTTCTGTTCGGTCGTCACCTCTCTGCAGACAATGGCAAGCCTCAAAACTGCCATGTAAAGCTTCTTGAGAACATAAGGCGTTTGGAGTCGGCGTAAAACACTTAGGTCCAGTTCTCGGTAATTTTTGTTCAATCATTTAATAACACGCACAACACAATTGATCAATAGAAGCTAGGTCAAAGTCCTTCCAAGGGCTGGCCAGTTGGATAAATGGCCAGTTTATTTTTTTTAAATATATTTAAGAGTTTTTAGAGAGCGGTTTTTATAAAGGCTCAAGCTCAAAATTTTTTTATATGCAATCTCATATAGCTTATTTAAACTTATATGCCAAATTTTATTGGTTTACGAAGAATCCTTCTATTTATTGACATTTTTGTATGGGGCTCGACGACTGTGAGCTAAAAAGTCATAAAAATATCTTTATACTCAGAAACACAAAAAATTTTGTATTCTTAATCAATCCGAATCCAATTTCATAAAGTTACATTTAATTCCACTATACTCACAGATGATTATAATTATTTTATTTTTCAATTAAATAATTCTGTATAAACAATATTTTTCGTAAACACCCTTTCATCGTAATTTTTTATTTTTTTGACACAGAACTTTTTATGTAAGTTCATTCTGTTCAGACTATTAATCCAAGAAGAGAGAATTTTAGAAACAGCAACTCTAAAAATGCCACACAGATCTGTCCTAATATTTGCTTAGTTTTACCTAATGACAACATATTCGAATAAAACTTATCTTCTGCAGATCTACTCGAAAATATCTACTTCGTAAATGTTTGCGTATTAATATAAAGATTGATATGTTTGATGAATTAAACATTTTATTGAGTCATTAGATTAGAAATTTATTTTGGAATTAAAAAATTTTATTTAGTGGTTATTTTAAGCTTTTAATTTTTTATTTTTTTTAAGCTTTTATTTTAAACTTAATTTTTAAGCTTTTAAGCTATATATAAATTAAATATATAATAAAAATTTAATAATAACAACATCTTAAGTACAAAGATCTACAAATTTCAAAAGTATAAAAGTGGTCGATACAAATTTTAAAACATGTGATATAGTAAATGTTGTTCATCATGGCGTATTAGTTATATTATATATTTACTAGCTTCGCCACGGACGTTTTTTATAAACTTTTATTTAACTTGCTTCGTTCTTATGTATGTATGTATGTATGTCCTCAAAACTTGCAAGCCATTTTTCTACAACTTGTTGGTATCCGATTAAGCTGAAATTTAGCATACACATGTAAGTCCGGTGACAATACAATATTATGATAAAAAAATTTTTGCCACACCTCTTATCGCCCACAAATCAATAAAAATGCTATATCTCTAAAACTACTCAGCCGATTCAGCTGAACTTTTCGCCTTCGAGTAGAGGATAATTAAGGAAAAATATTGCCACTCCCCCTTTTACCGCCCACAAATCCATTAAAATTATATATATCTCTAAAACTACGGGGCTGATTCAGCTGAAATTTAAACAGTAAAGTTTCATCAAATAAAGCATGGGGTTCATGAAAACAATTTGGCCACACCCATTTTTACCGCCCATAAATCAATAAAAATGCTATATCTCCAAAAGTTTTGTAAATTAAACATGTTAATAATAAACCTTTAAGACTAAAAAGAAAAAAATAAATAAAAAGTAAAAAAAAAATTAAATTGTGAGCTTTAGATCAAGTAAGTTTTAAGAAGGCAACAACAACAACAACAACTCTGTATCGAGTCACTGACTTAGCTGACTAGACAGTCTGTTTCGGAAATCGCTTCATTTTCCTCTTCAGTAGTCTTTGAGTGATTAAGCTGTGATCAACTCACTGTTTAAACTAGTATAAGGTAAACTTGTAAAGGTTATTCGCCAACTGGCTATAACGTAATTTTCTTGTTTTATGACTTTTTTAAGATCATCAATAACTGAGTTTTTGCTTACAATTATTTGCTAATAGATCGTTAACTTTAATTTGTCATTTTATTTAAAAAAAGCCATTATTAATTTCAGTGCTACTGATATCCTTTCTTAATGACGAATGCACTACAACTGATGCGTAATTTGTAAATTTTTTATATGACGTAATTTTTATTGAACACTTGTTCGTTTCTTTTCAGTTATTAAACAAAGAGAACAAAAATGCGAGACACTTTCTCTTTTGCACTCTTTTTCATTTGAAAAAAAGTATAAAAGCAAGGTAGGAAAAGTTATTATATGACGCATGAAGGGGTTGCTAAGGAGCAGTTATGGCAGGGCTTCTAATGGGAGCCTTGGCAATTGGTCTTATGGGTATATCTTCAAAATTCGTATAGATTAGCTTGATATTAGAGTTTAAATATAAAAAGAATGCAGAGTGACCCTGTTTTAATTTCAGGATCGGGTTTAACATTAAGAGTACAAAGGACAACGCACCTCGAGTACTTTTTTCATTGATATTACACATTTGTACCCTGACATTAGAATCTAGGTTTAACTGGAAGTTTACATGGTAAAAAAATATACAAATTAAAATTTCAGTTTATCCACTCAAAGTTTAGTGCTATTGTTAGACTTTTTTTTGGCCGAATGTGACAAAATCAATAAGATTCAATGATTGAAATGGCCTTGCAAAATTGTAATTCAAAGTTTTGGGATGGTTATAAGGAATTGAATATCTTCCAAACGTATTGTTTTCCAAACTATGTGAAAAATTTATTAGATTTTATTAAAACTTTTTTCCTCACAAGTTTATGCCTGCGTTGGCCCAAACGCATATCCAACTAATTGGGATTTTGATTTGGCGGTTATGAGATTTATCTCATTTTTACGTAAGTCCTTGGGTTGGACAATGGCCGTAAAAATGGATACAGTGTTTTGGATTGTTTTTGAAATCAGGATTGTTTTCGAGTACCTTAAATTGATAATCAGTATCATTTAATTCGATGTTGTTTATTTATATGGAATAAAATATACTTAAATACTTGTTTTATATATATTAAATTTTTAAATTCCGCTGAAAAGCCAATTAATGTGCTAAGTGATCCGGGCAGGATCTATAATGTTAATCGTGCATGCGCATAGCTCGGGTATACGTATCTGTGGAAGATCCCACACCTCCGGGCAAATCAAACAAACAAAAAATTGTGTCCCTGTTTTTTAATTTAATTATTTATATTTCTAGAAAATAAATAACAGAAAAAAGAAACGACGGATATTTTCTTGAGAAGAAAACAATACTGGCAGTTTCATTTTTGAAACTAGGTTTGCCAAATTGCCTAAATTTGTCTGAATAGTTCTGATTTTTTGTCCCGTGTCTTCTTCACTTCACTTTTTGCAAAATTTGTTTAGATAAAATGTTCACTGAGGTTTTCATCAAAAAACGTCAAAACGTGCAGAAGTTGAAAGAATTTATCTAACGGCTCCATCATTTTAAAACAAAATCCTTAATAAAATAGGTTCCTAAGGAAAGAGTACCCTCTTAAAATAGTGCCATAACCCGGGCTAAGTTGTCATAAGTTTTTTATAATGTCGTCCATTGCTTAGGTAACGGCAGTTAAAAGTTTTATTTTTTTTTTTTAAATAAATCAATAAAAATCAATAGTTTCTTATTTTCATAAAAATACGAGATCTTTCTTGTAATGTCTAGTTTTTTATTTAAATAGAAACTAAGTCTATTTTAAATGTGGCAACCCTAATTACAATTCATTTCAGATTTATTTCTCTATTTATTTCTGACTATGGCTTTCTAAAAATTACTAATGACCAAAGTCATGAAATTTGACTTCTAGCTTATCAGTTGTGTGGCAAACATGCAAGAGGTGTGTTTTCCTTTTTCAAATAGAGGTATAAATGAAGAAAAGGAGAAAAATAAAAACTGAAGCCTAAAATACAAAGTGTCACAAGCTGCTATAGATATTGCAATAAGGTTTCCACATAAATGTCCTACAAGAAACATATTAAATTCTTGATTTTATCACAAATGTTTCCTACACAAAACTCTACCAGAAACAGAGGAAGGACAACAAGTGCATAAGACTAGCAAAAACAAAACTTAAAAAATAGCCAAGACTAGAGAAAAAAAATTGCATGCATTTTGGAATTGCGATTGCATATCTAAATGCAGAAAACATTACTTTTGAGCAAGCAGCCACATTTTACCAGGATATTATCGAGCTAAAAACAAAATATCCAGCATATCAGGAAAGTGCACAAAACTTGAGTTTGCAGTAATGTAGATGGTGGGCGTATGTGTTTAGGTGTTTGTGGTTGTTCTGCCTCTTTGGTAAGCCGCATTTCTTACAGTCTAAAAAGTCAGTTTTCATAGTCATTTGGCGAATATATACCTCGTCTACCACGTCTGCCATGTCAGTGCCTCCAGTTAAAGTTTGAACTTGCTGACCTCATTGCCTGCCTGTAAGCTAAAACACAGGCAGCAACCAGCAAGCAAAGCTGTGTACCCAGTCACCCTGTAACTCCGATTTCAGTGCCAGTGCAAACACTGGAAATGTGAGAAACTTAAGCGTGCCAAGGGCCAACATAGCTTCAAAATCTCTTAAGTGTGCCATTCGACAATGACAACAGCAGAAATTGAATGAAACACTTGCTGATGTCGTGCACGTTGTTGAGCTTGACGTGGCCTCTTCTGAGTCGGAGGAGTTAAACTTTAATAAATTATTTTCAAGAATTGCAAATAAATGTGAATAAAATCATACAATATATAAACTAAGTGAATTAAAGGGAGATAAGAAATTGAAATTCTGAATATAAGGGCGGGAGGAAAAATCGACCAATGATAAAGTATAAACATAAAAATCACCTAAAACTTTGACGCACAAAATAAGAGGCTTTCATATGGAAAATTACCAAAATAAATTTTATGATTTTGCTACTTATCTTTTTTTTTTTTAATTTATGCAATGTTTTAAAAGATGAAAACATTTTGCAACTTTTCTGGTGAAATTTCATTTATTTGTTGCAGGTGATTTTCAATTTTTTTTTTTTTTGTGATTTAACGTTTTCAATATTTGAGCAATTTTTTTTAAGCATATTTCTAATGAAATTTATTTTTTTTTTATTAAAAAAGGATTTGGTTACTTTAGCTTTTTAAAGCACTTTGACTAGGCCTCTCATGGTCAATTGTGCTTGTAGCGGATTTGTTTAATATTTGTATAAAAATGACCGATATCAGAAAAATTTATCATTTTAATTAATTTATATAAATTTATGTGACCAAAAGCGTTTTATTGTTATAAGCTAATTAATTTCAATAGAATTCTTGATTAAAAAACTTTTTATATATAAATAAATATGAATTACTATAAACTTATAATTTTTATTTGGTCGTTTATGAAAGCTTAAATTCAATTCTTGTGCTAATAAGGATTTGACAGACTCTTACTCTCACAAATTATATTATTTTCATATTTTCCCTACAAAAAGAAATAAATTTTGTATGCTCCGTTAAATATTAAGAAATTTAAAAACGAAATTATTTAAAGTTGTTGAATTGAAATAATTTGAAACATAAGAGGAGTTTCATTTATATAGATTTAAGAGGCATTTAGATCTCATAGAAATTTGATAATTTTTTTATTGCTTCTTCTAAAGGGTAAAATTATTTAAAATGTAAGTATGAAAGTGTTCTTAGATCTAAACATTAAAAATCTTTTAAGAGCTCATTGATATTCATTATAAACTAGCTGAAACCCGGCGCGTTTCTGCTACGCCCCCATCGCCAAACTTCCATAAAATGTTATCAGTAAACCTGTAAATTGAGTTCGAATACTGAATTCCGAGGCTGTGCGACCTATAACTCCAAAGCAATTCGATATCGCAAATTTGGGCTGCATGGGCTATTTGGGAAGGTGTCACTTTCCATTTTACAATGCCCATGAAATTTGATCAGTGAAACGGCACGTGTAAATTGTGGTTGAATACCAAATTCCGAGGCTGTACGACCAAAGCTATTCGGTATCGCAAATTTGGGAGGTGCCACGCCTCCTTGTTAAATGCTCATAAAATTTTATCAGTGAAACGGCAGGTGTAAATTGTGGTCGAATACCAAATTCCATGGCTGTGCGATCTATAACTCAAAAGCTATTCGATATCGCAAATTTGGGTTGTATCCGAGGTGCCACGCGCCCTTGTCCAAGTCTGTCCGTACTACAACTAAAATCTGCGCATGAATGCGAACAACTAATTTGGAAAGTTACATTGCGATCGGATGAACGGATTCTGGACACACAAACGTACATTTATTTTTATGTTTATAGCTTTTAAAATTCATATATATTAAAGTGTTATTAAAATATTAAAAGTTTTTTCCTCAAATTTCAACTTTTCGAAACTGCTTGCAATATAAAATTAAGAACACTTCCACGAAATAACTTCAAATTTTTTCTTCTTAAAGAATACTCAATTTTTGGGATCTTTAACTTATAATTCATGCCAAGATAGTAGTGGGATTTTTTTATCCTCCACACAAAAAAAAAAAAAAATAGAGACTGTCAACAATAATTTCCGCTGTTTCAATTAATAAGCATATTAATAAGAAATAAAAAATACAGATTTAAAAAAAAATATTAACAATTATTAGATTATTGCAATTAATTGGGAGCTTTGACGATTTTACAAGGTTAAAATTTGGAGCTTAAGGTCAAGTAATTTATAAAAATAAGGCAATAGCAACAACAACAGCTTTGTAAAAAGTCAGTCACACAGCAGACTAGACAGCCAGTTACGGAAATAGCTACATTTCCTCTTCAGTAGTCTTGAGTGATGCAAATTGTGACCAACCCACTGTTTAACTTGCATATGCTTCGACACATGTGAGAGTAAACACATCTGAAATCATATGATGCTGAATTGTTATTCAAAACAATTCAGAACAAGTGGATTTTATTTTCGGTCAGGACTTTGGACAATTATTGTTAAGAGAAATTTACATCACAGAGTTTTTGATGTAGCTACGCAACAGAATCTGGTTCATTTTATAAACCTGTTAACAGTGAAAAACTCTGCTATAAGAAAGCGTGTGGTTTTCTGATGTATACACTTCAGTAAAAATTTCAACAAATTATTATTATTTACTTTGAATGTTTTTTACAATTAAAAACATTTTTAGATACTAGCGATAATTCGTTGCTATTCGCCAGACCAAAACAAAATTTAATCAAGACATGCTAACTGCTGACTGTAAGCAGGCAGGATTTTTCGGAGAATTTTTCAACGTTTCGAAGAGATTTAGTAAACATACAATAACAATAGATAACAAAGAATTTGCATTAAAAAAATATATGCAAAAGAAAACTAAAAGTATTTGTCTATAATCCGTGCTTATAAAATCAGACAGATTTCAATGTATTTGTTGAGCCTTTCAATGACAAACACAAATAATTGCCATTATCTAGAATAAAAGACGGCCACTTTTAACTGTAAAGCTGTAGCTTAAGCTGAGTATTTTTCTAAGGAACCAATAAAGATTTGCAGTTATTTTAACTCATGGCTCGTAGCATATAGTACTGGCCATTTAAAGAAAGCCAGTCAATCTTAAATCTAAGCCGTAAGAAATTAAACAGGAGCGAAAAGAAAAAGAAAATCATTTAAGCCACATAAATTGAAATAGCATTTAAATTAAATTGAGTCTGATGACAAAGCAAACAAATTTATATGAAATACGTTGGTTCAAAATATTTTCAGTAACAGCAACATTAGCTATAATAATAATAAAAATAATAATAATACGAGGTAGAGTACGATAATAGTACGAAAATGAAATTAAATCGCGCATCAGAATATTAAGTCGATATTTTTTTAGGTCATCGAGAAAATCCGCACGTACAAGTTTACATAAGCACTTTTATGTTCAACAATAAATAATTGCATATTGGTTACTAATAAAAATGTATAGGTTTTTCGGAAGGTATCTCAGAATATTGCTCAATGCCCAATAACAATATTTTGTTTGACGCCTAAGGTAAGAAAAACAAAATTTATAGCATTTTGCTACATTTCAATTTATTTCTACTACGTTTCATTTTAATGCTGTTGCTATATATATCTATATATATATTGTTGTAATTTTTGTTCTACTCAAAATACCAGCTTGTGGTATTGACCAATGTTCTAAGTGTTTGTATTACTGAACAGCAAAATAAAATAACATAACGATAGAAAGAAAGAAAAGAAAAAATATTAATAAAAATTAGTTAGCAAAAAAGGTAGGAAAGAAATGTAACAGCGCCGAGAAGAGTTCTGGGCCATGATAATTCGTGAATGGTCATAAATATGTAAGGAAATATTTTATATTTTTAATTTGAGCAATTTTGTCTTATCTGGTTAAACATTGTTGTTGCTTTTATTATTGGCTTCTCGTTCTGGTACATTAGTAACGCATCAAGTTTGTGAAAAAAAAGTCAAAAATCAATATTAAAGCCACTATCAGTACAAAAAAATTGGAAGTTTTTAGTATTGCTTCTAACTGCTTTAAGCAATGATAGTAAGGAATTTAAATAGTTTACCAAAATAAACGATCCAAAAAACCCCTCCAACCCAAAAACAGCAGCGAAGCCTATGCAAATAAAAAAGAAATCATTGCTACTAGCTTAAGAAGGAGCGCTCATATAATCTTATATCAGCCACAGGGCATTAACTCAGATGCGGGTTCAATCATAACGCAATCAATAGTTTGACTGATGGAAAAAATAGGAACTCAAATAAAACACCCAAAAAATCAGTCATCCATGGAGAGAAAAAACAGAACAAAAACAAATCAATTTCTGCTTACAATGTAATCGATGTGAATTATTAATGATGCTTGACGATAGGCACTCTTGCAACAAAAACAACAACAAAGCACAAAACAAAACACCAACAAAAAACACACCGAATGAATACACACCATTGTGGATGGTCGTATCGTACAAAAAGCACAATATCCTGTGCCTACATTTATCCTTGAACATGCATGCATGAATTTCATCTATGAGCAAATAAACAATAAATATTGCTCGGAACGACGAGTATAACTAGCTCTCTATAATAATAATAACTCTAGGGCCTTACCACCCCTACAAATGATATACTTTACGAGATTACAAACACAGTTTTGTCGTATGCGTAATTGGTTAGAGTGTGTGTGAGTGTGTGTGTGTCTGCGTGTGTTTCCATAAACTCGCCTGTGTTTTCTGGTTTATTGCAAATCATTGCTTTTTCGGGAAAATTGATGAATATTAATTTATTTGTTTAGCTGGAGCGTTAGATTACTGTCCAATGATTAATTCGTGTCTTTGCTTTTTTGGGATTATAAATCAATGGATTTTGACAGTATTTATTATAATACTTAGGCTACATGGTTTAATTGCTTGATCATGAAGCACCTTGCTCCATCATGGTAGGTATTTATTTAATGCTAGTTCAGTTTAGAGTTTTTGTTTGTAGTCGGAATAGTTTTGAGACTTTAATAATAGAGTTTATAAACTATTGTTGGGTCATTTCTTTTGGGTGGTTTATTTTATTTTTTTAATAAAACCACTTTCCACATTAAAAACAACAAATTTTTACTGTCGTTATGTTTCAGCATTGATAGCACAGTTTATATAAAAAATTACACTGTTTGACAACATGGAAACTTTAAAAAAATTATAGACTTTGATCAACAGACTCTGGAAGATAGGGCAAAAAAATTAAACACATAAACTGTTTTTAATATAGGTTTTAAACTTACTCTCAGTGTAGTTATTCACTAGTGTCCTACCAAATATTCGGCTTTGGTATTCGGCCTAATCAGTGGATTATTTAACCTTTGCCATAGGCTTCGTCCCAATGTTTTTGCTTTGTAATGCGGGTTGATAAATTTTTCACCTGCATTCGCTATCAGCACAAATTTATGCTTTGTTCAAACCTCGGGTATATCGTGACGTAAGATTTAATAAATTTTCAAGTTTTTGTTTTTCTTTTGAACTAAATTGTTAAGATTTTGTTTTTATTGTCGATTAAAGTGTAAAGGCCGTGTTGACCCTATTAGTCCCGCAACCATTTATTTTAATTTTTTTTTTTTTTTGCATAAATTAAGATCAATTGTCTATAGAAAGGATAAATATGAACCCATTTTCAATTTTCTATTCTCGTTTTTTTTTTGGAAAAGCGAGATCCCATATGCCCAGCGTGGGACTGCTGGGTAAAACTGATTTGCACTTTTCATAAAGAAAAAGAGAAAACTTTTTTGGCATTTTAGTATTTTTTATAAGAATAAAGTAGAAAAAAATAAAAGCCAAAAAAGCAGAATAATACTAAAAGTAAAACTAAAAATTAAGTAAAAATTAAGAATAAGAGAGATTATTTTGAAAAAAATACAATTAAAAATATGTATAAAATATGTTCTGTTTATACAATACTTACACTGTCATTGGTTGGTACTTTAAATGGTTTACACATTTTAATGGTTTGTGATAACTAAGATATGAGATATTTCCGTGATTTGCTATTTTCGACGTGAGAAAATTGCTTCTAATGTGGAGGAACAAAAAACACAAAATATGGAAACAATGTCTTTTATAGTTCATATAAAAAATTAATTGACGCCGAGGGAGGTCAAATGAGTAAGCTGCTCCTACGAATTTTCCCCCCTTAATATTTCTTCTAAACAAACCTACACTCTATCAGTTAGCCTTCTTCTGGGGTCCCCATACAAAAAAAAATTGGAAAAATGTCTATTTTGGTTGATATCAAAAAATTATTGACCCATAGAGGTCACCAATGTATTAGTTGATCCTATAAATTTTCCCTCTTAACATTTCTCCTTAGCACACCTACACTCTATCTAACACCCTTCTGGGGGCCCCATACAAAAAACACAATAAATATAAAATAGCATTATAGCAATAAATAATAGCAATAGCAACAAATATAAAATAGTGTACACATAAACGTGACGAGACTCAAAATATTTTTCATGACGAAAATTTTTCGTGAGGAGAGAAAAATTTTACCTCAATATCAAATCTCCACCTAAGAATTTTCACTTCAAATACAATAAAAAAGTTTTTAAAAAGTTTTGTAAGCTTTGCAAAAGCTGTGTCAGCTTTTTTGTATCTACTATCGCGGTACCATATGGAACCGATGGAACTGCTAGGACAATTCGTGTTAACGCTAGAAATTGTCTGCCAGATTTTAGCCATTACTACATTTTTGTAGTTCTTCTCGACTAGATCAAAAATTGATTCAATTCTTTTCTGGGTCATCCTGACGTCACTAAATCAATTACAGAAATATCCGCATTGATTATATCTGAAAAATGACATAAAAAAGAATGGAATCAATTTGAAAAAACATTTGGGCATTTCTAAACGGGCGTTACATATGATTTGTATGAATAATTGTAAAAAAAAATACTAAAAAGTCTCATTTTTAAAAAGGTCTTATAATATTTGCAGTAAAAAAAAATGACAACAATCGACAACAAAAAACAGAAGTAATTTTTGACTTGGATTACAAAATTTGCAAAACTTTTTGAATTGGGCAAGAATTTTTTAATTATTTAAAATTTAAATTTATTGATTTTTTTTTCTAATTTAATTTCGTTTTAATTTTTTTATATTTAATTTAATTAAATACCAAATTTAAAATCTTCTCTGGCTTTCTTTTAATTAGGCTTTTTGATCTGACGTTAAATTTCCTTTGTAGTTCGACTGGTTAATTAAGTAATTTTGTAGTCAAGTTATTATGCAATATAGTACTTAATAACAATTTTTTCATTTTCTATAGCCAATGCCTTTAATTTTTACTGAAACAAAAAGCTTACGAAACATTAACTGAACATTTGCTATAAAGAAAAACGGCATTTAATCATCATGGTAAATAAATTTATGTATACATTGCTTTAATCCCTTCAGACCGCAGCCCAGACAGTTAGAGATATACAATAAGTGACTTTGGATTCAAGTTCTTCGCGGTAAAATTAAAAAAACAAAAAGGTTTGAAAAATTTGGAGAGCCATTAAGTTTGGTCATATTTAGCCCCATCGGTCTTAAGAAAATTTTAACGAATTTTTTCAGCTGTAGTCTGTGATGGGTATGGACTAGGAAAGTCAATCCCTGGATCCCGGATGATTTAAGCTATTTAAAATCATTCGCGATCCTGGGATTTAAAAAATTTCTATTACAAAATATTGGTGTAAATGCAATCATTTAAATTTAAGTTGGTATGAATATAAAATTAGAAGAACCTTTTATAAAGGCCCGATGAGTGTGAATCACTGGAGCAAAGACTTTGCAAAGTTTTAGAAGAACCTGTAACAACGGGAAGTCAGCTAAGTATTTCAAAATTGTCAGGTTATCTGACTTAGGAAATTAATTTATTTCGTTGTGGAAATACGATTATTATACATCTATTTCTCTAACTAGCATAGAATTGGAACGGTGCTTCGCATCAGCGGGTTATATTCGAGTATCCGAACAAATTTTTTAAAAAAAAGTAGACGCGTTGATTAGCATAATGTTCTACTTTAAAAAAAACTAAAAATAAAAAAAATTATTGAAAAGTATTTCTTACCTTGATTTATCTTAAACAATATAAAAAATGAACACTGTGGACCAAATAAGAAAAGTTTAACATTTATGTAATTGCTGCTTAAACTGTTGCGTAATATTTACTATTATTTTTTGTTCTTTAAATTAATAAAACCATTTTAGTCATTATTGTATTATTAAAGAGTTTTTGTGATTTTTGCTTTATAAATAAATAACATTAAATTTTTTAAGACTTACAAATAAAATAAATGAAAACAGAATGTATTTAAAACCTTTTGAATTACATACTTTTTGAATCTTACGATCCCGAACTAGTTTGGGATCACAATAACCGCCGTCATTGTAAATCTATCGTATCGAAGCAATCGTATCGAAATTTAATATACATGCTTTCTATTCAAAAATACAGATCAAGTTCGAAATGAGCCAAATCGGTTGAAAACCACGCTTACCTCCCATATAAATGTGACTTTACTAAAATTGTAAAGTCTTTTTAAATTCCACATAAATTAATCTATTGACTTCAAATTTTGCAAATAAGCATTTACTCTTAGTATGCAGTTTGAGTATGAAATTTGTCAAAATCGAATGAAAACCACGACTATAACCATACAAAGTGATTTTATACAATCAGTAAAAAATATATGAATTCAACAACAATTAGTACAATGGCTTCCAATTTTGCAAATCAGTTTAAATCATAACTATGCACTTGATATTTCGAATTTTTAAAAAAAACTGATATATCCGTCCACCTCCTATACAAAGTGACGACATCATATTAATTTATTTTAATTTATTTATTAGTTTAATTTATTTTAAGAATATGATATTTCAACAACTTTTGTTAAAACTATTTAAAAAGTGAATAAAATAGTTTCACATATCATTTCATATACAAATGTACATAGTTTCCAAGATAGTGCAAAATTAAGTAAACATAAGTAATTATACTGTAAAAGTTTTATTTTGGTTTAATGCATAACTATATGTGTAATGTATACAATGTGTATACTATACACAAAAAATTAAACATTATGCAGATGTATGTATGTTGAAAACATTTTTTTTTGTCAATGTTGTACCCTTTCTAGCTGTGTATGTAGACCTCTCTCCTCTCCTTGCTACGCTACTGATTAGACTTCCGTTTTTGGAGCTTAAATTCTTGCATTCTTTTTGAAATTCTCTAAAATTCGGTATACATACGCACATGAATTTGTTTGTGCTAATGTAAATGTACTTCAAAGATGACGTGTTTTAGTCAAATTTTTTATTTTGCACGGAATGCCAAAACACCTCAACGCAATCACACATTTTGGAAAAATGTACCTTAACTCTTTACTTTGAAACCCTTTGAACACCAGTGCCATTTGTCATTCCTTTCCCCAACGGTCTTGCCACTTGCTTAGAGTATGCTCGCGCTGCGTTAAGTGAAAAATTGTTTCATATTTTTATTGTTTTATAAGCTCCAACAAAAATGTTCCTTTCTTTGAATTTTATTCAGTTGTTTGTTATATTTGTCATGTTTTTACTAGACAAATATTTATAAGTAAATCAGAAAAAGCGTAGTTGCTTTACTTTTTTACGTGCAAAAAATATTTACAATGTTCTGAGATTCTTTTTAGTTATTTATTGATTTAAGTTGAATAGGTACACTAAGAGCTAGGCTCTTTTATAGTTAAGCATAAACATTAACGTTAAACATAATATCGTTAAATAGAGAAAAAAAGCAAAACATATAATAACCTTAATTATAAGACAAATCAGCTAATCTAATTTTAACAGAAAATAACAAAATAAACAAATGAATTATGTTAAAACCGTAAGAGAATAACAAATGGAGGATAAAGATATTAGATAAAAGGGAAATAAAATAGCTTTATAAGAATATTTCGAATGCTTTGGTTTTGCTCTTAGGTTGACAGATATAGATATAGATATAAAAATACAAAACTGTTATAGTATATAGGCTATTCTCTTGCATATTTAGCCGCTGAGTTTTCTCCGAAAAGTTTTTGTAAGCACGCTCACAAAACGTAGAAGAAATGCATGTTTTAATATTTTATTTCATAATCTGATTGTGTAATTGTGTAAATCTTAACGGCTCTAAATTAAGTCGTAAAATGTACTGGAAAAAGTACAAAAAATAAATTCTAAAAACGTAAGTTTTCTCTCTTAAGATTGGTTATATCCTGGGTATAAGTAATTAACACAACTGGCCGATGTCACATTATATTCTGCTATCACCAACTCATCGATTAATTAATGCATTATACTGATTAATTACTAATAGCGAGAGAGCATGTGAAGTATAATGCTTTCCGCGAGTAGTTACGCTCATCAATGTTTAACTTCTGATTGATGTATCTTGTAATCGGTAGCATGCTCGACGATTCTGTTTGTGGGGATTCTTTCCATGAGTAGTGGAGAATCTATAAAATAAAATGTTCTAAGACAATGTTCACACGATAGAAGTGATAACTTGTGATTTTCCAATTCTTAAAGATATATCTATATAAATAAATAATAACATTTATACTAGCAGGTCACTGTTATATCAATCTCAATACATATCAAAGAAATTAGAAATGTCTTCTTTTTTTGTTTTGTTTTGGAGCCCCGCTCTGCATTTTATGTAACATACTTTTAACCTTGCTCAAGGCTCATCAGTTTTTTTTGCGGAGATCCGGTGACCAAAACTGTCAAAACGAAGTTGACAGCTCATACAAAATTTGCTACCAATGAGAATGGAATAAGAAAGCAAAAATAGGCAAAAATAGCAAAATGGCTGAGTTTGAAATTATAGTCCCTATGAAAGAGAAAACATTCAGCCTTAACACTAACTTGTCTAGTTATACTATGCTCTGTAGTAGCTGAGCACAAAAAAAAAAAGAGAAGAGAGCAACATTGAGTTAGTTGAAACACTCGCAATACAACAACGTGAAAAGAAAACGATTCAGCGAAAGCGTGGCAGCTGGGATGATTTCTTAAAAAACTTAAAACTTTAACCCTAGGATATGCGACTGTCTAGGAGGTAGTAAGTGACCCTACTAGGCCTCGCAAGGCCCATAAATAATGATCAGCTGTCTTAACGATTTTCGTCCATCTAGATGTTCTATCGCAAGCTGCTATTATGAAGAAGTATTGCTAGATACTACATCTGTGTGTGGGTGTAATTTTTAGGGGGAAGGGGCGGGGGTTAGGATGCCTTAAGAAGTAAAATTACTTTTTTCTGGTACAAGTTATTTTTTGACTGATTTATATTTTTTTTTAAACACAAATTTTAAAAAACCAAAAGTGAGGTAACGGCCGTTGAACTGTTGTGCTGGATTTATAACTATTCAGCAGCGTAGCCATGGCACTGACAAATTTTCTGCGTGGTGACAAAATTCTAGTTCAAGGCATACTAATTTATTTGCATTTTTTTTTTTACACGACAAGAATGTTTTTCGCCTCTGTTTGCCGTTCTGAGCATTGCACGACTCACAGTCTTTCCGTTCCATATATTTCAGGGTAAAGCAATTGTGTATGTTATAATAAGAGTAGAATTAGAATTTAATATTACATATTTTTTTTATAATTATTCACAAAATCATTGAATTGAAATTTTCTATTCATTGTTCTATTTTTCATGTGAGGAGTAACAAACTGAAATATCAAAACCTTTAGAAATACACGATGGTTATACGTCTATAGGTTTTTACCACTCTTTAAAGAGTAAAAACTGAGCATTTGGTCCATAGTGCTGACACCTGCTTTATTTTCGTTGAATTCCAGAAATTTAGAAGGCTTGTTTTTTCGAAAGGATAGTCTTCTTCATTACAGTAGCAAACAAATTGAGAACAATATCAAGCTCTTTTTTATTCCCGACATTTCAAATATACTCACAATAAAAAATAAATATGTAATGTGACCATATGCACAGAAGAGCTTTACACATATTGGGCAAAAAAGTCGTCGAACGTGATCGATTGTGTTTGAACATATTTTGATTAGGAGCTTACAGACATTTCCCATACATTTAACGGACGGGCCTCGTGACGCCTAGTAGCTCACTTACGTTCTTATTACTTACATTCTTATTATAAAAACAGATCAGTTTGTTCTACGAAAGTAATGCAAATTCTTTTAAGTCTGTTTTGTTACGTCTAGAAAATATTAGCGGTAGTTGGCATAACATATTTCGGCACACAGAGCCAAGAAAAAAATTGACGGCTTCTCAAAGTCAAAATGGGCCTTGAAAAGTCCAGTCACATATCCTAGAATTAATCAAATATACTTATTATTAAATTTTTAAAAAATACCTCTAAATAAATCAGTGGCACATATCGCTACCTTAATATAGAAAGGCCCTAACTCATTTTTTTTCAAAATTAATTTTTTTTTACAGAGTTTTGCAAAAAAAAAGCTATGGAAAAAAATTGCTGCAAAAACATTGCTACAGCATTCAATTGGTTAGTGTCTTAAAAATAAAAGCCATTTTAAGAAAATTTGGACCCGCAAAATTATAATTTTTATTAAGTTTTTTCCATCTCCTGTAAAGTAACAAAAAATGAGTTAGGGCTTTTCTATATTAAGGTAGCGATATATGATATTTTAAATTTTTTTCATAAAAATAAGCCCAGTACTTTTTTAGTAAATTGGTAACATAAAATTTATATTATATTATATTATGTTATAATGAATAAGAGAAATGTGATGAATAAAAACTATGTTTTGTTGGTTCTTACTTGTGAAAAGCTGGGTAGTTCAGGCAAAACAGCATGAAAAAAACTATTTTGTGCTGTTTTTAACAGAAGTATTAATGCATAAAATTGAATAACTCAAGACTTTTGTTACCGATTCCAATGAATTAATTTTTTTAAATATATAGTAAACCAAGCTTATATAACAAAATTTTATAAAAAAGGAAACTTCATCCAACATTTATTTACAAATTTATGTCAAACTGAAAAAAAAATTTAAAACACTTAAAGGATATATAAGTGTTTAATTTGTAACTTTAACATTTCATTTAAAATGCAAAAAATATTATACATCGTTCAAACGGTCTATTTTTGCATAAAAGCCACAACACGAGCTGCCTATCGTATTAGTTTTTATTACACATATGTATGTTCACACTGCAAAAAGCACTCACATAAACGATGTCGTTTTTTTTTAATTCGCAGTAAAAACCCCCGTGAAAATCTTACAGTAAAACGATTTTTTTCGAGACAAAACCATGTTATGATGTTAATTTAAACACAGAAAAGTCGATGTAGAACGTGGGTTTTTGATTAAGTCAATACGTGTTCCGAAAATCTATTGACAACTCGCTTAATATGCAGAAAATCGTAGAATAGCCCATATATTTGAAATAAATTAATATATATCATTTTTATATATAAAGCTCATTTTAATGTTACATATTAAACTTTATGAAAATAACATAAAATTTTATCTCTCTTTCAGGTAATTAAGAACATCACAATTCTTAAAAATTGAAAATTTTCACATTTAACAAAATAAAATTTGTACATAACTCGCCCTACTCTTTCTCTTCAGGTAAGATTTCCAAAATGTTACTGATCTACACGTAAGCTATGCTTTAGTTATATTTTGGGTTCGTTAAATACATGGCCTCGTCACTACGAAGCACTAAGAACTTCTTTACTTCCAATTTTTGTATATAGTTAAAGAGAGTTCCTTGTTTAATAATGCAAACATTTCTGTTCTACAAGTCTATTTAAAAATATAAGTTTAATCAATGATTGATATTTGTAAGGAAGTTATCAGCAAGAAGACAATCGAACTGGATGAAATTCTAAACAAAACTCAAAAAAGTCAACTCAAAAAAGTCAACTCAAAAAATTGCGTTAGCAAATTGAATAGTTCGAAAATACCGTAATTTTTTTTAAACTTAATCGCGTGATGGTCTTTCGTGAAGACATGCTAAATAAGTAAATTAAAGCCCCATATTCATAAAACGAAATGTTAGTGGTGAAGAGGCATGGTTTTATGAGTTTTATTTGCAAACCAGTTATAAAATTTCGGAATGGCGTCTTTGAACTGTGTCAAAACAAAAACAAAATACGTCAAAGTCGACCAAAAGTCCAAGTAATATCGATAGTTTTCTTTGATTATCGCAGTGTTGTCCTTTTGGAACAGCGCCATCTCACAAGGCTATCATTGTGCCAGAATTTCTGAAATATTTTTTGATGATAATTTTTTTTAAACCAAATTATTTTTATGACATCTATTTTTCCCAAAACTTTTTTTTTACAATATAGTCGAGCAATAAAAATATTTTCTGTTGGCAACAGATTTAAGGTTTTTGCTTTAGTAAATTTGTACATTTATTAAAGTTCAACAATATTGATTATTGATTATCAACATTGATTATTTTTGATTCATTTGTTTATTTTTGATATTAATGGTATTCAATAAACGGCATATGTATACTGAAAACGTATACGCTAAATGCTTTCACGAACCCATCCTGAAAAAACCGAGTAAGATGATTAATTGTATTAAAAAAATTGCCATCACAAAATTATTTAAAAATTTACATAAATTTAAGATCCATTAATGGTAAGTGCATTTTAAATTTTGTAAATTGTTAAATTTAATTGAAACACTGCTTGCCAAAAACAACATTAAACCACGGCCGCATAGTACGCATTATTCATACTGTATACAAGACGTTTTTGTGTCCTAAGCTGCGTATGTTTAATCCCTTACAATTTTGGTATGGTGAATTACGCTGCTGTAAACTAACCGAACACACGCTGTTTACATCGCCAATACGGCATTCATTGAATACCACTATAATAGTACACTTTAAGTCGGACTTTTCGGATGTTATATTAAAATTAAATATGGCTTAAATGATTTCACTTTAATAAATGTAGCAATATCTTAAGTCTACCAACCACATAGGAGTAAATTTAAGCAACTGCAACAGTTATAACTTGGAAATAAGCACTTTAATTTCCTTATTACAGGCATATATTTGATATTGAGTTTATTATTCATTTTGGGCTCTCGAGATGCGGCACATGTAAAACATGCAATCAGTTTTTTTTTGATAAAGAAGTCTTTACAAAAGTTAGTCCAAACACACCACTAAAAGGCAGAAAAGGCTTATTCTTTCTCTGCCAAAAATACTTATAATAGTTGTTGTTTGTGTTGATTTGCAGCAAGTAATTTTCACTTCCAATCTTATACACTCAGAAGTTTTCTATTAACGTCAATACTCCAATTATAACTTTCCAGTACATAAAATGGGACAGAAGACAGCTCAAACCAACATTTGGCATGAAAGTGTGGCAAAAAAAGGTGTTGCTAAAATACACCTAAAAAACGTCAGGTGTGCTAAAATACAATTCGTCAAACCGTCGTTCACAGTTATTGTGATCTATATGACAAAAATATCTTTTTGGTAAGTCCATGTTAAAGTTTAGTTCTTAATTACAAAAAACTGAACCGAACAACTGTCGCAACATTCTTACCAAGGAAAGATAGAGTTTGTGGTTTTTTCTGTCAAAAAATTTTACGTCTTTTAAGAGAAACGCTTGTAAGAGTAAGAAGCATTATAAAAAAAATGCTTTGTTCTATATGCAGTTTTTTACAAAACTCTTCTTGTTTTTAAGCACACTAGAACAAAATGTAAAAAAATATTGTGAGAAATGATAAGCAATGTCACGCAACAATCACGCAACAAAAACTTTATTTGATATAATATTGACTTCATTTTAAACATAATCTTATAATAATGTTTTTATAAGTTCACTTACGGCAATACTTATAAATTTCTTAAGACAAGGTATATTTTGATATATAAAATAAGCAAAAAATTCATGAAATTAATTTGACTTCGATTACACGAGTTTTATGCTGGATTTATGAAACCGTTTGAAACATTTTTAGTTTAAGCAAGCTTGTTGACAAAAAAAAAAAAAAAAAAAAAAAACAAAGACAAAAAGTTGTATCTTTATATTAACTTGTTTGTATTATACAAATAAATATAGTATGCTACTGTATCTAGCGATAAAAATTAATATTAACTTAATATTAACGATTTAATACGTACAAAAGGAACATTTTGAAAATCAAGATTTTTTGATTTTTCTGAATACACATGAAAGTCTTCAGTTGTCAGTTAAGTGAGAGATATTGGGGCAATTTTTCACATAAATTATTTTTAGAGCCTATTTTTTAAAGAATTTTAAAACAACATTGAGGAAAAAAATTAATTTTTCCAAAAAAATCGTAGGATTGTTTTAATTAGAAAATCAGTTAAACAATTTTTGCACAAAACTGGAAGAATTTTTTTAAATGAATGTGATGTCATATGCAAGGTAGTCGTTTATGTAATTTTAACACGTTTTTATTTTTTTTTTCAATTAGAACAATTTTGAGTATTTTTGGAGTAAAAAGTCAATACTTTGGACATTTTTTGAAAAAAAGACAAAAATATATACACTGACCTCACCATCTCGTATTTGAAGAAATTCACAATCGGCACAGTAGTAAATTTTAAACATTTCTAAAAAAGTAAGAATATCTTTAGTTCGACCTCGCCCATTTTGAATACAGTTACCGACAGCAACCATACAAACGAAATTCCCAAATTTAAGTCTAGTACGACCAAAACCATCTGAAATATAGAATTTTTATTGATTTTTGGGCGGTAAAAGGGGGGTGTGTAAAATTATTTTTTTACAAACCATCCTCATATAGCCGGTCATGAGTTCATCTGCATACAACGATACCATTTCACTTTTAATACTCCAAACTTTATTTAGACTAGCATGTAGAACAAAATAAAAAGGAGTTTTTTATTTAGTATGTTTGCTCCGCTTTTGTTCTATATGCACGTTTTTTTTATTGTATGAGTGATTCGATTGCTCTTCGACAAAAAAAATTAAATTCTCAACCTGACTCTCTCCGATTTCAAAATTATTTTAATAGTGTTCCCATTGTCATCCCAGGCTGAAATTTTGAGAGAACTGAGATAAATTATCATTAATAAATATTTATTTTTTTAAAAATTTTTAAAAATGACTTTCACAAAAATATTTTTTTTTAAACTTTTTTGCAAAAAAAAAATAACGTAAATATTTGAGAATTTTAAATTTTTATTATACAAAATAAGCCTTTTGAAAATATCTTTAATATGATTCTAAAATCGTTGCTCTATCTCAAACTTAAACGAAGTAATGATCAAATGAAAATCAGTTCTCCAGAAAAAAACGGAATTTTTTCAATTTTTGAGTACCCGTAACCCAGTAACCACTCGAAAAAAATAAAAATTACAAATTGATTTTCTAAATTGTAACCAACACTACGTGTATACAAAGTTTAAACCAAATCGGAGAGGGTCAGGTTGAGAGTGTTGTTGAAAAGCATTGTAATCACCCGTATGGCAAAGTATTGCACAGCACAAAGTTGATGTCTCATATCTCGAAAACAATAAAAGATACTGATTACACAGATAGACAGATCTCTAAAAGTTTGCCTTAAATATTAACGACAAAATTAAACTACTGTACAGCTGGGAAAAAGAATTGAAACCAGTTGGTTGGTGTGCTAGATGTGGTCAAAATAACAATTGGATTGCTTTGTGTCAATATTTAATAAAACTTAAATACTTTACGGAAGTAAATTAAACATTTTTAACTTCAGAATACAGTTTTTGTGCGATACGATCGTGATTTTTCTCTTATCGAGAAGAAAAAGGAACTGTTCAACTTTATGTACCGGAAGATGTACATCGTTTAATTGAATTTGCAATGCCAACAAAATCATTTCTATGGTATCAAATTGGTCTTATTTTATAAATATGAACATGTATCGCATAGCATTAACATTTAAATCAAAGCTACTTTTATTAAACAACTTTTGATCAATGAAACTTACAATGTGAGGCATAGCATTTACAAGTTACGAAGGATTTTTCGAGAACCAAAACTTTGGGGTAATTCGGCGCACAGGCATTTTGAGTGTATTTCACGGAAATTCAAGTCAAATATACCAAATAATATGTATCAACAGTAATCGTTTATGTTATTTTCGTGTTTTATTTTAAAGTTGGCATTATCTGAACAGTTGCTTTTATAACTTCAGTGAAAGATTTGAAGTGAAACTTTTTTAGCACTGTTGTGATTTGAAGCTCGATGAAACGACAAATGACATACAAAAGCAAATATATACAAATAAACCACAGCTTAGTATTAATGTTGGAAACCAATTTAAAAAAATTTTAAATGTTGCAGTAGCTGTTGAATTGTCTACTTTTATGAAGCTTTGTAAAAGTCAATTGAAAACACTGACAGCGTACAGTTATGCGAAAGGGCATGCTAGATTTAAATAATTCGAAATCGAATTTTTGAATTATGAACATGTCGAACTACTTATTAGGAAATATCCATTGATCTCGGGAATCAATGTTCAGGTTCTTCAGGTTTGTTTTTTCTCGCTTATAATTCTTATGAACTGTAAGGAAGACGAAATATTCTGATTAAAAAGGTTTTAATGAACTTAATACCATCATTAGCATTGTGGTGGTTTCTTTTCTGTTCTTCTAATATAGCTGCTCCTCCATCACTAAATTTACGGGGGGAAATTATGTTAATTAATAGAATTATATCCTGATAGTGTGTTAGATTAACTAGCATTACCTTAATTTATTTTTTAGAGCTTCATATTCATATTTGTTTTCATAAAGCCAATATAGAAAAATATTTCTTCGATCTTTATTTTTGAACAGTTTCAGTTCAATATCGAAAAAAAAATGGAAAATTGGCTTTCTTAAGACTTGGATATGTTCTTTCGAAGTTAAAAATCAATAAAGTATCTTTAAAAACATTGGCGCTTTAAAACGGTATTTAAGGATATTTAGTAGCTATGTTCTGACTCGAATGCGCTCGAGTTTTCTTTGGCTTTTCGCTCATTTTAGCCTTTTATAGACCTTTTTAAACTTTAATCCAGTCTTACCGATCTACACCTTGAGTAAATTTTGTGTTTTACACAATTTGATCAACGAAAATGCATCTATGTATAGAACAACTTTTCCTGCTCTTTCTTCTTTCATATCTCCTTTTACTTGATGCTCTTATCCACCATTGTAGCTAATATACCAATTCAAACATTTCAGAAAGTCTTCCCATTTTTTCCCCTCTTTGCAACTTCACAGTGTAGTCAACTACAAATATTAACTAAACTTCAATGTAAAAATAAACGAGGAATCAGTGCAAAATAACTTTTCGGAAAATTGGCCATAAAAGAAACAAACTAAAGATTGAGCAAACAAGAGCGACGACGTGGACAACGAGGACAACGAGAATTGCTTGTGCTGCATTACAAATCCATGAAGGTGGTAGGGAGTAGCGTTTACTATTTGAACAGAAAGCTCTTTCCTCACAGCAAGGAAACAACTAAAAATATTTGTTACAATCTCTGGCTACCCGTCGGCCGCAACACTTGCGTCAGTGTTGCTTTTATTTTGGCACTTTTTATATACATATCTTTATTTTTTTTTTCATTATATTATTATGCGAACAAAAAGAAATTTCATAAACTTAAGTTAGCAATTTTTGTCTGTCTCGCTGAAAAGTAAGGAAGTAAAAAAGTGAAGAAACTCATGAAAATTGCAGACAAGAATATTAAAAGAGCAGCGCACAATTTTAAGAAGTCAAAAGGGAAGAGCTGAAAAAAAAAAATAAAAGTGGATAGAACGAATGCGCGTCTTATATGTATATAGAAAGACGTGATCTAATGGGCGGACAAGTGGACGAATATGTTGTGCCAAAAAGCTTCAAACAACAATGATAAAAGTTGCAGCAATATTACGATAGCTAATAGCGGAAAAATATGATAAAATGTTGATGATGTTGAAACGGGAAAACAAAAAAGCAAAACAAAAAGAGAAAAACACAAAAACTTATTAAGTTTAAGATAATTTTGAATTAATTAAAGTTACTGTGGAGCTCTGGATGAAGAAAAAACATTGTAAAAAAGCAAAATTTTTCGGTGTTCAATATATGTTATATTGAAAAAATTAGAAATTTGTACAATAAGTCCAACACTTTATTAATACAAGGTTTTAAATTTATTTAATGAGGTTTAAGTATTTATATAAGACATCAACATTTTTACTTTGTCAAATGGTTATAAGCTCTTATGGTTATGTAACATTATAACATAAACCCGAATTACCCTGAGTAAATTTTTTTTTAAGTTTTCAGAATGACCTGTCAACGCAAATATAAAATGGTCCAAACTAAGCACATTTTAAGTGTTTGTGTTTGCGTTGCCATATGGCTACGACAGGGTGTTTTGAGTTAAAATTTGGGATTATTTAATGCATACCTGTGGCCGAGGGGTGATTTTTAGAGTTCAAACCTCCATAGAGTTCATAAGTATGCAAAAAAAATACTACAAATAAGAATATTATAAGCAAATTTACATTATTTGTAAAAAACTACTAAGGAAATTATAAAAATACTAGCAGGCCACAGTTGCCCGTGACTTTGACACGATCGTTTTATATGAGTCTTCATAAAACAATACATGTCAAACGAAATTAAAAACATTTCCCTCTTATATTTTATTTTATTTTGCAACGCAACACAACATTTATGTGTATCTCACTTTTTGCCTTGCTCGAGACTCATCCGTTTTTTTGTTAATCTGCGCAAGCTGCGCAAAAAAAGAGGTAAGTAGAGAGCAACATGGAGCTTATTGAATCTCTCGCAACACAAACGTGTTAAAAGAAAATGATTAAGCAATGCTTGCCAACTGAGATGATTTCTTAAATGACTTAACACTTGAATTAAACACATTAATTATTAAAATTTTCAAAAAAAAAAAAACCCCTAAAAGAGCACAAATACAATAATTGGAAAAACTTGTGTTTATAAAAATCGGTCAAGTACTTTTGAAGAACCTGAAAGAAAAAATTTTCACTTCAATTTTATATGATAGTATTGATGTAGATAAAAAAAATACTTGAAGTGTCTTAAAATAAATTCTAAATCTACTTTAAGAAGCAAATTTTAACTATTTCCAATACCAAATTACTTAGTTGGCGCGACAACCGTATGTCGATCTGGGTCTCATCAAAGAACGTGTGCTAGCCATGTCTGTCTCTTGCTTGCTGTCGACAGTTGGAAAATCAATGCTTCGTCAGGTTGTCCTCTACTTCATTTTTCCACCGAAGATACGGTCGTCTTCTTCTGCGTTGAACGCCGCTAGGTACCGAATCGAATATTTTCTTCACTGAAGCGTCATATTTTATGCGCTGATCATTAAACCTTGCCAGCGAAGTCGCTCAATTTTAATGCGCTGAACTATGTTGATATCTTCGTACTGATCGTACGGGTTCATCATATCACCGTATTCGGTACTCGCCATTAAAGCAGGTTGGTCCGCAGATTTTACGAGGTTTGTGATGTATATAGTACACTCTAAAAAGTTTTTGTTGAATTTTACTACAATATTTGTAGGCAACAGTGTTGCATCTGTTGATTTAGTATGTTAATTTGAACACCCTTATTTAACCCACCGATGAGTGACAGTTCTGAACTTCACGGCCGTGTGAAAAGGTCCCTACGAACCTTTTTTGTAAATCATGTTTTTTTCATATAAAAAATTTTTTTTGATTTTTTTTTTTTTTATTGTTTATAACTAAATTCTACTTACAAAAATAATTTTTTCAATTTTTTTAAATTTTTTTTTTGCTTGAATTTTCTTAAGACTATTATAAAAAAGTTTAAAAATTATTGTTGTTGAGCGTGTACTTCTTGTCCCCCGCCCTGTGCGCAAGTGTTGCAGCGATGTAAAAGTGTGCTATGTTCTCCGCAAACAGCGTTGCCGCAGCAGAAGCAGTATGCCCGCGTTTTCCGCTGCCGCCCGTACTCAGAACGGCAAAGGCGACATGACGGCCTACTTGACCTAGCCGCAAACGACGGTGCATTGCCTTTCATCGGTCTTGATAATACCTGAAATGAAAAGAAAAATAAAAAAACAAATAACTATATATTCTATTCTTGAATTTGAAGATGTTTTTCTTACCCTGACATCGAATGCTTCCATCGCATTGCGTATCCTTGGAAATGAGGTTATATGGTTGTTCAGGGCACGTTCTTCGATATTTGGTGTGGTTAATTGTTTTGTTAGCAGTAACAAGAACGACCGCCGTCTGTCACTCCTTTTTATAGGCTTCATTTCGTTGTAAATCGTAAAAGCAGCCAATGCTGCGACGTCCAGCATATTATAAAACATGGCCAACGGCCATCGTTGTGTTGCTCTTTTGCAGCTGTAAGTGCCTAGCATTTGATCCATGGTATCAACGCTGCATTTGTTGGCGTTGTAATCTAATATGGCATAGGGCTTCCGCTTCTCGGTTTGCTCGTCAACGAGGCAGGTGTAGTGCATTGTAGAGAGCACGTTCACCACTTTATTTTTTTTCGGCACGAATGAGCATAACGCTATATCCCCTTCGTTGAACCCAAATAATGTACTATTGATGGTGCACTTCGGGTTCTTCTTGAACACCTGTGGAATAAATGTTTTGTTGTAGCGCACTGTACCAACATATGCGGTCTTCCTCCTCAACAAAATACGCGCCAAGTCAAGAGTGGTAAAGAAATTATCCGCGTATATAGTACGGCCAGCAACTAAATATTTTTCCACAAGATCCAGCACTACGTTCTGCCCTTGGTTTATCTCCCGTTGTTGGTTTGGCAGTTTTCCAGAATATATCATTCCCTTCACAGGATAATAACTCTGTGAGTCGCAAAACCACCATACTTTCAAACCATACTTAGCTGGCTTTGACGGAATATATTGTGTGAAGCGGGTGCGGCCTCTGTAAGGGAACAACTGCTCATCAACTGTTAGTGCTTCATGAGGAGTGTAAGCTGCTGCCAAGTTATGTTGCAACATTTGCCAAATATCGTCAATAGCCGCAGTTTTGCTGTTGATGAGTCGCTGTTGTCAAGTATTTCCATTGTCGAATCGAATAAATTGCTTTATACACATGAAGCGATCGTACGACAACGCAGCTTTGTATATTGGGCAACGCGTCGCGCCCCATAATTCCATAGCTGGTTCATGGTTTGATCTTGTGAGTCCAGCATACAAAAGAATAGCTACAAAGGCGTCAAACTCTTTCACTGTCACTGGCTTCCACTCCTTTTTCTTCGTGGGATTCGCCAAATTCCATGCAGCTGTAACCTCCCTGCCTTTACGATTTGTTTCACGTAGCACTAAGTGTATTATTTCCTCTGTCATGATTGAACACATTATTGTATAGGGGTCGTGTATATTTCCTGTTGGTCCTGGTTTCTTTCTTGTGAAGTCGACCACGTTATGATTACGAGTGCGTGATGTTGGTGGTGCTTTTTTACTCCATTGGGTGCCATCTTTACCAATATAGTAACTTTCATTCGTTTCCTGTCCATCATTTTCTTCCTCTTCATCATTGTCGTCATCAGTATCTTCATTTAGCTCGACGTATCCTTCAGTTTCGGCATCTGACTCTTCAGCAGGTTGGTATGTGCGATCTTCATTATCCTCAACTTCATAATTATCAATTGCAGCAATATCAATTTCTTCATCCATGTCTTCGTCCATAAAATCAGCAAATCTACTATCAGCTGCACGCCTTTTATCCGCAGTCATTTGCTGGTAACGTGTATTACGGCGTACAACAATTTCAGCATCGTCCAAATTACTTGCATCTACCATATTTATATTTTTTTTTCTCTCACACACGATTTTACTCTTCGCTGTCTAAACTTTGACTGATTTGGTTTACGAAACTACAACTTCTTTTATACTCTTTCGTACGTCTACCTAAACTCAAAGACATTAGAGCCCAAACAGAACCAAGGCGGATGTCGGATGGCGGGCCTCTCTCTGCGAAATCCGCTGAGAACACGTCCAGAATATGAGCGGTTGTCGGATCACGGTTGCATTTAATATTGGGAATGATACAAATTATTTTATATTATGCTTTGAATTCACATGAATGCAACACAGGCACAAAAACAGAATGTCAGATCATAGTAAAAACTAAGAAAATAACACTGAAAGTAACCAATCTTTAGCAAAAATATGGCAACATTTAAGTCACTCAGAGAGAGATCCGACACCCGTCGGAGAAAAATTAGAATAGATTCTATTCTGGCGTTTTCCCGTCATGCATTTCTACGGCGATTTCATTTTTGGCGGCTGCATATATTTTCATGTAATTTTTAGCACGGCGAATCCGACAACCGACATCCGCCTTGGTTCTGTTCGGGCTCTTAGGGATGATGATAAAAACAAAAAATTCTAAGAAAAAATTCTAAGAACAAAAATACTAAGAACAAAAAATACTAAGAACAAAATACTAAGAACAAAAAATTCTAAGAACTGGTTTATTGCTAGTAGTATAAAATTAGAATATTGTGCCTTTCCTTGAAAGCAATAAAGTTCATGTCTTCGAATTTTTCTTAGAATTTTTTGTTTTTATCATCATCCCTAATGTCTTTGAGTTTAGGTCTTTGTGTTCAGAACAAGTAAATTATGTGTTGAACAAATAAAAAAATTATAATGATGCCCAAAAACATGCATTTATTAGTGAAATTCATTACAAGGTCCATACGGACCTATTCACACGTCCGCGTACTATTCTCACTAAAACCTCAATAACTCCTAAAGTAATGATCCGATCGGCTTGATTTTTTTTTCCAAAAGATGCGCAACAAAATACTCTTGGAATACAGAGTAACTTTGGGGGATTGTAGTGGCCAAAGTAGGAGTAATTTCAGTTTGAAAAGGCAAAAAGGTCCCTAGGGACCTTCTCACTCATCGGAGGGTTAATTAAACATATTTTTTAGAATTGACTTGTAGTGAAATTAAAAAAATAGTGTTTAGGTTTGAGTTAAATATGTAGCAATATTAATGAAAAACATATTGGTCATCAAAATAAAACATAATTTGCTATCATATATGTAGTACCATTACAAAATTACTACTCTCATGTTAGTAATATTCAACAACTTGAATTTATTAGTACAACAATTAAATTCTCAATTTAAATTTCAATTGACATTCTAGTAAATGGCTCCAGAAAAATTGACAAAAATATATGTGAATTCCCATGAGCGTAGCTAAGGGAGTCAGGGGCCGTTTCCCCCCGCAAACTTTATAAAATCATTTTTTTACTTTTAAAGTTAAAAATTCGAAAAAGTTTTTTTATAAATAAAATAGTGTTGAAATTTTTAATATTTTATAAAGCTTAATTAATTTTTTTTTACTAACTTAGGTCTCACACATTTATTATTTAGTAAAAAAAGTTTATTTAAAGCTTTAATTGAAATTGATTGGAAACTCTGACATATATGTATACTGCAATATGTTGCAATGTTGAACTAACGTTCGTTGTCATAACTAACGAAATCAAATCAGATCTACAAAATGAAATTTCTAATTTTACATTTTTTATTTAATATTGACGTAGAATTACGTCTCACAGCGTATATATACCAAATATATGCCAAAATATCAGTGAGATTACGAATAAAACGAATATCTATCTTTGGATTTTGTCACTAATTCAATAAAGTCACAAAACAGCAAAATCTAAGAAGAAAAAAAAATTCATATATTCGTATGAGAAAAACGCAAGCTGCTTGAGCTGCTTTAGTAGCTGCTTATGCTGTTGTTGTTGTTAGTTTGCGCTTTGCTGAAGATTCACGCCGATGAATACTTTGATTTCCGCTTTTGTTAAATCAGGTTTAGTTCAATATCGTTTCCACTTTAATTTTATACATTTTTTCAATCAACCAATATATAAAAAAATTAATTTCATTTATCAGATACATGTATTGGTCGGAGACAACAAAAAACTTATTTTTAATTTTTTTTTTTTAAAGTTAGCCAGTGGTGCCAATCGAAACGCTTCGGGGCCGCCCCAAAAAATATATTTAAGGAAAGGCCACAGGCAGGATGAAAACTAGGGGGGGACGAGACCTTATAAAAATTGTTAGCCATATCTTTCATTTATGCATTTTACGAGACAATAAAAATAGTTCAAAATAAATGTATGTTGTCTTATTATCTAATGTTTTTATATATTGGAGCTAAATGAGAAAAATATTTTCAATTAAGTTTTCAGGCTAAGTAAATTTTAAAATATGTTATCGATTAAAAATTTACTTTAAATAAAATCAACAAAAAATTACAAAAACTCAAACTTAGAAAAACTCAACTACTTTACGTTGAATAAAACGAGAATTAAGGTGCAAAAACACAGACTATGAAATACCAAGCACACTACTAAAACTCACAGAGTTAGCGCTGACTGCTAACCATATGGCAGCTCTCGTCAACTTGAAATGTCACTCTGGCTGTAGTTAAAAATCGATAACAGTTTGCTACGATTCACGTACCACTGGCAATAGCCGAGCGGGTTAGCACTTTGCCTTTATGTTTTAGGTATTTTAAATTTGTTACTTTTTTTGTGTGATCAAGCTACTACAAACTATTTTTATTTTAATTTTTGCAATGACGCAGAAAATTGTAGAAAATTCGTCAGAAACACCGAAATTTTTTCAGCATTGAAAATTTTTTTCTCATGATGCAATAATTTGGAACTCGTTACATCCTTTTGTTAAATCAATTCAAAATGCAGTGGAATTAAAAAAAATGTTCTATTCTCATCTTTTATTGTTGCAATAATCTTTATTTTTTCCTAAAATTCACTTTTCCTTTCTTTAAAAAAACTTAATATTGTAAAATCTCTTATTAATTTTGTAATATTTAAATAAAAACAAATTTTCTGTATTTTCATCAACTCACCGGAAGTGGAACAGTTTCTATATTATTTATACTTTTGATATTATTAATATTATTATAATTATAATTAATTATATTGTTACCATTATATTTTTTTGTTATGACACAAAATACAGCAAATCTATGATGACAATACAGCACTGGTATATCAAATAATTAATACAATACAATAATGATTTTAATATATTTCATAATGATTATACATAATATCATAATGATTCAACATTAAATCATAACGATTCTACATTAAATCATTTTGACTAACTTTTAACATGACGCAATAATGATTTTACTGGATTTCATAATGATTCTACATGAAATCATAATGATTCTACTCTGCAAAATTATTGCCGCTGCTTATGCTTTTTTAACATGATTTTACACGAAATCGTAATGGTTCGAAACAATGATTTTACACGAAATCATAATGGCTTTCATGTTGCAGCCACATTGAAATCATGAAACTGAAATCAACTAAGCATCACAATGATTTTACTATGCAACAATTTTCTGTGTGTAGGACTACGGTTAACTAAATAATGGCCGATTTCTTCCCCGAGAATTAGCGCTTATCCGTGGATTAGGCCGGTTTTTAAACCACGGATCAGTTTCTTCACCGAGTTTTTAGGCGCTATTACTCAGATTTTAGAATTGAGGATTAGCTAAATCGTGGATTAGCTAGACTTCCGAAATCGGAGTTCTATCGCTCTTAATACTCGGTTTATGCACAATTTTATTTCTTCACCAGATTAAAACAAGTGTCAAATCGTTGTTTACGTGTTTATTTTTATAAGCTTGTATTTTACTTGCTTCGTTCATATGTATGTATTAGGGAAGTCAATCCGGGATCCCGGACGACTTAAGCCCCTTTAAATCCCAGGATTTTCTTTACAGGATCCCTGGATTTTTATAAAAAAGTTTTATTCCAAATATTCTTGTAAATGCAACCATTTCAATTTAAGTTGATATGAATATAGAAGTGGCGGCCGAAGCCTAATGGGTAGAGTGCGTGGTGTCTAAGCTAAAGAACCGCGGTAGCCTGGGCTCAATTCCTCAGACAGAAAGTTTTTTCAATTGAATTCATCTTTCTGTTCTTTCGTCACCTCTCTGCAGACAATGGCAAACCTCAGAGAGTAAAAATTGCCATTTAAATCTTCTTGAGAACATAAGCCGTTCGGAGTCGGTATAAAACACGTAGGTCCAGTTCTCGATCATTTGTGATGAAACATTTAATAACACACACAACACAATTGATAAATAGAAGCTAGGTCAAAGTCCTTCCAAGAGCTGCAATCGCTAGGTTATGTATGCATGAATATAGAATTAAAAACCTTTTATTTAGACTGAAAAAGATTGTTAGAAATTTAATCACTTGAGAAAAGACTTTGCAAAGTTTTAGAAGATTTTGCAACATTTAGAAGTCAGCTATGTATTTCAAAATTGTCAGATATGCTGACTTAAGAAATTATTTTGTTTTGTGGTGATCGATGGTAATTGATCGAAACTTACAAATTGCTTACGATTATCGTACACTATCTCTCTAACTAGCATAGAATTAGAACGGTGTTTCTCATTTGCGGAATATATTTGTAATAATATCCGAACAAAACTCCCTAATGAAGAAGTCGGTTAAAAATAAGACGCGTTGATCAGCTTAATGTATTACTTTAATTATAAATTAAACAAAAAATTTAATTTTGAAAAGTTTTTTTTATCCTTAATTTGCATTAAACACAAAAAGATATGAAGACGATGTCTAAAAGAATTGTTTAACGTTTATATAATAATACATTAAACCAGGACCTTAGCCAGGATCTACCCATTTTTTTATTCAAAATTGAAATATATAAGTTTTTGTGTCATTTCATTCTCAAGTTATGTTTTTTATATATTATGAATGCAAGAAAATATATTAACGTACCTCGACTTCCATTGGAAAAAAAATTCCATGTGCACCCCTCTAAAAATAGCCTTGGTCTATCTTATGATTTCCAAAATTCTTTGTCTTTTACAATAGCAGCCAGTGAGCTTAGACATTTTGCAAAAACCTCCAAAAATCATGTTTTTCGTAAATATATTGGCTGGTAGAAAAGTAATAAAAAAAAACTGTCTGATATTTAAAGCCGGAAAAGGCTCCTCTAATCTGCATCAAAAAATTTTGAAGTTTTTCAATATCATTCAAGATAATGCAGTTTTTCATGCCTCTTTTAAATTTTTTTGAATTTATTTTCACTAAAATTGAAATAACTTCATTATTTCTAATCCGATCCTCACTTTTAAGACATCGTTGGTAAGGCTTTGAGTGCTTCACTGCCAGAATTTAAATAAAATGAATTGATTTAAATAAAACCTGCAATTTTTTAAGATATTAAAAAAAAATTAAGTTACTATCATCATCTGCAATTGCCGATGTCAAAGGTAGTGAAAACAATAGTGATGATAGTTTTGAATGTAACACATTTGATCCGATAAGTCACGATACATTGGTTTTCACTATTGTTGTTTACACGATTCAACTCCTAACAAAGACTTTATGACACGTAAACGCAATTTCAGTATATGATTTAAGTTTTTTAGAACATATTAAGTGATTCAATGAAATAGTTATTTAAATGCACTAAATTTTATTTGAATTGCGACCCTCTGTAGCGTTTGAACCCTGAAAAGCCTCCCTTTGCTACGGCACTGACCTGTTGATTTATAAATGAATTAATTTACATTGTTTAGTTTCAAATAATAAAAAATAAAAAATTACGTTTTTAGTTATTTACTTCTTAAAGTTTTTAATCCCGAACTAAGCCCGGGATCCCTTGATTGAGATTTTCAATCCCTATAATCCCGGGATCGAAAAAGGTTCCTGGATTGGACTCCCTAGTATGTATGTCCGCCAAAATTTTCAAACCATTTTTCGACAACTTTTTGTCATACGCTTAAACTGAAATTTAGCATACATTGTAAGTCAGCTTATAATGCAATAGTATGAGAACTGCACCCCCTTTTTTTGCCCAAAAATCAATAAAAATGCTAGATCATCAAAACTACTAAGTCGATTCAGATGAAATTTTGGCAGTAAATTTCCATCAAGTGGAAGATGGAGCTTAGGAAAAAATTTCTCAACTCCATTTTGACAGTAAATTGAATTCAAGTAGAAGATGATTTAGGAAAAAATGTTGCCACTCCCCTTTTTACCGCCTACAAATCAATAAAAATGCTATATCTCTAATTTGAAAATACCAACTTAAAAACTTATTGACAGCATATGACAAAAGTTCGCTTTCCTTACTTGATTGTAAAAACTTGCGATGTGCTAGAACGTGTGTCCATACTTTTTCTAGATCATAAGAGTGAAAAAGAACAAGTATAAAATCGCTCTCTAGAGCTCGAAATTTGCTCAAAGTATGCTGGAAAAATTTATTATGAGAACAAGCATAATAATAAGCATCAAGAAGAACAAGAAAATGTCAAGTTAACATTTCTTGTTTGCGTATGTTGTGCGGTGAAAAATAAATTTACAAAGTGTTATATAGCATATTAAATGTTAAATAAAATTATTAAAAGTAATATAATTGCTTTAAATAATCTCAGCAAATTTATTAGCTAACTTCAAAAACAAATTGACAAATTTAAATTGGCGCTGCTTACGTTTGATAGGTGATCAGCTCTTTTTGAGCTTGAAAGTAGCTAGATGTCCTTTTCGTACTTTTGACACTATTCTCAAATTTCATTTTACTCTCTCAGCTTGAACTTAACTTGACTTTTACTCGACGCTGTGTACGGAAACACTCTTTATATATAGCAACTGACATATCTGCTGCAAACGCAAAATCGACTTTAAGGGCTGTTCATACAACCTGCCTGATCAAAATAACTAATTGCTCAAATTATAATATTGTTACTTTGCATGAATACCCTTTATGTATATATTTATATTGCATAATTTACGTAATTTTATCTTCGTATTTATAGTTGACATTTTTTGGATGCCAATATTAAGGGTATTCACGATTCAGTGCACTTGAGGACTTTATGACTTGTGCACTATACAAAAACAAAAACAAAATGCACGTACGTCAAAAATCTGCACAAGTTCTTTTCTACTGTAGCCTCAAACTTGAGGACTTGAGCAGTTGTGCGCATTGAACAATTTTGACAGCTTTGAAAAAGTGATAGTTTGAACAACTAATTGCACAAATCCTCAAGTCCTCAACTGCACAGTAAAGTGCACTAAATCATGAATACATTTATGACCTTTTATCTGTAGTGTTGCATATATTTTTAGTTTGGATAACTTCAGTTGCGTTCGTGATCTCGTTGGGCGTAGACGTGCGTCCGTCCGTCCGTCCGTCCTTGTCATAAATTTAATTTTTTTTAAATCTAGTTGTTTGTCCCGTGGCTTAAATGTTTTGTCGTGTGTTTCGTGTCTAAATATACACCGCGATAGTGTACAAATAAAATGTTATATGTTTTTACTTTAAACAATTTAAATAAGATTGAAACTCAACTAATAAACAAACAGCAATGCAAAAATATATAATTATAAAAACAAAAACAAATATAATCCAAAGTAACAAACACTCAGCAGCTCCAACCAACAACACAACAGCAAAACCTGTTTTGCAGAGAGCCAGCCGTCAGCTACAGCATCAACACCGTTGACAACATTCGTGTTTTTTTGTCTGACCATGTGAGGGGCTTTTCTATGCTCCTCGTTGTGTAAGTAATTGTTGTTTTTTTTTCGGTTCCGTCAACTCCCCCATCCTTTCACATTAGTAACGTTTGTAAGTAGGGTTGCACAGTGGGCTTAATTGTGCTGAAGTAAAGGCATAACACTTGATTCAGTACTTTTTATGTTGCTCATGTTGTGCAGCTCTCTTGCAGCCGTAACTAATTATCTTATATGCCCTTATTTGTTTGATTTTTGCATGGTGCGGAAATGACAGGTCATTTTCGCATAGATTTCTGCAATGTTTGTGGACTGAGGGCGAATTTTTTCTCGGTCTATGCACATTGTACCCTACATAGGTCTCAAATAATGGCACTGAGCGAGACCCATGTGATCGAGGATGCAGATCCACTGGATTTTCACATACCTGGGTATTGCTTACTGCCATTGTTTTCTTTGCATAGGGGCATTGCCCTTTTTATAAGAACTGATGAAGCGTACCAGTGTGAGCAGAGTCTGAACGTGACCGATCCAGAGTTTAGCTTAATGTGGGTTAGATTCAGGCTTCGCTCGCACTTGCTACATTTCTGCTTTATTTATAGAAGTCTAAATCTAGGGAGGGAGCCCACTTTTAACAAACTGGAATCTCTCTCTGATTCGATCACGCATATTTTGGGGTTTTTTCCTGACAGTGAGATCGTTGTAGCAGGCGATTTCAATGTCCACAACCCGGTTTGGTTACGTCACTCGGGCCTATTGTCACCTGTTTGGCAATATGTTGAGCTATTTGCTGAATCGAACCAATTGATTCAACTAGTGAAGGAACATGCTTTTTTCCCCCAAAGTGATTTGCAAAGCCATAATATCCTTAGCACCTCTACTCCTAAAGCCCCGAAGAGGACTGCATGGTCTTATGGAAATTCAAATTGGACTGCGTTAAATAATTTTTATCGCAGCTTCAATTGGAAATTATGTTTCGCTGATAGAAATGTGATTGCCGTGGCTGTCATGGTACAAGAAATTATTATATTGGATATATGGTCTTTCATTCCCAATAAGATAAGAAGCATTAAAATAAAAGATCACTCAAGGTTTAATAAGACTTGCAGGATTGCAGTCAGATCCAAAGAGGAAGCCTTTTAGAATTGGCGTTCTAACAAGAATACCGACACTAAAATACTTCGCATCGAGGCAAGGAATCGCTGTAATGCAATTTTAAAACGCAAAAAATTTCTGCACGAAGCTCGCATTCGAGAACAGGCCCCAAAGGGAACAAAAATTTTTGGTCATTTGCTGAAAGAGTTAAGAACCAGACATCGCCATCGATTCCAGCTCTTTTAAAAGATGACCAAATCTTCACTGACTCGGCTGATAAAGCGAACATATTGGCTAGATTGTTTGCACAAAATTTCACTCTCTCGGATAGCAATCAGCCACTGCCCTTTGTTGAGGGTGGATCTTCTGCAATGCAGGAGATATACTTTCAAACAAGAGCAGTTAAAAGGGTCCTTACAAATCTCAATGTAAACAAAGCCTCTGGTGTTGATGGCATACCGCCAATTGTGCTTAAAATGTGTGCTTTTTCGCGTGCTCGGTCTTTGCGCAACCTTTTCAACATCTCCTACAGTACAGGAATATTTCCATATTGTTGGAAGGTGGCAAATGTCCAGCCGGTACCTAAAGAGGGTGATGCCACGAACTCTGCAAACTACCGACCAATTGCGATATGCTCTACGCTGTCCAAAGTTATGGAGAGCGTAATAAACTTGAACGTTGTGAACTATCTGGAGCACAACCAACTGCTCAGTGACCGTCAGTATGGTTTCCGTAGGGCTCGCTCTACTGGTGATCTATTGGCGTTCTTAACCGAAGAATGGAATAAATGCGTTCATTTTTTCGATGAGAGCAGGGTTGTTGCTCTGGATATCAAAAGCGTTCGACCGAGTATGGCATAAAGCGCTTGTGTCAAAACTTGCTGCATATGGTTTTGGTGGTAACTTTACTCGATGGATCACGTGTTTCCTCAAGGACAGAACGATTCGAGTCGACGTTGACGGTATTTCATCCGAGAAGCACACCATCAAATCAGGAGTACCGTAGGGTTCAGTTCTATCGCCAACCTTGTTTCTGGTTTTTATGAGACCTTCTGTCATTGACGCATAACCCAATACATTCGTTTGCGGACGACAGCAGCATTTGTCATTCATATTTATTCAAAAAACGCCCAAGCTCTATGGGGATTGAGAGAAAAAGGCAAAATATGAATGGCACACTCCTTAATGATCTACAAAAAATCTTCGAGTAGAGTTCTAATAGATCTAATAGAGTAGAGTTCAATGCAAGCAAGACCCAGTGTTACCTGTTAACCCACAAGCGTGTGAATTACCCCTTAGCTCCTCTCATAATAAATGGTGTGAATCTTGTGGAATCAGCCGCTCTTGACGTTCTAGGCATATCGATCCAATCTGATCTTCGTTGGAATGATCATATTTTCGATGTGTCGAAAGAAGCGGGCAAGTGCCTAGGTTTTCTAAGACGTTGCAAAAAATATTTCACTTCAGCTGATCTTCGCATGATCTGTACCTCATATATTAGGCCGAAAATGGAGTACAATAATTCGTTCTTTAGTCGCACAGTTAAGTTGTGGAATAGTCTCCCTGCGAATGTGTTTCTCGGCAGTTTTGAGCTGTCTCCATCCATCCACCCTCCAACTAACTATCACCCATCTTCCAAATCAACACAATGCTTACACATTTCTAGGGGTCATCCCCTCAGCGTTGGTTCAGTCTAAAAAAAAAAATACTCGTGACTTAAAAATTACTCGAAACCAAAAAAAAGTACTGGAATAATCGCTTTTTGATCTTTTCTTTACAAGACGTTTCTACAAATACTTTTTCGAGTTTTTATTTATTATATTAAAATTTTTTATTTCGTTTTTTTTTTATTTTATTTATAAGGTAGAACAGACTACCAAAATGTATCAAAAAATGCATCTCTAGTGTCTGCATACACTAATCTCACTCAACCGACTCACTTTGACGTCTACAGAAGAGATAAGGAAGTGGGAAGATGAATGTGCCGTGAGGCAAGAGTTTCAAAACCTTACAAATTTTGGACTCACTTTGATTTGATATTTGTCATTTTGAGTGTTTTTTCTTTTATGCTTTTAGAGCTGACAAATTTGCAGTGCCATATGCAGCTAAGAAGCATACACTCAAGCTAACTTTTTATTGCTTTAAAATATTTTAGGTGAAAAACAGCACAAAAGAAAATTTAGACTCAAAGTAAAGCAAGTTCTGTGTGTGAACATTAAAAAACTGCGTCATGTGAAAGTGAGAGGATTGAGTGAGGCTAGTGTAAACCGACACCTTTAAATAAGTTCTGACAACTGGATGTAAGAACTGCTGTCAAATTTGGCATACAAACTGGTATATAGAAATTCGGAGTATGAGTGCTTAATACTCCGTTTGCAAACTAATCCGCGGACTAGGAAAGTGTAGAAATGACCGAATACTAACTTTTCTTAATCCTGGGATCATTAGTTAGTCTGCGAACCAGCTAGACCACGGATTAGCGAAACTTAGTATTCGGAGAAGAAATTGCCCATAAGTGTTAGAAGAGTAACATACAACTATGTAAATGTGAGCCAACTATGTGTGTCTGTAACAAAAAGAGTTTCTATTTCCATTTAATCTGTTTGTCACTTTATTTTGTTTATTGTTCAATTTATTTTATTGCTTATTAAATTTATTTATCCACGCCTTCGAAGCTTTCAATGTGCACATGATGTTAAATACTCGCATGTCTTAAACATAAATAGTGACTTTCCACTTTCATTTTCCTTTACTTTCGTTTGGGTATTATTTTGCCCGTTTTGTAAACACAAAAACCTTCAGTTTTATTGCTGCTATTGCCACACAATTTTCCTTTGGTTTTTTTGTTTTTCCCTGTCCCCTTTTTGCCAAGACAATGCATTTGACTAAACTGTAAGCGGTGCGGTGTTGCCTACTTGCTTGTGTTTTATGTGCTTCTTAGTACGTTCCTTACGTAAAGCTTGTTGGCAACGGTGGTAAAACGCATTAGGCAGCCACAGAAGCCAATGTCTTTAGCATTTAATGTTTTTGACCTAGTTCCTAACTTTTTTGTTGCTTGGTTTTTGCATTCCTAAAATATTGTTTTTACTGATTGCGATTCTGTGCGGTATTCCCGCTGCAACCATAACTAATGATGCTGTTTATCCCGCGCTTGTGATGAAGGAAATGCACTCTTCTTCTTTTTGTTTTGAGTTTGTTCTTGTCGTTCCTTACGCTGGGTTATCAAGGTTATAATTTAGTTTGGTTTTTATGTGGTGGAGGGAATGAGTATTTTTGATCTAACCAAGATATCTGTGCTTTACTTTATATAATGTGAAATCAAGATTGAAGGTCATTGCGATTCCAACACGTGGAAGATTTGCTATTTAGAGGGAAGCACCACTTACTTTAATCCTACACAGAAAAAAATCTTTGCTTAACACTTTTAAATTTCGTTCAGAAAATCTTGATTTCAAAAAATTTAAGGAAAAATTTGTTTTATTTAAACTGTTATTTATATTTTATTATTATCAGTCTTTGGGAAAATTTGAATAATGATTGATATGATTTCGTTTATAAAATTAAATATTAGGAACACTATTCGCTGCTGTTTCGAAATCTGTGTAATGAAACAATTTCATGATTACTTCATAACATTAAGAAAAAACTTTATAAAATCTTTTAATATTTGTTTTTTATTAGCAGATACAGTGCGAGATATATGCTAATTATTTGGATCTCAATCTTTTTACAGTTGGAAATGTAACTCTTAAGGTTTTAACCAATACACGTATATTAAATTTGACACAATTTATATTAAGTGAAATTTTTACAATTTTAAATGTGCTCAACATTTCTGTTCGGAGAGAGAGTTTTAAACATTTTTATGATAAAATTTTTTTATTCCAAATAGTCAGGTTTTTTCAGGGGACCGAAAATCGGAAATATGTTTAAAAATTTATATAGAACTATGAACAAGTTAATGTATATGCGCAAGTACATTTGAATAAGCAAGAATTATATATATAATTTAATAATTAAATTAAATAATTCACAACTTTTCTGACGTTTAGAGTAACAACATATTCAGAAAAAAACATCGCTCACTAAAGTACCATAACAGTTCACAACAGTTGACTCCACTGAATGCTACCATTAAGAATTGTGAGCGCTCTCTTGTGCTGGTCTACACTAGCCTCACTCAACGGACTCATTTTGACGTCTGCAGAGGAGATGAGGAAGTTGGAAGGTTCCCAGTGGTAAATCGACATACGACGTAACCAGTTATTTCTTAAATACAATGTAGCTGCGAGGCGTTCAAAGCTTGTTTACAATTCTCAATTACATTTGTTCAGACATGGCCGCTAAGACACTGATGGCTTCTACCATAAGCAACGATGGGAGTAGGTATGCACAAGATAGGAGAGAACAAAAAATGATGCACAAAAATTGAGAGAACTAAACCAATTCAACGAAAATCATCTCTACGCCAGAAATACAACGAAAACGAAAGAGAACACACCGAATGCAGCAAACAAAGGCAGATGACGTCACAAATTTTTCAATAGCTTCTTTGCAATAATTTTTTCAATTTTATGAACGATTTTATTGCTTTTTATCGAGCATTTCGGAATTTATGTTTAATGAGACTTAGTTATTTTAGTTATTTTAGAGTAATAATTTGAAAAACACACTTCAATGCAAAACTATCTGCTAGAAAATACGATGTTTTTCCACAGACGAGTAAAGTCAAACTGTTGTTTGGACAATGAAAAGAAAATAATTTGAGCACAAACAAGATTTTGTTACCCCCGCTTACAGTTCTGCATTAAAATGTCATCACCCTCAAATTTTTAGAAGCGGGATATTATTCTTGGGTATCACTCAACAATATATGAATATTGCTCGATTTATTTCGAAAGCAGTATGAGTTTGCCTTCACCAAAGTCAAATGTTCTGAACTGTTATGGTAGCGGTACCACAGAATAGTTGACTATTATTTAATTTAATTTTTATAACTATTTTATTATGTAAATAATTTAATTGCAAAGATTTCTCACTCAAATTTGCTGCGTTTTTTCAGTGTTTCTGCGAATTTGAACACAACAGCCAGTTAGGTTAGGTAATGGTGGCTGAGCCGATAGACGACTCGTACAATTAGGCCAGTGCAGGCCCGTTGTGATAACAACAGCCAGTTACCAACTGTTGATTCCGCTGAATTTGGCCATTGATTTCCTTTTGTTCTCGTTCGCAAAAAGCTGACTTTGACCATTTTGGATATGATAAAGAGCACGCAGTCTGAAATGAGCTACCTTGTCTAGTTCTGCCATGGACTTTTTCTTTGTTTGTATTTCGTTTTTTTTCCAATAAGCCAATACGATTAATTTGCTCGATTTATTTTGAGAGCATTTTGACTGTTTTTTTGTTTGTATTTTGTTTGTTTCCTAATAAGCCAATCAGACTCATTTGCTTACCCAGTGGGCAAAAGCAGGGCTTTGAAGCGCTTCTAGCAGGCCATCATATGGATTTTTAGCCCTACCGTACTCATATCCAAGCACATTAACTTTTTTATAAGAAACGAGAAAATTTTCTAGGCCCTCCTCTCTCGCGACTTTAAAGAAGCCTGCTAGAAGCCTTTTTAAAAATCCATGTTAGAAAGAAAAGCAAAATATATATTAACTTGAAATTAGATACTACTGACATATCCAGATTTGAACCAACGTCCTCTCATGTGGCGGCCCGACATCTTAATCACTCGTCTACCGCAGTTGTTAAAAAACTTCAGCTTATTTTGCATCATTACAAATGAAAGTAAGTTTTCGGGAGCCCGGCTTCGAGACCAGCTTGGACATACAAAATTTTTTTTTTGTATTTTTTTAAAAATCTACATTTTTTACAAATTTTTCTGTTCACTTAAAATTTTTTTTGAAATTTTTTTATAAAATTTATTTATACAAAAATAATAGAATAGACTCAGAATTTTCCCATATAAAAGTATTCATATAATACGATATGTAATGTGTTATACTTCTGAGACCTGGGTTCTAGACCCAACTAGGTCAAAAATATTTTTTTTTTAATAATTGATTTTTTTTTAATTGATCTGAGCATTTACAATTTTTTCTACATTTTTTTAAAAAATTTTTAATATAAAATAATATGAAATGACTCCAAACCTTCAAAAGTTTGCCTTTGCAGAAGCACTCATCAATACAGCGAGCATAGAAGGTATATTAACGCCAATAAGAGCACTATTAGAATGCTTTATTTTGCGTAACGCTAGCTTAAATGCCCACTGGGTAGATTCGTTTGTTGTGTATGTGTAGTTTTTGTGTGGATGTATTTTCACATGTGACATAGGCTGCACAGTAGACTTCCATTTCTGCGCACTTATGGCGGGATCTTTTATATATTGATCTTGAGTGAGGCCAGTGTAGACAGGCTCCTTTGTGAGTACATTTATTGACAGGAGACAGTTGTCTCCAAACCTACTGTCAATACTACCTGGTAAATTATTATACCATGGGTCAGACGATGATCGTTTGATCGGCATGCAAATAATTTGTTTGTTGCTTCCAACGCGAAACTGTCAAAAAAACAGTGTGATTGTGGACGGATGAACATTTTGTAGACGGAGCAAAATGTGTTCATTTTCACGTAAACAGTGAAACCAACGAGAATGTCACACATGTATACTGCAAAATTCTTATTTATTCGAACCGAATAGAAAGATTTTAAAGTATGCTTTAGCCAACAACTAATTTCAATTTTCGCTCGAGCTGTTTTCGAAAATATAGTAAAATCCCTGTGCATACACAGTGATCACATAGTAACAGAGCAGAATTTGCAAAAAAAATAGGCTAAATTTTTGATATTTTTTTATTTCATTTCCATACAAAAACTTTCAAAATTTAAATAACTTAATTTTATTTTTTGTTTTTAATTTCTTACAAAATTTTTTCAGAAAATGTTTATTTCATAATTAATATTTTAGCTTTAATATGTATAAAGCTTAGAAAGTCTTGCCATGAATGAAAGCACTCAAAAATATTCCAACGATATCTTGAAAGTGTGGATATAGATTTAGTGAAAACAAATTCAAGAAAATTAAAAAGGCACGAAAAACAGCATTACCTTTAATATTGTTGCTAAACTTAACATTTTTTATGCAGATTGAAAGAGCGAAACACGAAAAACATTATTTTTGGAGGTTTATGCAAAATATTTTAGCTTACTGGCCACTATCGTTACAGCGTTATCACAAATATTTTGGGAATCTATATAAATAAAAATCAAATGTCGTTCGTTGGTAATTGCATCAGTTGAGAACGGCTGAACCGATTTTGATAATTTTTTTTTTAAATGTTCGCAATAGTCCAACTTAGGTTTTTACGGAAAGAAAAATTGACCTCGCCCACTTTGCGCCCACTTTTTTTGATTTATCTAAAATCGGAAAGCGGCTGGACCGATTTGGATAATTATTTTTTTTAATGTTCATAGTAATCCAATTTAAGTTTTGTCGGAAAGAAAAATTTACCACGCCCACTTTTGCGCCCACTTTTTTCAATTTATCTAAAATCGGAAAACGGCTGGACCGATTTGGATAATTTTTTTTTCAAATGTTCGTAGTAATCCAATTTAAGTGTTTACTGAAAGAAAAATTGACCACGCCCACTTTTGCGCCCACTGTTTTGATATCTATATAAATAAAAATCAAATGTCGTTCGTTGGTAATTGCATCAGTTGAGAACGGCTGGACCGATTTGGATATTTTTTTAAAATGTTCGTAAAAGCCCAACTTAGGTTTTTACGGAAAGAAAAATTGACCACGCCCACTTTTACGCCCACTTTTTTATTTATCTAAAATCGGAAAGCGGCTACACCGATTTGGCTAATTTATTTTTTAAATGTTCGTAGTAATCCATTTTAAGTTTTTACTGAAGAAAAATTGACCACTCCCACTTTTACGCCCACTTTTTTATATATACCTAAAATCGCAGAACGCCTGCGCCAATTTGGCTAACTTTTTTAAAATGTTTGTAATAGTCTACAAACGTTTTTTATAGAAAGAAAAAATGGGCGTTGAACAAGGGGGCGTGGCACTCTCATACAACCCAAATTTGCGATATCGAATAGCTTTGAAGTTATAGCCTAAGAATTCATTATTCTACCACGATTTACACATGCCGTTTCACTAATAAAATTTTATGGGAATTAAACAAAGGGGCGTGGCACCTCTCATTCAACCCAAATTTAGATCAACCCAATGCAGGTTCACTGATAACATTTTATGGAAGTTTGGCAACGTGGGCGTGGCAGCAACGCGCCGGGTTCCAGCTAGTCGTTAATAAAAAAAACCTAGGTTTATTTGTAGAGGGATACAAATGGAATTTTTTTCCATTTGAATAAAAAAAATGTTAATCAAAGACCCCCATGGTAAATCCTGGCTACGGCCCTGTCTTAAACCCCTTCTGGCAAAATAACAAATTGTTAACCAGTGTTTTTAATATTTCTATGTGTTTGTTGTTTTCAATAAAAAATTTAAAGCTCAAAAAACAAAATTTTTTAATGAAATTGTAAATTACTGAAAAGCAGTTGGCAATTTTTATCAAAATTTTTTATTATTGTGCTTCAAATTTTGTTTTGAAAGAAAAAAATTAGAATAAACACTTAGAAATATTCAAAATACTGGTTACAAATTTGTTGATTTGACAGAATAGGGCTGTTAGACTATACAATATTATATATTCTAGATACAAAAAAATTTTTGAAGTGAGAATTGGAAGCATGCGTGAGAATCGAATGTCTTCTTTCTCAATTCAAGGATATTTACATGGGCATATCGAGGGCAAGGGGACCATTTATCCCCCTAAGCTTAAGGAAAATAATTGTTTAGTGTTAAAATTGAAAATTGAAAACGGAGTTTCTTATAGTTAAAATAGATTTTATGTATTTAATATTTATTAAAGTTTAATTTATTTTTTATAACAAACGGTCTAAGACATTTATTATTTGGTAAAAAAGTTTATGAAAAGATTTTATTAAAATTGATTGTTAACTCTGACATATACGTATGTATATTGCAATCTGAGCTGCACAATTCGTTAGTCGATTTTTTACCAACACTAACGTTCGTTGTCATAT